>JAQFVV010012499.1:1642971-2055767 GCA_028023455.1 Epiperipatus broadwayi
ATATAATATTTAATGAATGTTTAGATGGAAATCTTGAATGGGTGGAGTTACACATTTAAATCAACTTAATTGGAAATCCTCTTTTTGGATGCATCAGTGTGTCAGTTTACTTTGAATCTTCATATAGAGCAGTGGATCTAGGCTAAGTGCCTTCCAATTGGCTATCATGGATGGGGTTTATTATATAGTAAGAAAATTTAAACTGTTGTTATACTTTGATTTCTTACACTTATAAATTTAAACTTCAGTATTTTGATCTCTATATTATTAGATCTAGAGTGGCATTTAAAAGAAGGATCCTTCTTTTTAATGGGGATCATCCTCTTGTATGCACCAGGTCTGTCAATTTACTTTGAGTTTTGGCCTGGTCAATTGTTCCAGATTATGGGATTCATAATTAAATTGATTTAAATGGATAATTCCACACAGTCAATATTTCCATATATATATATATATGATACGAATATTTTCATGGGTTGCATATATAAAAGATATATTTTGCAGGTTCATCGTGTTAAAATATTTTAAATACTGACATTTCGACTTGGTAACACAAGTCATCCACTGAGTGATAAAAAGTAGAAAGACGGTCATAGAGGCGTCTTTGTAGCACCTCTACAACTGTCTTTCTACTTTTTATCACTCAGTGGATGACTTGTGTTACCAAGTCAAAACGTCAGTATTTAAAATATTTTAACACGGATGAACCCGCAAAATATGTCCTTTATATATATATATATTGTACCCTTCTTTAAAGAAAAACTACTGAACTAAAAATCCAGATAACGAGGGTATAAAAATATTAAACTGCAATTGGATTACTTAAACAATGACTGTTAAAATAATACTGTTCTGATTAGCTCAAGATACATTACTAAGACACAATATCTAAATGAACAACATTTTTAAAAATTAAATATAAAAAACTTATTACCATAAAATATCATAACACTTAAATTCAACATAATAATTAGGGTTCCAATTATAATACCCGATGTATTCATTTCAATAATAAATTTAACTTATAAACTCGCTCAATATTATGAATAAAATATGGTTTTATCAAAATAATAAATATAATTATGGAGCTCTTAATATGAGATATTCAGTAAGATACACTGGCTTAAACATTGATAATACATCCAGAGATACATTTCCAGTGGCATAATAATATTATCCCACCAAATGCACATAACAAAACTACCATGTAATATTCTCATGTCTTAAACCACACATCTATTAATCCTAAAATATAATTTATAAATTTATTACAGAAATAATAATAAATTACCTATTATTCCTTAAATAAATATACTAATTGGACATTTAACATTAACCAATAATTTATTACTTATCATCTTTTAACAGAAAATTCACAATTCTCCAAAAACATTAATAATAATCTCAGGTTCATTTCTACCAAATTAATAAAATGAATGAATTAATTAATAAGCTGTAGTTAAATATGATGAGGGATTTTACATGATATCTAACTACTCTTTCAAAATAATAACAACAATAAGCAACTAAAATAATTCAATGCCTCTCAACATTAAATCTACTTAATGATTAAAATTTAGCAATAAAACATAAATAATATGATAAGATTTTAGGTGAACATTGTAAATCCCTCTTTGATTAATGTGACATTCATAAAATATAATGTATTTTAATATAGTGGAAATATCAATTATCTCTCCTTGGTGTTGTATCAATTTAAAAGTAATTACCAATGATTATATCTTCTATGATAAATATAATAATAGTAATGATATACTTTGTTACTCAATTAAATATAATACAAATAATATCTAAGTAATCTTAATTCATTTTTTGCTAGTTATGCTAAAAACATGATGGCTTGAGGTCGGCATCCAGTCGCTCTAATTCCACCATTTTCAACACTACCATTAAGATTTTGTGTTATATTTAAAGGTTAAAAAAGTTCTGTAAGATCCTGCACTCTCTTGAATTATTTTACAAGTAAAAAATCAATAAAACTGACATTGAAGGTCTAACAAAGGAAGAAGGCCACCTTCCTTGAATCTGATTGGCTGTTAAATTTCAACAACAAAAAAAATGGTTGTTAATAACTAAAGAGTTACAGTTTCTTTTCGTTCATTTCGAAAATTATAAATGAATGTTTTAGATCATTTTAAAAGTATTTTTTGACAAATTATAAATTATTTTAATAAAATATGCTAAAAATAAAATTATTTTAGAAAAATAGTTAAGACTTTAGCAAAAATTATTTACTTATCCACAATGTAAAATTGGGAAAGAAATAACTGACATCAGCAAAACTTTTTGGTTGGTGAGTAACATTGGTTTTAGATTTGCCGCTATCGAATATTTTTATAATTATAAATAAAAATTTATTTTTGAAAAAACTTTCGTTCACTATCATAACCTGAAAAATTATTAATATACTTTTTACAAATGAAATTAAAATGAATGTAATATTAAAAGATGAATATATTTTGACGCTTGAGTTTGTGAATTGACCAATTAAAAATTTAGACTTTTACCTCACTCAGACAATAAAATAATCAGCAAAAAAGAAGTTAAGGTTCATGTGTCAAATAAGTAATATTTTAAATTATTAATTTCAGTGGATAATGCATGTAAAATGTAAAATCAAATAAACAACACATAGACAAATCACAACTCAACTAGAATATGTTTCAAAAACAGTTAAAAAATTATTTATAAATTAATAATATTATACTATAACAATCGATTTATAACATAATATAAAAAAAACATATTTACAAAAATAATATAAAAACTGACATTATTTAACTTTAAAAAAATATTTACAGTAAATTGTTACCAGTAATGACATTCAAATAAATAAGATAGCCTTTACTTTGGCCATTTCAAAATTAAAACTTACAACAGTAATGACAATATGTTATCTTCATTCAGCAAATATAATATTCTACTATTTTGTATTGGGAACAGTTACAATAGATTTCCTAATTTGTAAGAAATCTTAATATTACACTTATTTTGTAATAAAATATATTTCGTATGATGTATTGCAAAAATATAAGTTTATATTTAAAATACATTTCTTAAAATTCAACCAGTAAAATATTTTCCAAAAAAAATTATTAAAGACATTCTTTGCAGTTTAGCAAAAGATCATCCTGATATTTGAATATCAGATTTTTAAATAAAATATGAATATGTCCCTCTATAAAAATTACTATTTTTGAAAAATACGTAAGAGATAATTTCAAAATTTTTTGTAACTTAAATTGGTTTGAATTATATATAATAAAATGTAAAGAATTATCCACACATTATATTGCTTGATGTTTGCATTTCTATCATTCTATACTTTTAGATTTGTCACATCATCCAAAAATAATATTCACTATTCTCACTTCCATTCCAATTTAAATATATATGATTTTAAGCTAAGTGATATCTAATATTTGTATGAGTATCAATTATTCCTCTCTTATAATATCATTTGCAAAAGAAATTTCTATATACTTCATCTTATCGTCTCATAAATTATCAACTTCAAATGGTTTAGTCGTTACTTTACCAACTTATAAAACCATTTTCCTGTGGTGATAGATAGTGATTATACTGTGGAATATGGAATAATAATAATAATAATTCAAATAAATTGAAAACATTAAGGTGTTTTCAGTTTAAGACTCATACTTTTGTAGTTAAATGGAGATAAAAAGTGGTTGCTGGAGGGTTGCATTAGATCCTAAGATTTAGATGCAGTGCTCTCAGATCCAAGGCTCCTTACTGATGAAGGCCATAAGCCAGAAACTACTCTGGGGATATTGTATGAGCAAGCACTAGATGGGGATATTATGCACAAGCCTTCTGGTATCCATTGATTACTCTAGCTTGCTGTGTGTGGCAATATATATATATATATAGTAAGTTTTGCCTGTTTTACGATAATATTATTATGAATAGAATGCAAAATCATAATAATAAGACTGTATTTATTGGGCACCTAAGATTCAAGTTATGGCTCTATTATAACACTTATTGATGATAAGGAAATGCAACTGTCCATAAAAAAAGATGTACAACCCTATCTTATCTATATATTTTTATAACTTCAAAGTGTGAAAGTGTAAGTCACATATAACATATTTCAATGTATCACTAACACCAAGGATTTTATATGAATATTACTCTCCTGACCACTGTCCTCTATCTTCCACACTTAATAACTCATTTGTTATCATAAATTATACAAACCACATTCTAAAATAATTTCAAAACAACAATATTAAAGAAACAACAAAGATCTAAATTCATTTCAAGATGTTTTTTTAAAAACATTTTCAAGCACAAATAAACTTGATAAAAAACATACATCAGTACTATATGTTTAAATATTTGTTATTATATAATTTTAGGATTGATATTGTCTTTCTTTGTATTTCAACAAATAACATTCATAAAAATAACATTTTGATAATGTAATGATGTTATATAATGTACATATATTCAAGCATTCATATTAAATAAATATTGAAAATATCTTTTGATGTTTTCCAACATTCATCTGCATTCATCAATTCTTTTATAAAAATACACACAGTGATGATTACTATCAATGATTCATTCAACTGTTTAATATTAAATTTAAGCATTATGAAATACTAATTTAAAATACTAATTAGGATATATCACTTTAAAAAGAAACAAAATTATTAAGCAAAATGTAATCTAAATAATAAAAAGAAATTAGCAATGATCTCAACCATTAATTATTAAGATCATTTACAGTGATCCACTTCTTAGACCAAACATTAAAAAAATATGATTGTAATTTACCTTTATCAGAAAAATTACTTTTTGAATACCCTTTTTTATTTAACAAAATAATAATAAAGTTAATCTATTTTAAGATTAAATTTAAAATATAATATCAGCAGATTAGTTTAAAAAATGTAATATTCTAAATATTAATGTTAGACTTAATAAAAAAATAAATGGCTAAATTTTAAAGTTATTAAAACATGTTTTCTCTCCTCCTGCTCATAAGCTGAATGCTTGTCAGGAATCTTGCTCTGTTGCCTAGTTATGGGTGGAAAGCTTTGTGCCCAATCATACTCATATCTCAACACCATTTGAAGAAAAAAATGTACAAATAACAATAATAAAGTCCAAAAAGAATACTAACCATCCAAAAATAAAATGTTTATTACAGTCCTTTCTGAAAATTTTATCAAGGCATGTAATAGCTTTGTAAAATAATAATTCAAGGATCCATTTTATGTGAAAATATTTGTTTTTCTCCATACATAATCTCCATTAATTTTTGGCCATTGTATATAGCAGAGATATTGCAGTAAAAATAAGTAATATTTTCATTTTCCATCAGCCAAAAACTTTAATAAAAGCATTATATAATATACATTGTGTATTTAATATATACATCAGCAGATATAGTTTATAAATTAATATAAATATCTTTCTTTAAAAGATTTATGATATTTATTCTTTTAAACATATATGTTTCACTAGATATTTTTAGTTTCCAGGTAAAATGATAGTTATCTTAGTCAAATCATTTACTATATGATATAATTTCAATCTTTTAAAAAGATGTATCAGAGCTCATTGATTCTGACTAAAGCTATTTTTAAGGTATATAATTTATTTAATGATGTGATCAATAGGAAGTGTTTTTAAAAGCATAAAAGACATTCAAAGGTTATCTTCTTCAATTTGTCTTTAAATACATCATTCTTAAATTTAAGTCCAATTAAATGTAAATTATTTCTATCAATTATATAATAAACAGTCATACTATCATACCATAAAACCACTTTCAATTAAGTTTTTAAACTTAGATACAGTACCTTAACTTTTTTATTTCTTTCATATTTGTTACTATGATAATAGTTTTAATAAATATCTGATTCATCTTAATTAACTTTAATAATTTAGCTTCATTGTAATATGATAAAGTTATTTCAAATAAATGTTCATTCACCCAGACACCCTATTTATAAAAATTTCAAAGTTCTTTTATAAAAATTTTCTGGTTTTGTTTCAATATATTCCTTGACATTTGATATTAATTGTCCCAATATTTAAGTAGCTACTATCACATTCCATAGAATTATTGAAATCCTACTCTATGTTTCAAGAAGAAGTCTGTCAGGGAAATTTGGTGTTTTAGTGAACTATTATTTAAATAGTTATTTGAATTATACTTTTCAAAACACTTTTAAGTAAAATAATAATTTAAAAGAAATTACTACTGTCACAATATAAAAATTATAATTATAAATTTCAAACTAAATATGTCTTAATCCAAATCTGTAAATCACTAAGAATCTGTGAACATCTGTCTAGACTAGCTTAAAATTCTGTTTTTATACTGGTCTTAATCCAATAATTTTATTGGTCAATACTGCTTGTAAAAATCTTTTCATTTGTAAAATTAAGTTTGAAAACTATGAGTCATCAATTATTAAATATCAAAAATATTTAATATCTTAAATATTAAATATTTTAATCTAAAAATTAAATATTCTTGTTAAAACAATTTTTAATATTTTTATAACCTAAAATTGATTTAAAAATAAAATACTATACCTAAATAAAATAATTTATAATTATTACTTTCTAATATTATCTCTAGACTTTATATTTGTTACACTTTATTATTTATCAAACTTTTGTTAACAAGCTAAAATTAAAATTTTCTTTCCCTAACTTTTGAAAGCTCACATATTCATACAATCACATCTACTAATGTAATACTTTCAGTGTATTCTAAACTAATATTAAATCAACTATCTTTTAAAAAATATTTTAAACAAAATAATTACAGTAAACCTATAGTATAAAATATTTACTGCTGTAATTAAACTATTCTATCTCTGTAGTATATTTTTAAATACAATACATTATAAATAATACTATCTTTTAAGCAACTTATTGTATCATTTTATATTTAATTCATCTCAAAATGAGTTCAAACTATCTAATATATCTTTATAAACTGCTATGTACTGAGTGTAAACCAATACTACCTATAATATTTAAAATTATATGCTACAAAATAACCCAATTAAATTTTTTTTAATATAGATACTTATCCAAGACTACCTAAACTGTCTGTACCAATTGTAAAGGGTACCATATATATAATTATAATGTTCTGGCAAATAAATAATGAATTCATAATATTATTTCTGGGAGCTTCTGTGAAGTAAAAATGTAATTGCTATTAGATGATATTTTAGTACAATAACAACTACTTTCCCCAGAGCTTTTTTCTCAAATCATAAAAATGTATATATTGTAATATATGATTATCAATTTAAATATAATAAGTACAATTTAAAATTTTATCAGCTTATTGCTGAGATATTATTTCAATTTGTCTTCATAATAAAAGTGATCTTCAAGTTTCCAATATGTCATCCATATGTTACAACTTTTGAATATTTTGTATCACATTTTGAATTTTCCATAAAACAATATTTCAATGATTTGTTGAAACATGCACACTGCATTACAACTTAGTAAAGGATACTACACTAAAAAACTGAAATATTCTTATTTATGTAGATGAATGAGTTAAAAATAAAGTTAACAAAGCAATATTTATATTATTTTATGTGGCATTAAAATGATTGAGAGTAGTTAATATTAGTTTAATTAAATATTTGAAAGTGTATGTGTATACATGTATAATTGTTTCTCTTTATTTAAAATTTAAATAAATATTATTTTCAAATCATAGTCTACATTCTTGTTTAACTTTTAAAATAAACATAGTGTTTATTATGAAGACAGATTAATAAAATAAATATAGTAAAGATGAATTACAAAGTTTAAATGTGTTAAAATTGTGCATTATTCTATTTCAAAATATTTGTTAAATTATTTTGTAATTTAAAGTTTTTATTTTTATTTTTGACGAATGCTGTAACTTCATAAAGAAATTCTTGCAAGCAAATAAATGTATGAAGTCTAAATAATGATAAATTGATGTCAAAGACAATTGAGTAAAATTAGAATCTGCTTGCATTGCCAAAGCAATAATGGCATATATTCTAACATTAACAGGAATTTATATATAAGGCTGAGTTGAATAAACCATACCTTTTTTTCTAGACTTTCTCTTGCCATGCATCAATATGTGTTTAAGTGTTTAAAATTTTAACCATATTTAATAGTGATAATTTAAAATGCAATGCTAAATAAAATTTATAAAGTATTTGCATCAGAGCAAAAGCATCCTTTGGGATTGACTAGGATGAAACCATCTAAAACATCAGCATAAAAAGAAATGCAATGTTTATTGGAAGTAGAGAAATGTTTTTGAAAATTAAAAGTTGTCAAAAATGCCTAAGAAAATGCTACAACACTTAATTCAGGTAATATATATAATGCAATAAAAGTTAATTCATTTGAATAAAAAAAAACTTATTATGAACACCTGTTTTAATGACTTTTAAAAAATTTGGAATAAATGCACTATTCTTGGAATTCTATAGAAATAAAATCACTGAGATAATTATTTTATTTAAAATTGCATCATCCTAAATCAAGATAAATTAAAGACATCACTGAAATTATCTTCAAGGAAAAATAATGATTTTGAACAGACTTTATTTATCAGTTGATATTTTTTTAAAAATTATTATTAATAATAATAAAATATAAATTCCTATAATATACTACTACTAGATAAAAGGATATTAAAAAAAAAAAAACTATCTCAGATTCAGGTATTTTACCAATTAAAGGTTTATTGTTAAACTTAAAATTATTTTATCATTATTTGTGTGCCTATTTATAATTAAAATAAGGTTGTTTTAAAACTATTAGTTTAGAATTAATATTTCAGGAATATGTTTTATTGATCTTTGACTATTTTCGATCTCATGAGATTATATTCTTTGATTTTATGTTACCTCATCATGCAATAGATGAGAAGGTCTGATGATTAATAGTATTGCCAATGAAGGCATTATGTTGATGTCACTTTTATATTTGTAGAATTTTTAGTAAAATTTTGATAGTTGAAATGGAAACCATGTTTATATATGTTCAGTGAAATAGATTGTACTTATTAATAAAAATAGATAATAAATAGTATAAAGTTTTTCATGAAAGAAATGCATTAAAAATAGACTGATGAAATTATACTATGTTATATATAATAATGAAATAAAATGTATGCAATGAATATATTTTAGGATAATAATTATAAAAGCATGTTTTTTTTTCTTTATTAAGTAACTTACCTTAATATTTGGATTTGTTTTAACAACACAAAATAGAAAGATTACACATGTTAGCCATAGGGAATATACCTGGTTAAAATATTCTTTTATATTTCATAAAATATGACAATGTCCTGACTTTGATATTGTCATTATTATTACTATCATTAATAATTTGTATTATGGATTCTTTTTGTACATAAACATATTTATATTTATTTAAATTAATTTGATTCTTATGCTTTGCATTCTAACACCATTACATGAATAGTAAGTAACATATGGTCACATAATATACAATATATATTTATTTTATGGTATAATTTTCCAAAATATTATTATCATATCTAAAAATAGTTAAGATTATGAAAATTAGCAAGGAATGTGTTGTTAATTAAAGTATTCTGATTTTTTTATTTAAAGTGCAATTAGACTAGAGAATACATGTACATTATAAAGATACCGTTAGTTGCTTAAGACTATTTTTACACCCCCAATCACCACCCTCTTTATAAAACCACCCACTTTCCCCATTATAATATATATTTATATATATACATTTATTAATATATAAGATATATACATTTCAATCACACACTTATAACACACTATCCCACACACACACAGTATTTTAAATATTTCCATCATTTATATTTCAACAATTTCAAACTGTCTTCAAACTATCCACTCTGTTCTGAAACTAACAAGTGAAAAATAAATACCTCACAATCTAATCAACACACATCATCTATATTACACACCAGTTGCTCCACATCATCATCATCAGTATTTTGAAATTGATTTTGCCATCATTTATATTTTCAACAATTTCAAATGTCTTCAAACTATCCACTCTGTTCTGTGAAACTAACAAGAAAAATAAATACCTCACAATCTGAATCAACAGCATCATCATCTATTATTACACACCAGTGCTCCACATCATCATCACAGTATTTTGAAATTATTTTCTATCATTTATATTTCAACAATTTCAAACTGTCTTCAAACTATCCACTCTGTTCTTGAAACTAACAAGGTAAAAAATAAATACCCACAATCTGAACAACAGCATCACACTATAACACACCAGTCCCACACATCATCATCATATTTTGAAATTATTTCCATATTTATATTTTCAACAATTTCAAACTGTCTTCAAACTATCCACTCTTTCTTGAAACTAACAAGGGAAAAAATAAATACCCACAATCTGAATCAACAGCACACACCCCACTCATATAAATAATTTCTTTAATCCTTTTGATATTATTTATTTTATTTCTATTTTTATTCATTTTATTTTAGAAACAAATTTTTAAATTATTTATTTCATATTTGCAATTATGATTTGCCATGAAATAATTATAATTTATCTCGCCCCCCCCTGATTTTTCAATAAATGTCATTATTTTTTACCCCCATAACTTAGAATTTACTATGTTGTTATTCATTTTATTTTAGAACAAATTTTTAAATTATTTATTTGCATATTTGGCAATTATGATTTGCCGAAATATGCTAATTTATCTCGCCCCACCCCTGATTTTTCAATAATATGTCATTATTTTTTACCCCCTACTTAGATTTCTAAAGTTATTCTGTTATTTTTTTTTGATCCTCCTAAAACCTGCATTTCTAATGATATCCCGCATAGAGGGCCTGAAAAACAACTGCTTGCAAAAATAGAACATAGAGAGTGCAAGCAGAAAAAGATGAAAGGCACCTTTGCCCATCACCAACAACGAACCAGGCAGTTATTATTTTTTTCTGCATTTTGCGAGGAGCGCTGAAATTGCTTTGGCTCTTTCAAATTGAGAGTTTGGAACCAGTAAAATAAAGAAAAAGGAAAAACCTTCTTTATTATTTTTTGTGGAAGCTTTATCGCTCACTCTTCTTTTGCACTTTCTAAAAGATTGTTATTTTTGTAAAATTGCTTCTTAAAATGTGCCGTTTTTTCGAATTCAAAGCGTCGGCCAAGGCTTATTAATAAATTGAGATCTTCAAAGTTACATAGTTGCCATTTGTTAACCAGCTATATATTGATTAAAGATTAAAGAACTATTTATTTGACTTATAATAATTTTGTTTATTTTAAAAACCCCAGAGAATATCTTCCGCTATAGATATTTTGAGTACACAATTAGACTCTCTTTTAATAGTTACAATTTGGCCATTTTAATAGCTCTCTATTGTCATTTATTTATATTTTAAATCCCTGAGATAAGGCATTAATTATCTGTTGAAGGTTATTTAGTTACTTCCATGACAAACTAGTTCTCCTACATTTTTTGATAGTTATAATATATGTATATATTAAATAATGTAAAATGTTCTGGGCGTTTTAATGCGTAGTAGAGTGAATGATTTAAAAGTTAAAAATATCTGGAATGAATGGCAATCTTCTAATATTCTATATTTCATCGAATTTGAACAGGATTATGAATGTGAGAGAAGGTACATTGACCGCCACAGAAGAAGTCTCATCAAATTAAATGAATATAATTTTAAAATTAAAATAGTATAAATTAAATTTATGCTAAATAATCGAACGTTAAAACATTAAATTGTCCACAATTGTTATGTGTAAACATAAATACGCATTGCATTTAAGTCAGTCATTAAAAGACCGAACTACAAATCTATTTCATAATATATTCTCTTAATTATTTCTACAAAATAAATGTGTATATTGATGCACACATACATATAGTCATAGATAAGTATACGTATGATATTGTTAGATTATCTAAAAGACAAATTAAACTTATCCAGGTTATCTATTTTATTTAGTAAAAATCTGTAAAATTGTGAAGTTTTATATGAAGAATGAGAGAGAAAAGCTTTAAGTAATTATAATTTGATAATTTAATAATTGTCAAACATAAAAAAAATGTTTGTTTTTATAATTTATAAGATTCCAGATGTTCTACTCTTCAAACACAACATTTATTTGAAAGATCTTATGCATTTGAAAGCAAATACTTGTCAAAAATGTCTTTATATATTTTATATGTTTACAGATGTACATTTTTATTTATAATAAAAATTTTAAAATATTTTTCACGTGGCTAATTTTTATTATTTAATAAGAAATGTCTAATGTGAAACTATATAAAAAATGTACGCGTTGGTTAATAATTGATTTAAAAAATATCAACAACATTTATTTCTAGTTTATTCTAGATTTGTTACAAAAACAAATAAGATTTGCCACTTTGCAAACCATTGAAAGTAAATAATTGCATTCATTTTTCTCTTAACATAAAAAATTGGCAATTTGCCTTCTTTTAATGAGCTTATATTAAACAAATCTGGAACTTTATAAATTGCCGAAAATAGAAAAAAGATTATTTTATTATATATGAGCACGCAAAAAGGTTGCAGAAAAAAACAATGTTTGTATGCAAGAGACTCTCTAAATAGCAGTGAAATTGTCTGATATCCATTCCAGATATTCATGTCAATGCAGCAGTTATTATTATATGATTATTCAGATGGTAAACAACACGAATGAGGTGGTAATAATACATATCACTCAACATAATGAGTAACTAACTGCCTTTTAATCTCTGGGTTTAAAAAAAAATGATTTTATTAACTGAAACATAAATTAGGTTTTCTTGAAGGCAAATTAAATGTGTGTGTGAAATATTTTTTTGAAATATTTTCAATCATACATAATGGCCCTTAATTTCCAAAACTATAAAATCATGAGCTAACGTAATGGCTGCCAAAGAGAAGTCCCTGACTATAGATCTAAGATACAATTCAATAATGACTCTTTATTTAGCTTTATCAACTGCAAATCACTTTCAAATGAAGCAAAATTACATAAATTGGAAGAAAGACTGTTATATATATTAAATGTATTGTTTTATTATATGAAGTTAGATAAAAAAAAAATGAAGAGATGAATGATTTGAAAAACGGACATATACTTTACTAGAAAGGCATTGAAAGTATACCTAAAGTGAAATAATGAAATTATTAATGATATCTCTAAAAGAAGCAGGTGAAGAAATAAAAAAATGGTGAGCAAATTATACATATTACATAATAAAAGTTTCCCATGTTAAAGAAAATGTTACAAATAAAAAAATCTATCTTTTTTTTTTTATGCAGTGCTATACAAAATATTTACACAATAATTAAAACTAGTCTATAATAAACAGTGGATTCAACCCAAGCAAAATAACAAGATAGATTTAAAAATAATTTCAAAACAGTGGATTACATCCAAATATTGAGAGAAGTTATAAAAAGTACTAATGAATGTAAGTTATTATTATTCTTTGGATAAATAGAGTAGGAAAATGTATTTAATTTGATAAGCACATCCACATTAATTAAAGATTTGGATTGTCAAAATATAGATATGTGATATTATCATATTCTGAATAATAATTATAAAAATGCAAGAGCAGTTGTAAAATTGGATAGTGATGTTAAATTAATGTTGCGAATAATGATTCCATATCTCCAAAATCTTTAACATCATTGAAAAAAGTATTTTAAGGATTAAAATGGGAAGCTCAGAGAATAAAAATAAATAAAATAAATGCATCGGTATTACTTAAATCATTTAAAATTTTCAGCCAATGTCATTGTTTTTGTAAATAATATTTCAGTACTTTAGGAAATGTAAGAGTTATCGAAAATAAAATAATTCATAAAAAAAAAAGAATTAATGGCATCATTAAAAAATTAAAAGATTGTATATATTCTTAAAAAAAATTATAAAAAAAGATAGATACATTCAAATATTTAAATTAGATCCCAAAATATTTTCATATCCCCCACCATTCTCCACTCTATCTCATATTAACACTGATACACTTGAACACATATATGTTGAAAAGATAAATAATCACCAATACACATATTTCATGCTAAACCAGCAATCAACAGTTGGTCCAGATTACCTTCTCTGTACATATTTGCTACAAGTGCTCAGATATATATTAAAATAGCCAATCCTCATACTTTAATGGACAGGCTTCAATCTACTCCACACTCTAACTCTTCAACCATCCATTAATTGAAAATCTGATGATGGAATGCTTGAAGGTCACCCTTAGGCCGATATTCTTGTCACACCCATTTTGATCTAAGGTCAATATGACTCATGTACAGGATATAATCTCAGCCTCAGGGTGGCCTTTGAGCATTCCATCATCAGATTTTCAATTGGAAGGATGGTTGAAGAGTTGGATTGTGGAGTAGATTGAAGCCTGTCCATTAAAGTATAAGAATTGGCTATCTTAATATATATCTGAGCACTTATAGCATATATGCGTAGAGATTGTAATCTGGACCAACTGATGATTGCTGGTTTAGCATGAAATATGTATATTGGTGATTATTTATCTTTTTGACATATAAGTGTTCAAGTGTATCAGTGTTAATATGAGATAGAGTGGAGAAGGTGGGTGATATAAAAGTATGTGCTTATATACCCTATACATTACATATATAGACACAGGTATATAATAAGCCTGTGTTTCAGTTATCCCAAAAGATTGAAAAAGATCTAAAAATAAACCATATGTAAAATAGATAAATTTAATGAAATCATGTTAGTTGGTGTTATTTGGAAAAGATACCGTCTTCATGGGAGGAACTCCCTTGAACTTGGAGACCTTTATTTGGCAATGGATTAACAATGGTTAAAAAATAATTAAAATAACAATAATTCAAAATAATATAATCTTTGTTACTTTCAAATTTAGGCTTAAAAAAATTGACTTTTTTTTTCAGATTCCAAACAAATTATTATTATTATTTTCTTTAGGTAGTTAGTCTCTAACAAATTTGGCAAATCTTATAAAATCAACTAAGACAATAATATATTGGCCATTTTTAGATAGAGAATAATATCAGAAAAAATAATTATCTAATTATTTATCACACAAAACTTACAATAACTGATCAGTTATATCTGATTCTTCTTCCTGGTTTGCTTTTTAAAGATAATGAGAGCTTCTGCCTTCAATAAGGAACTACTATAATTAAACACTATTCACATATGCCTAGCTAAATTTGATTAGATAAAATGGACTATAAAAATAGAAAATATACAATTAGATGTAAAAGATTTTAAATATCAGTATCTGAAAATATGTGTTGATATAAATGTTAAGTGAAAAATATATAATACATTTAGATGTAAAGATTTTAAATATCAGTATGTTAAAACATCTTAAATACTCTACATATTAAGTGAAAAATATATGTACCTTTAAAGCTTCTATTTAGACATAAATAATACAATATATAGGTGCTGATTTAGTATGTGCTCATGGCCATTTCCAATTATAAGAACCACCAAAACCCACACTGACACATCTAACTGATAAATGACATCATTGTCACCATCTGACCATTTGTTACAAAATCACTATTTTTATAAAAAAAAAAAAAAACCAAAAAAATTTTCATTGTTATAACAAATGAGATCATGTAATTAAAATATTAAAACAGGAAATTGCCATTTTCATAAAAATGAAATCACGTGATTAAAATATTAAAACACAAAATTGCCATTTTCATTAAAAATAAAACAACAACAAAAAAAAAACAAAACAATTTTCTTAGTTATAAGAAATGAAATCACGCAATTTAAAATATTAAAACGCAAAATTTACCATTTTCATTGTGATCGGACAATTTTCATAGTTATACAAAATGTGACCATGTGATTAAAAAACTAAAATGCAATTTCGCAAATATTTGAAAATAATTTTAAGCAATAATTATATTTTCATACAGTTATAAATATGGAACCATGTGACAAAACGGCACAAATATCTTAAATACATGTTATCTAAATCTACATCAATCTTTTAAAAAAATCAAATTTAAGTTTACTAGTTTATTAAACCATTTACTCAAGACACTCAAAAGGATATGCCCATATGAAATGGAGCGTATGAATTTTTAAACAGAAAAAGCAAAGAAAAATTGAAAAAAATATTATTTAAAGACCAACATGTTCAAATAATACATCAATCTTATAAAATTATATCAGTAGGTGAACATAATCTTTGCATACATTCTTCTATTGTTAACATTTATATGTCATCATTGAAAATCAGATAATATCCTTTTTTAAAAAAACAATGTAATTTCCTAATGGTTTGCAAATGCTAAGGATTAATTTTCAATTACTTTTCATTTTTGTAATAAATTCTTGTCCCTCATAAACCCTGACATATGGCACTGTTCTGTGTGAATATTGTTGCTTTTTACTCCATTATTTTTGTCAGTTAACTATATACTTTTAAAATAAATATGAAAAAAATCAGTGAAATTTAGATGTGCATCTATTGAAGCTAAAACAGAAGAGAGTTTTTTCTCTTCAGTTCTATCTATAACTTATCCATTTATATCATAGAAAACTATAGTAATGCTCCAATTCTGGTGAATTTAAAACAGTCTCTCTCTAATAAAAATTGTGTTATACAACAAATAAAAATAAATATTTTTTAGTATACACACAAAAAAAATATGTTTCATAATATACATACTACTTTTTCATTCTAACATAAATTAAACAATTTATATGATATTTTCAACATACTATAATAGAAATATATTTTATAATATTTTCTTTGTATAATATCATACAAATAAAGAGGCCAATATATTTGAGACATAATTGTATTGTTTATAATTTACTACTGAGAATTCAGGAAAAAAATATGTATGATAAAAAAGAACAATAATTTTATCTAAATATGCTTATTTTTATTCATATATCCATTTTATAATGAATAAAGTCAATTCACAATCTTAGACAATTCAATTAATAATAAACATTTTTTTAATTTTATATCATTATTATCATTAACATAGCAACATAGTTCAATGCATTATAGGTTAAGATATTGACCATCAAAATCAAAGAAGAAAGAAAAAAAATTATGACTGACATTTTTTCTACATACTGAAACTCATCTCAAACTTCAGTAGGTACAATATATATATCCACAGATGGCGTTCTACCAAAAACACCGATCAAGCGTATGTTTTGTTTACATAAACGTCAGAGTAGTATTCACTATCTCTAACTATAATTCCACTTTCAGATCATGATTTCAAGCTATTTTCTATCATCAGTGAAAGACAGGAATAAAGAAACTAGATCTAAACACAAACTCTGAGCGTTTATAAAAAAAAAAAAAAAAATTCACGCTTGCAAGCTGAATAGAAATTGTTTCATAAATGCTCAGAGTTTGTGTTTAGATCTAGTTTCTTTATTCCTGTCTTTCACTGATGATAGCAAATAGCTTGAAATCATGATCTGAAAGTGGAATTATAGTTAGAGATAGTGAATACTACTCTGACGTTTATGTAAACAAAACATACGCTTGATCGGTGTTTTTGGTAGAACGCCATCTGTGGACATAAATACAAGCATTAGCAAGTTTTTTAACTTGCATTTTTGTTTATCATAAATGTACCTTTGAGGTCTTTCTTGCAATGATATAGATTGCAGAGGCTTCTACTATGTGGTGATGCTGAACTGAGATCAGACCCATATAGCTATCTGGTTTGCTATGCTGAGTTTGAAGACATTATGTGTCCAAAAATAAAATAAAAAAATTCACGCTTGCAAGCTGAATAGAAATTGTTTCAAAAACGCTCAGAGTTTGTGTTTAGATCTAGTTTCTTTATTCCTGTCTTTCACTGATGATAGCAAATAGCTTGAAATCATGATCTGAAAGTGGAATTATAGTTAGAGATAGTGAATACTATCTCTGACGTTTATGTAAACAAAACATACGCTTGATCGATGTTTTTGGTAGAACGCCATCTGTGGACATAAATACAAGCATTAGCAAGTTTTTTAACTTGCATTTTTGTTTATCATATATATATATATGAAAAATTAAATTCATTCTTTCTGTTCTATATTTGTGATTTTTTTTTATTAGTAGGAATATAAATTAATCATAAATTTTGTAAATAAATCATTTACAAGTAAAGTTAACTATCTCTTTAATACAAATAATTTATCCTTGTATATATATAAACACTTTCTGCATTTTAGTTCATTTTTGTTTGCAGTCAGAAAAAGTATTTCTTTACAAACGTAGTATTCTAAACATGAAAGCATAAAAGTTTATATATAAAATAAGACAAATTTATAAACAAGACCATGTTCAATCAATTAATATTTTCTAAAATATTATAAAGAATACTTTAAGAAAGAAAACTTGATGACCACCAGATAAAATCTTGGCACAGGAAACAGTTGACTTCTTTCACAATCTTTGCACATTATATAGGTAAAGAAATTCTATCTAATGATATTCAGGAAATAACTGATATTTTTTCTCGGCCTGAGAGTGCATACAAATCTTAAGCAAAAAGAAATGTTGAATCCATGTTATTATTCTAGAAGTGATAACAGAAAGAACTTATGATGTGCAAGCAAATAAAGGAAATATAACTTTTTGATTTTCTAGTTTTGTGGTACTCTTTACTTTTTCAAGTGAATGTTGAATGTAATCTTAGAGTAATACTGTTCTTCATTCCAAAAGTTTTGTAATTGGATAAATCCATACATTGCACAAAATTTATTATGAAGCTTTAATTAATGTCACTTAACTTATATTGAACCTCTGTATTCAAGTTTTGAAATAAATATTTAGCAAAAATATAAAAATATTTATTATAAATCTTCAAAAGAATCATTCTTAGATCCAAAAATAGCCTTTAAAATATAATGATTCAATCAAGTTATAAATAAAATTCTGCAAAACATTGAGCTATAAATTAAACAGTTGAAAAAGCATCAAAATTGATTAAAGCAATTTGTAAGATTCAATATGTGCTAATTTATATTATAGGAAAATGCATAGCAAATTTAAAAAAATATTGTCCAATCTCAAGCTAGAACAGGAAAAAAAAATCACAATTTTAAACCATAAAACTAGCTTAAGTAGAAATAAAAACACTTAAATCAATGGCGAAAATGATGTTCAAAACCTTATAAAATCTTTGTATTTGTAGCAACATATCTTTTGCTCCTCAAAATTTATTTATTGCTATGACGATTATCTTGATAATCCTAGTGACTAAGATATCAAAAAAATAAAACTTTCAAAGAGGCAACTAATCGAATCTTATCTGAGATCATCAATTGCATAATAGATTGTGAAATTAACAATCTTTAAATTTAGATAAAAATCCCTTAAAAAATTTCAAAAAAGACGTTATCTTTTTCATAATAAAATGCAATAAAAATTTGTCTTATTTATAATTTACTAATGTTGAGTAATTTTTATAAATATAATGTATTCAATAATAATATATAGAAATGAACATTTTGCTTATCTCCCCATCAACAAAATTAAATATTGTATTAAATCAATTTACATCCATTAATACAAAATAATTTAGCGATTGTTCACTTTTAAATGGTAATCTGTATATTTTATTTAATTACTTAATGAAGCTTACATTTGTGCAATTTTCTATTAGAAATTGCTTAGATCCACTTGCTTTATTACCTCATATGCCTTTTTAAGCTTAACATTTGATTGCTTTTAATTTTATATTAGAATTATAAAATGTGTAAGAAGGTTACAAAACTGAAATTCACAAGACTTTGGCTGTAAACCTGTAGTTCTGCAAAAATGTTTCAATATGAACCGACACATCCTAATCCTTTTGTCTGATTATTGGACATACTATGGTAATGACTTAATTTTTTTGTAGCAAACTTGTTTTTTTGTCATACAACATTATTTTGTATTATTGTAGTTTTCAATTGTATTCTTTCTCAGTAAAATATCCAGAAAAAATGATTTTTTTTTTTTTTTGGTAATTGGCCTGCATGCGATGTTGCAACAGACTATAATGCTTGGGATCTTGCTCAATGTTCACCTGTTGACATTATGTCTTAATCTGATCTAGGAACCTACATTGTATCTACATATTTGTTTAATTATTTAATTAATTTTTGTTCATACATTGCATAATAACACTTCTCCATGCATATCACAAAATCATTTGTATCTTTTACCGTGTCACATGAAATAACTACCTATAACACTGTATGCATATTGTTCTCGTAATAAAAGATTTAATAGAGGTAAAAAAAAAGCAACTTAATATTATTTTTTGAGAATAGTGTGTATATAAGAGAATTCTTGAAACAATTGAGAAACAAATCTATTTGATAAAAAAAATTAAATAGATGACTAAGCACTGACATATATTTGAGTTATATATTTAGAAGCAATATCTAGAATGTTGACTGGCTAAGATATTTTAGACTGAAATTCACACAAGCAATCTAGATACTTTGTCAGTGAACAGAATCTCTAAACCTGTCATCCATCAAGCAGACAATTGCATATCAGATATCTGCAAGTATAACTTTGAATATTCCATAATGCTGTTGAATCAGATTGGTCAAACATGCAACATCCTTGGAAATTCATGAAGACATTTTCTGAATCAAGATGATTTAACAACATAATGAATATGATTACTATGATTGTCCCCTCATTAACACATATTCTTTTTGAAATGAAATATGTTTTTCTTTAAAAAAAATCAACTTTATAATATAAATGGTTAATGTCTCTTCCATAAAACTTTGCTCAAGTTTATCATAAAATACTTTTATAATAGTTCAATTTATATATCTAATTCAATGAAAATGAGATCTTAAATTAATAGATTTAATACTATCTCTTCCAGCAATCTGAATAATTTACCAGTTTATTTCACACACACTGTATGTATATATATATATATATATATATATATATATATATATATATATATATATATATATATATATATATATATATATATATATATATATATATATATATGCATGAGTGTAGAAAGAATTAACATATGGATGTTAAAAATCATTAATCCTTTTTCAATGACACTTATGAATAATAACTTTACAACAATATATTCTACAACTGGCATATTAGAAAATAAAAAGCTTACGAAATCCCATGATAACCTAAAGACATTCTGATGAATTCCTGATAAAAGGCAGTTAATTATAAAGACATATGACAAAGTTATTCAAAAAGTGTCAAGGGTATTATGGGTGTAGCTGCAAATGTTTATCTAGATGAGAATCATAGACTCTTAACCTGATCATAATTTCTTATTCTTACACAATATGTTAAAACAGTATAAACCCTCTACATATAATAATGCCAAATAGTTTAAAGCATAATAATCAAGAATGTCAGAAGGTTTGTGCATCAAAATCCCTATCTAGTCCCTTATCATCTAATATCACTATAATATCTAGGTACAGTACTATAAAATCTCAGACTCCTCACTGATGAAAGCAACAAGCTAAAAAGTAGGATAGGAATATTGGATGTATATATATATTAAAATGAAGATTTGCACGGGTTAAATATATAAAATGCATATTTTGCGGGTTCATCCGTGTTAAAAACTTTTAATATTAATATACTGACATTTCGACTTGGTCACACAGGCTTGTGTGACCAAGTCAAAACATCAGTATATATATATATACATATATATATATTGTACCAATATTGAAATTGGCACATAAAAATTTATCTAAAAAAAATTTTAAAATAATCTTTTGTAAAAGAAAAACATAAAATTAAATGTTGAACAGTTTATTACAATTTGTTTTCAAAAAGATAGTTGAATAGTTTTCTATCATTAGTTTTTGAAATAAAATTTAGAAAATAATTTATTAAGAGGGGGGATGGGGAGTTTTGGTTAGAAAAGTTTAAAAAAATATAAATCTCTTTTCATTCGAATTAAAGAAAAAGTAATCTTAAAACTAGTTATATATGTGTGTATATATGTGCGATTGTAAATAAAAATAAATGTATGCATATTAAATAAATATTAAAATGAAATAAAAGAAGATTATCATTAAAACACAGCAATGGCTATTAATTAAAAATATAAAACAACACATCCGCATGGCTATTACTAATTAAACAATCTTCCAAAACATGTTGTCAAAGGATTATCACAGGAATTTCGACAACAGATATTGCCAGAGGATATTACAAGGACTAAATAGACCTTTTTTATCAGAGAATTGATTGAGTCTAGTTAATTACATCAGAGAGTTCAGTCAAGTTAATTGTTTCAGTTCAGATAACAGTTCAGTTTATGATGTATCCAGAAGCAAAAATGCAGTGCTGAGCCACTTTTGGAAACACACATCTTTCTCCGGCCATCAAATAAGATCAGCAATATCTGCCCATGACATAATGTCAGGGTAACAACTTGGAAATCTCTGTCAGTATCTAATTGTCTCCAATAATAATAATCATGAATAAATAATGAAACTCATCAAGGAAATGTCCCAGCTGGCTGGAAATATTCTCACCTGAAGCAGTAACCAAATAAAACAACGTTCTATATCTACATTCAAAATCCTAGGTAATAATATTTCATATTCTTATTTCTATAATAGCCATTACATTGCATTAATTCGTAAAGCCTCCAGAGACAACTAATTTGAACTCTATAATCATGCATACAATGAACTATTGATGTGCGTGTTTGTGAATGCTATATGATTTTATAAATGTCAAACATTATTTATGTTTTTCATAAGATATATATTATAATGTGTTAATTTAAAATGTGCATGTGTTATATTAGTTTAAAAAATTATAAAGATGTTTAAATTTAGTAAATTAATGTTAGTTAATAAATTGTCTTAAAACTTAAACTCTATTTGTCAGTCAATTCTTTTTATCAACTCTTTTACCAATCTCTCTCAACAGTCGAAAAGAAGTTATGTCCTGGAAATGTAATGCTAGTTATATATTTTATAGCTATCATTTGGGCATACATACACTCTGAGTATGTTCTTCTCTGCCTAAGAGACCAGTCTTTTGATCGTCACACATTCGAACCCGGTACAAATGGCGCCCAACATGGGGCTGGATCTAAGAAACAATAGTGACTAAATACTTTGTTTCTTGTTTAAAAAAAATTATACAAAAGCTAAATTACGTATGTTAAAGTTGTTTAATTTTAAAAAAAGAATTGACCAATTTTTTTTAATGAAAAGAGATTTATGCTATTTACGTTATTTAAAATAAATCATTATGTTAAATCAGAGACAATTGTGTATTATGGGCAGAGTTAAAGCATTAAGATCGGGCAGAGAAATGGACAAAGGGGGTAGAGTCAGCATGTGTTTCCATCTTAGTAAAAAAAGAAATAAATAAACGGTTCATATTTAAATTTAGTCAAATATATATATATATATTGTTCAAAAATGGAGGAAAAAAAGAAAGAAGAAATACCTGGGATGCAGATGATGAAGAAAATGATGATAGACATGATGAATATACTGAAAGAAATCATGCAAGATCAGCAAGAATTCATTGCAGAACTAAGAAAAAGGAGACATGGAATTGCAGGAAAGGTAGAGAATCAATAAGTTATAGAGTTAGATTTAATTAAAGAATGTCAGGAAGTTGAAAAGGAAGTTGACATGATGAAAGATGTAAAAATTGAATTAGAACTAGATAGCATTCAAACAGAGAAGACTGAAATAGAAATTAAAGCAGAACAGGATAGTGCTAAGACAGAGGAAAATATAGATCAAGAAATAGAAGAGAGACATAAGTTCAAGGTAGAAGATAGCATTGACAAGTTTTTACAAAAATTTAAAAAGATTAAAGTAAAAGTTTTTTTAAGTATCAAAAACAGGTTTATTCAACTATGTTTACAATAAAGAAAAAATTATAAAATAACATTAAATTTGGCAATACATTTATAAACCATTAAATTACTTAATGTCCAATATTAATAAGATTCCATGTGGAATTTACTATTAGGTGAGGAGCTAACTTCAAATCTCTTTCTTTGATATCTTTTAATTTTTGTAAAAAAATTAATGTTGGATCAGGTATAACAGACTTGAAGATTAGGAAGCATCTGACAAACCATAGACAGAAAGTGATGAAAGTTGCACTTCTTATAATTGCAAAATCCCCATAAGCAAAACCTTCTATGAGTGTGTTGATAATTGGATGTTTTGGTGTATAAATTTTATTAATCAATATTCTACAGCCCTGAAGAGAGGAACAATCATTGAAAATGTGAAATATGGTATCATCCTCCCTATGGCAGAGTGAGAAAACAGGGTCCAAAGATGAAAAACCTCTATACATCACAAGAAAGTGGCTTGTTGGAAGGGCATTGAGATTTAGCTTTAGAAGAAAGTCCAAATATTTTGGCTCTAGATTACATCTTTTATATTTCTTTATAATGGCAAAGTTTGTACAGGTGAGAATGCTATGATCTGGGATAATTGTTGAAAAAAAAAGAAGATAGGCATCCCAATAACGAAGTTTCATTGGTTTTATTTGAGTTAAAGGTGTGAGAATTTTTGCAATGTCAATTAAGACTTGTGTCAGCCAACCATCATTAATTGGAGGTGGAGTATCTGTAGGATGAATAGATAGAAAAGGTGAGTCATCAGGAAAAATCCCATTAAGTCTTGTAATGAGGTCATTTGATTTCTGTAGACAAAGAACATGAAGTGAATGCAGTGACAAGCCATTAAGTCTTGTTGGTCTCTGCACTATTCTTAAGCTAATAGCAACAGTTTTACCCTTCCACATTAATCTAGAGCAAAGAGAGTTTATATTCTGGATAAATGTTGATGAGAATTTAATGAACAGCATGTAGTAAGCAATTCTGGGGAACAGTAACATGTTGAGTTGGGTTGCTTTTGCAAATAATGATGTATAAACTTTTGAAAGTGAATCAATTATTTTTCTTGCAGAATTCATGATAGTAAAAGTTCATGTTGGTTTTAAAAATAGATTTAAAATAAAAAGAAAGCATAGGAAAAATATTCACGGTTAGGAAAAATACGGAGGTCTGCGAAGCTTAAAGATTTCCTTATTTACAAGGTTGAAAATAAAACAGAAAGAGAAAGAGATAAAGTAATAAATTATAAAAGTGAGATAGATAAGAGAGGGAAGTTAGTGTATAATATAGAGTTAGTATGTAGAAAGAAAGAACCGCCTGACAAAATATTAAAGTAGACAGAAATAATAATAACTGGAAATGGACTATGAGTTTAATATAATTATTTTGATGTAGGTGAAAAGCCTGAATTAGAGTTTTGCTATTTGAAATGATGGATTGTTTTGTCAAATAATAATGGAGGCTTCGTAAAATAAAAGATTTTTTTCCCCCACGCACATATTAATTAAGAAAAATGTTCGTAAATAAATAAGTAGGTCAAATAGTTAAAATAAAATCGATAAAATTAAGTTAAATAAATAGGCATAATATATCTGTAGTAAATAATAATAAAGAATGACTCATAATAAACTAATAGATTTTTTTTTGGAATACACACATGGTAATAAAAGGAAGTAAATAAATGATTTAAGGCCAAGTCAAAAAAATATATATATCAGTGTAATAATGAATCGCAAGTTAATAAAGGAAGTAAAGAAATGATTTAAGGTTTAAAGTAATCAAGTCAAATAAAATAAATAAAATATTTGTATAATAATGAAGAGCAATATAATAAAAATAGTTTTTCTGAATACACGCACATAGATAAAGAAGTTAAAATAATGGTTTAAAAATAGTATCGTAAAACTAATACTTAAAATGTCCGTAAGGGTTTGAAAATAATATTCGAGATTAGATTAATGTAAATAAATATTTAGAATAATGTTCATATGGGTTTGAAAATAATATTGTAGGATTAGTGATAAATAATATAAACAATCTAAGTTGTATTAAGAGTGTAAGAATTCGAAATTAAAGGGAATGAGGGTAGTATAAAAATGTTTTAGTTAAGGATAAATTTAAAGACATCGACTGGATAAATTTTAGTACCCATAATGGACTTATTAGGGATCATTCTCCTTTTAGAATGTGCACTGGTGACAACCAGAGTAAGTCATAAGTATCTTTTTCAGGGGAAAATCCCCATATCTCGTACCTCATTTTGCAAAGTGTAAGTCAGAAATGGACAGTTGAAAATTCCTGCCTTTCGCAGCGACCTCTTCTTAGTCAAAGTCCGATCAAGAGAATCGGCAATCATTTTCCAAAGCACAAGTCAAAAATGGACAGTTGAAAATTCCTGTCATTCACAGCAACCTTTTCTTAGTCAAAGTCCAATCAAGAAAATTGGCAGCCAAAGCTCTGTTTATAAAAGATCCCTGTGCCACAAAATTAGTTTGTCCTCGTGGTCAATATTCAGGACTCAGAACATTGTAAGCAATGTTGTCAGCATCGAAAGAAGAAAAGTATCAATTGAGATTTCCCTTAGTATGGAAAGCAAAAGATATCAAAAAGGCAAACTTAGAAAATAATAAATTAAGATTTAAAGTTGTCAGAGATAAAATGGTCAAAAATGATGCATTGTACTCTCAAACAGGGATGGTGTAATGTACTAATATTGAATTTGGCATTTAAAAATTTATCTAAAAAAATTGTTAAAATAATCTTTCGTAAAAGAAAAACGTAAAATTAAATGTTGAAAAGTTTATTACAGTTTGTTTTCGAATAGATGAGAGTCGAATAGTTTTCTATCATTAGTTTTTGAAATAAAAGTTAGAAAATAATTGATTAAGAGGGGGGAGGGGGAGTTTCTGTTAGAAAAGTTTAAAAAATATAAATCTCTTTTCATTCGAATTAAAGAAAAAGTAATCTTAAAACTAGTTATATATGTGTGTATATATGTACGATTGTAAATAAAAATAAATGTATGCATATTAAATAAATATTAAAATGAAATAAAAGAAGATTATCATTAAAAAACACGGCAATGGCTATTAATTAAAAATATAAAACAACACATCTGCATGGCTATTACTAATTAAACAATCTTCCAAAACACATTGTCCAAAGATTATCACAGGAATTTCGACAACAGATATTGCCGAAGGATATTACAAGGACAACACGTAGCAGGTATAAATAGACCTTTTTTATCGGACAATTAATTGAGTCTAGTTAATTACATCAGAGAGTTCAGTCATGTTAATTGTTTCAGTTTAGATAACAGTTCAGTTTATGATGTATCCAGAAGTAAAACTGCAGTGCTGAGCCCGTGAAATAATGTCAGCGTAACAACTTGGAAATCTCCATCAGTATTTAATTGTCCCCAATAATAATAATCGTGAATAATAATGAAACTCATCAAGGAAACATTCCAGCCAGCTGGAAATATTCTCATCTAAAGCAATAACCAAATAAAACAAAGTTCTTACATCTACATTCAAAATCCTAGGTAATAATATTTCATATTCTTATTTCTATAATAGCCATTGCATTGCATTAATTTGTAAAGCCTCCAGAGACAAGTAATTTGAACTCAATAATCATGCATAAAATGAACTATTGATGTGCGTGTTTGTGAATGCTATATGATTTTATAAACAAACATTATTTATGCTTTTCATAAGATATATATATTATAGTGTGTTAATTTAAAATGTGCGTGTGTTATAATAGTTAAAAAATTATAAAGATGTTTAAATTTAGTAAATTAATGTTAGGTAATAAATTGTCTTAAAACTTAAACTCTATTTGTTGGTCAATTCTTTTTATCAACTCTTTTACCAATCTCTCTTACAATTCTTTTCACCACTAATTATGTATAATCTGTCAGTGATTACAAGTAACTGAGCTAGTCTATGGGTAAAACTTAGGCATTGAGTTAGTGGCCATTGTTCAAAGTGTGTTATTTATTCATTCTTGAATAGATAGCTGGCGCATGTGTTCATACATAAACAAAAAAAAAGTGATTTTAATGTGGTGTTGAACTCAACAGTCGAGAAGAAGTTATGTCCTGGAAATGTAATGCTAGTTATATATTTTATAGCTATCGTTTGGGCATATATACTCTCCGAGTATATTCTTCTCTGCCTAAGAGACCAGTGTTTCGATCGTCCCATATTCCAACCCGGTATAATATATATATATATAGGGATTCTGATGGACAAACCTTCTAAAATTCATTGATTACCATAACTTGCAATGAGTGGCACTACTAAATGGAGATAATTGCTACAGTTTTAAAATTTACAAAATGATTACATGCTTCTGGAAATCAAGAATAACCTCAAGTGTCATGTATACCTTCTACAGAGAAATATCCTATTCATTTAATAGATACAATAAAATTATTTCCACTTAACATTGAAGATTTATTGGTGTGAACAGTAGAGACCCTTTACAAATTCTAAATGATATATTTTTACACAGTTGTAATGCATGTTGATCTTTCAGTTTAGATTTTCTACAAGAACAACTGTGTAAGTTATCATTATTTTAATCACTCCATAGCATAAATATCTAATTCATTTATCACATATGTTAATTATGAGACATAGTCAAGAAAGAAATTCCCCTTTGTAATTCTACAATTGAAAAGTTATGATTTTCACAGTCTTTACATATGTGAATAGTTTTTTTCCCTTTTGTATGTGTTTCATAATCATTACTCACAGATTATATGAATTTTAGCATTCTAAACATTACATAATGTTCAATGCATAACTATTATGAATATTAGTTTGCTATTACAGGAATAGATTAATGTTTCATTCTTTAATATATTTATCTAAAAATAACATTATCAAATCAATGTTTGCAAGAAATGTAGCAGTTGTAAATTGAATTATAGTATTATAAAGAGTACAAAATGGGAAGAAAAAAAATGTTGGATTAATCAGAAATGCTTTTGGGGAAAGATTTGTCTTTGTTAAATATCTTTATTCATGGTTTTAGAGTGTATCTGCTAAAGCAGAAATATATTATGATAATGCATATGCTGATGGATATAAATTAATAATAAAATTAAAGTTTATATCCAGATTAATATAATATAATAATTTCTAGTCTAATAAACAATTAATAATGAATACACTTATTTAAAATCAATGTAGTGAAAGGATTGTTCCAAAGAATGTAGCACGTGTAAACTGAATGGTAGTAACTTATTACTTTTAAAGTAAAATGTAGTAAAGCTTTTCCTAAAAATTTCCATATTATTAGCATTACCAACCCATTCACAAAGCTATTTAGTGTCCAGGCTTAAATAAACTGAGATTTCTTATTTTTTGATATATACTTTTCTCTCTCTCTTATTTTTTTTTTTTTTTTTTTTTTTTTTTTTTTTTTTTTTTTTTTTTTTTTTTTATTTTTTTTTTTTTTTTTTTTTTTTTTTTTTTTTTTTTTTTTTTTTTTTTTTTTTTTTTTTTTTTTTTTAATTATTATTATTATAATAATAATAATAATAATAATAATATTATTATTAATAATAATAATTATTATAATAATTATTATTATTATTATTATTATAATAATAATAATAATAATTATTATTATTATAATAATAATAATAATAATAATAATAATAATAATAATAATAATAATAATAATAATAATAATAATAATAATAATAATAATAATAATAATAATAATAATAATAATAATAATTATTATTATTATTATTATTATTATTATTATTATTATTATTATTATTATTATTATTATTATTATTATTATTATTATTATTATTATTATTATTATTATTATTATTATTATTATTATTATTATTATTATTATTATTATTATTATTATTATTATTATTATTTTTTTTTTTTTTTTGTAATAAAAATTTCACTTTTTTGTGCAAGAGGTATAATTTATCAAAGCCAGTTAATACAATTATTTTTTTCTATTCACAATGATTTAGTTAAAGATTAGCTCTATTGACATTAATAAAAAAGTTTTTATTATTTGCTCATTAATGCAAACTAATTATATATTGAATTATTTCTATCTTGTAATTGATATATATATATATATGAAGATTTTCAAGGGTTACATATATAAAAGACATATCTTGCGGTTCATCCATGTTAACAAAATTAAATATTGATATAGTGACGTTTTGACTTGATCACACAACTCATCCACTGGGTGACTTGTGTGATCAAGTCGAAACATCGGTATATCAATATTTAAATTTTTTAACACAGATGAGCCCACAATATGTATAAGTGTTACTCTAATCTTCTATTTTTTCTTGTTGAGAGCAAAGTTAATGAGTGTTTCCAAATAATATACATTTTCATACTAGAATGACTTTTATATGGACTTGTCATGCAAACATTTTTTTTTTAATTTCTGGATTTACTTTTTCCTCATTATCCAGTATGATAACTTCCCAATTTCAACATATGATCCTTGATCATGCATAGTCCCTATTTGAATCACATTTGTCTTTAAATCTCTGATTATTATTTTACATTCTTTTAACTATTTTTCTTAAGATTTCTGTATTGTTTTTTTCTTTTTTTACTTTGATCTTCGTTTTTATTGTCTTTATATAATTTTCTTTAATACCCAATGAATAACCAGTCTACAGAAAAGTTTTCTTCTATGTTGGACTTAGCCTTTTCTAAGTCATTGGTTTCTGAACAAATTTCTTTGTCAACATAACCGACTATATTTGACTTTTCAGTAAACAGCAGTTTTGAATATGTCATAGCAATCTTGCTACAATAACATTTAAGATATCGATATTTGTTGTTCTAATTCAGTAATGAATTTTATTAAAATATATAGATAATTGACATATTTAGAATGTTTGTACTAGTGACCACATTGCGGCTATATAATAAATGCATTATTGACTTAGCTAAACCAGATTTTTGATAAAATAATATGTATGGCTGTAATTTCAAGTTCTTTTGTATAAAGATTGCTAACCAGAAATGAGTGTTCAAAACATAATCAATTTTTGATTTTGTTGGAATAATTCTATCTTGCATTGAAAGCATGTTATACTAGTTCAATTATACTATAATAAGAAGAGTTGTTCTAGATTACATGCTATTATTATCATTTAATTTTCTTCCCACAATATATTTAGTTTCATCACTGTGTCTCTTTGTGTATTTAATTTTCACACAAAATTTTACTAAGATGTCATTTCTTTCTATTTTCATGCTATTGATCTAATCACAAAATGCTTAGTATAAATGAAAAAGGAATATGTATTACATGCCAAAGATTTAAAAATCATGAGTTCAAAAATATTGATAAATTTTGAGTGGTGAATTTCTAGAGCTAATAAGATGTCTTAATAAAATAAGTTCATTGTAAAGTCTTAGTAAACTATAAAGAAATTAAATTTGCTGAAATTTTATAATTAATTGAGATGACAACAAAATAAGAGAACTTCTCACAAAAGTCCATACAAAAAGTAAGATGATCCACACTAGCTACAGAATAGAAATAATGCTATAAGCATCACTCAGAAAAGATAATTCACAGATTCTAAAAAAGTAAAATATTTCAGTAAAATTACACTGCTCAACAATGGTTTACATAAAATCCCTAAAGACCATGCTTCAATGTAAGTTCTAAAAAATCACTAATATCAAAATATGTCAATATTTCTTCTCAAGATTCTTAGAATCTATGTCATTAATAATAATAATTTTAAACTTTCATAGTTCAAAAATCAACAGGAACATAGATAAATATTGTATAAGTTTGTAATTATAAATATATCAAATTTAGAATTAAAACTGTCTTTCTGAACTGTTGTCATGTTTGAAACAATTTGAGTTTTTAATAGACAAACATTAAGCAAGTGGTATGTAAAAAATAAAAAAATCACTTAAGCATTAAATATTTTTGTATTTTTGGCTTTTATGAATTTATTTTCAACAATGTTTTCAAAATAAAAAAGCAATAGTGTACATTACTCACTAATAAATCAAATAAAGTTTCACTATTACTGTGATTTAAATGTAAACCAGGATTAATTGCCAGAGAAAAGCAAGCTTATGCTTATTGTTTATCATTACTTTTGATTTCCGGTTAATCATTCTTAAAATATGTATTGCCTGCATTATTATGATACCATGTCATTACTATAATTATTTTTAAAAAATCACTAAAAAAATCTTAATTTCATTTTCATATGATAGGTTTTTACATTATTCTTATAATAATCAAATTCCAATATTACAAATTTATTTTCTTTTTTTGATTCATGTATTATTTTTGAAAAAAATATTGAAATTTTAGTATTTAGAAATGATAAAGTCAATTTTTTTTATCTTATTACATCAATAACAGATTGAATTTTGTTTGTCATTTTATTTTACAACAGACTTAAAATTAACTATGTTATTTTAATAAATTCTTTTCTTTACACCCCCTCTCACCCATTTTTTTAAAAAAACTAACAGCTTCAATATGTATAACTATTACCGAAAGCGGATAGAAACCAATTGCATGAGAGCAGTGTAGTGAAAATTACAATGCAGTAATATTATACATTATTAGATAGTTACTAGTCTAATAAATGACAAATAAAAATTATTAGTATACACTTGGGTCTCGTTTTACGCGATAGATAGGTTCCTCAAAAAACACGCGCAAAAATAGATGTAACTTACATTGAAAAAGGGGGGATGCGGTCTGTGATTTTTCAAAATTCGTGTAAAAGTAAAGCACCAACGTAAAATTACTTTAAAATTCACGCAAAAAAAAAATAATGAAATAAAATATGACTAATAAAAAATTTCAAATTTGAAAAAAAATGATACAAGACAAACTTTTTTTAACTATAATATTTAATTTTATTCAAAATAATAGATTTTTATGCATAATTTACAGTACAGTAATTTACATTTTTTATACATGTTTTAATTATTATAGCTATTTGCCAAAAAAACACATTTGTTTGCAAACAACTAGTGCCAACTTCACACTCATATTGTAACAGTGGTTTTCTGGTGACAACATAATTAGTAATTAATCTTTGAGACGATGATTTTATTAATTGTTTATGAAACTAACAACTAAAAATTTAATTCTTATTTTTGACTTTAATTTTCAATTCGGTTTAAAAATCAAATTTCACATTAATTTCAAGTCGTAGTAAGTAATTTTTAAATTGTTAATTACAATTAAAAATCAGATTTTAATTTTTAATTGTCAAATTTAATTATGCCCACTGCTATTACTGATCTTTTAAAAACAAACTTGTGGACACTAAATGATTAATAATTGATTACGTTCTTTTTAAAAAGCAAAAGCAGAATGTGATTTAAAATGCAAAATTAACACGCACAATGTTTGAACAAGTTTACATTATAATCTTGTAAAATTTAATGTGTGTATACATAAAATGTGGAAATCATGATTTTAATTTCATTATTGCATACAATCTTACTATTATAAAGCACTGAAAATATTGAAATTACTAAGATGAAAGTCGAATTCCAATAATGTGATATTACTTTCAATATAACATAAGTGCGCGAAATTTATTATTTAAAGTAATAGCACATTATCGGAGTTCATACACATTGGTCTCTTTTTACGTGGACTTATTTAACACACTTCCGGTGAAACACGAATCGTGTAACTTTAAAATCATGTTAAATAAGTCCGCGTAAAAAGAGACCCAGGTGTACTTTCATTAATTGATTTGTGTCAAAGCCGTGAGGGCAGCACTTTTGACTTATCAATTAATAGTAATTTTCTATTAATATAAATACAATGGATAATGATAAAGATATGCGCAAGAGATTGTGGTCTGGGCCAACTGATGAGCGCTGGTTCAGCATGAAATGTGCAGCTTGGGGATCATAGAACTTTTTCACATATCTTTGGTCATATGCTTATAATTACATCCCTCCACAAGCTGGTAAAAACGAATAGAAACCAGTCTCTATTTTTCACGGGAGTGGTGTAGTGAAAACTTACAAAATAATATCCATTAATGGATGATCTCAACCACAATAAATGATTAATAAAAATTATTATTATACTTTTTTAATTTTGTATAAATCATCTTGCCAATTTGTCTTTTATTTACACACACGTACCATTTTTTTTTAATAACTAAGTTTCAATATATACAGCTATTACTAAAACAAAACAAAAAACATTATATTTTATAAATCATTATACAACATTTCTGCAGTTAATTAACTGTCTGTAATAATTAAGAATTCGATATGATGATTAATTTTAATTCTATGATGTATTCAGAAATACAATTAAACGTTCCTTAAAAACAATATTTGTAAAATCTGTTTAATGTTATTTTTCTATATTTTCTATCAATTTAAACTTTGTTATTAATATCTGTCATTTCCCTTTCATTTTCCTAATTAAATAATTTTGATTAGAATTTATATTTGTTTAAGTAACTCACGTTTACTAAGCTAAAAAAAAAAAAAAAAGATCTTACAATAAGTAAAATCAATATTTGAATTAATCAAACCAAATAATCATTATTTGTCATCTCCATTTCTACAATCATAAAATATTCTCTTTCATATATTTGTGTGGTTTATATACATGGTAGAAAGACAACATATATTTCTACTATGTTTATAGGTCTTTAAATCCACGCTGCATATGCTTGACATTTTGGGGGCTTAGTTAGCCAACCGATAAACAGTCCAGTAAATGATTTAATACTGGTTAGTACTTAAATATATAGTTTTTCGTAGCTAGAACATAAAAAAAAATAATAAAAAAATGAGTCATAACTATAACGATTTGCAAGTTTACCAATGAATGACTTCTTTATTGTTCTTTTGCGAAAGTTGGTAGAGAAACTTTTAGTACACAGTAGAATAAGAAAAGCTGATTTACCTACATATATAGGTGAACAATACATTGATTAATATATAAATTTAATGATTGATAAAATAATCATTTTTACATATTACAGAGCTAACTTTTACTTTTTTCATATTCAGTTGTTTTATATTTTAAAAACGACTAGTGGTAGGAGACTCAAAAAAATTAAAAAGCTAGATCTAATAACATACAGTAATAAATAATTATTACATTTATATATTAAATTACATTGGATAAATTATATTTTAAATTATCATGAAATACCAAAAGCCATGTGCAAAATCTTATTTTGGATCTAAACAAATAAAGCTTATACACTTTTTTACGTTATAATCAAGCTAAAGATTTACTTTTAAATAACTGACTTTTCACGCTACTAGCCTATAATTAAACCAATGATCAATCCAATAATTGTTTATAAGTGACTATCTAAATACTTTTATTAGAGGTCAAACAAAAATGGAAAACTACTTAAACTGTCACAAACAAAATTAGTGAGCCTAATGATTAAGATATTTCCTTAACTTTTCCTCTAATGAGTAATTAAAATAAATCATTGTTATAGTGGGTTATTTAAAAGATGTTTTGTGTTTAACACACGTACGCGCATTCATACACACACACATATATATATATATAATAGATTAAATATCTCTTCAAATGCTATTGATGTATATAATTGCGCTGATCTCTATCTATAGTGTTCAATATGTTTTCAGCAAGAACAAGGCCATCTCATATCATGCTTAATATTTTACCTAGGAAATATCTTAAACAACTGCAGACAGATGAACCAAAGCTAAATCAGTCAAGATATTTATGACAAATATATTTAAATTGATTAATATTTTAATTTATGAGCATTCCTCTAGATGAACTCACTTAAGGTAATTCTCTATATAAAATCTTAAGAGTATGATAAAAAAGGCCTTTATTCTTTTTTTTTTTTAAAGAAGGTTTATTAGATACAATAGAAAACTTTACATGTAATGCATTACATCATAAATACATTAACAAACAAATTTGATTATCAATAGAGTATAATTATATGATAGCAAAATTAGTTCAGAGAACAAACACATGTACATACGTATACATGTACAACACCAGCAGCAGTAGCCATTTGAAAAGAGTATTGTCATTGCAATTCCTTAGATGCTTGTAAAATGATTATTTTCTTGTTGAAATATTTGTTCAAGAGTGACTTTACAGACATCATCTCACATATTTGAAAAAACAACTTTATCCCATTTATCATGAAACAGGAAATCAGGTGACATCACACAGTCTCTAGTTTTTGCCTATAGAAGGAGCTATTAGAATATCCCAGCTTTGGTGTATTTGATGTTCTAAAGATTATTTTACATCTTGTCAACCATACTGTGAATGTCAAAAAATAGTGTCTAATATTTGCAAAAAGAACCTTCTTAATGGTGTTCTTCACTGAAAGTGTATCTCTGATGTCAATAGCCACCTTATCAATGACAAAGTCCCTGATTGGAGATAATGCTTGACAAGAGTAGAGCAGATGAACAAAGCTCTCTTCATCGTGACCACATAGCTGACATTGGGAGCTGAGCCTTTAAAAACCTCTTTTCAACACCAGGAAATGACTGGTAGGAAGAGAATCCAAATTCATTTTTAGGATGAAGTCAATGTGCTTTGTCTCTAGATACCAATGTTTGGCCCTTCCGGCAAGCAATTTAGTAATCAACCCCAGTATTACAGAAAGAGGAGTCTGATTCGGATATTTGAGATTATATACCTGCCAGAAGCTCCTTTTTCCATCCAGTACAAGTGGTATCCCATGTAGCTCATTACTCACACTCTTCCAGAGGGTGGCCAACCCTAGACTGGCAAGAGGAGGCAGTGTGTCAATAGGCTGAATCGTAACTGGGAAACCTAAGTATGGTAACTTTGACAAACAGTAGCCAACCCTGATAAGGATCTTTGAAGGTATAGGGTGGTAACCGAGTGCAAGCCAAGTCCATTTAGCTCTTTGGGTCTGTGAACCTTGGTAAGGCTGATGGCCACTACTCCACCCTTCCAAATTAGCATCGAACATTGCGAATTGATTAGTGATTCAAATATTTTAGTAGGTTTGATAATTGGGAAATAATAACTAAGCCTGGGAAATATGGCCATGTTTAACAGAGCCATTTTACCTGAAAGTGATAACATCACTTTAAACAAAAAATCCACTGTCGTTTTGCTTTTGAGCAGTATTGAGATTTGAACCTCTCTAGACATTGCCTGCTTGGACAAAAAAATGAGAATCCCAAGAAAAGCTGTGGCTTCACAGAGAAGACTGAGGAAACAGACTTGAGATTTGATATTCCACATTGATGACTTTGTGAAATTAATTTGGAGGTTGTGAGTCTTAGTGAAGGCATCTAATGTACTTAGTAATGTTGGTAAATATAAAAATCCAGGAGGAAGACAGAGACATCATCAACAAATGCTATGTGTTGAACAGTTTGCTTTAAAGCTGGTATGTATATGCCCAGTAGCCTTGCCTCCAACTCTCTCAGAAGTGGATTTATGTAGGCAACAAAACACAATGTAGCCAAAGGTGAGTCCTGAGGAATTGAGACATGTGGCCTGAATCCCTCTGACAATCTGCCATCCAATGAGAAGACAATGGACCTTTTTAGTAGCAGATTGCCAATTATTTGTATAAATACTTTTGGTACATTATAGTCTTGCAAAACTTGCAACAATTTTGAAGGTATTACTTTATCAAAAGTGGATGAAAAGTCTAATTGTATCACTATGGGTTTGGCTTTCCTATGACATCTGATGTACTCTACAAATAGAAGGAAGTGTAAAACAGCTTGGATGGTTGCGGATCCCCTCTGTGCGAACTAAAATTTATATATATATATATATATATATAGTTATATATTTGATCCTGAATGCAATCTTTCACTATAAATTCTATGAGTTTTATAAAAAGTAGGGGTCATTGAGATAGGTCTGAGATTGGTTAATTCTGAGGGGTTTATTTGTTTTTGAGGTAGGAAACCAATTCCACCAGATACAAATCTGGAATGTTTTGAAAACTCCTCAGCCAATGTGTCAATCAACCTTCATACAATGGGAACTGTATAGTAAGTGAGGTGAAGAAACACAAACCTGGGAATGCTATGAATACCCAGGTGTGTTCTCTCAGCAGCTCCTCAATTTTTGTATAATGTGAGCATCAGTGATTCTGTGGTTGATAGAGATCTCGGTCTCCCTCCAGAGACATTGCCTATCTCAAAACTACAACTTTGTAGGATAGTATAAAAGTGACCATGAATGTGGTTCAACATAGCAATTCCACTGTATTGATATGAGTTGACAGTAATCATGGTAGTTGTGGGCCTATGAGCTGCCCCAAGTGCCAACCATATATAACCATGAGTCCAGTGTTGTCAATTTGACAAGAAGATTTTGGACCTTTTGGTGGCCACATATTGAACTAAATTCAGCTGCCTACTCATGTATTGGGTCTTGAGTTTAAGTATTTGTTGTGTACTTGGGTCCATCTGTGTAAGATCACTTAGCTTATTAGCTATTGTGTCCATCTCATTTAACCTTTTAACCGCTAATTTTATCATTGGTTGTATCAGATAAAAATCAAATCTTTTAATTGGCCAACTCACAAATTGAAGACAAAGCCTATTGTTAAAACATATTCGCCTATAATATTAAATTCAACTCAGATACATTTATAAAAAGTATATAATTAATTTTTCAGGTTATGAAAAGAAACAAAAGTTCTTTCAAAAATAAATTGCTGTTTATTTATTCTAAAATATTCGTTATCGGCAACATAAAAGTTATAATGTAAACAAAAAGATCGACTTTTACGTTATAGAAAAGTAAATATTTCTTTTTACTACATCTTCAATATTTTTACTTAAATCTTCGATATTTTTCGAAAATAATTTTGTTTTTTTATTATTCTCTCTGAAAATAATTTTTAATTTCTCAAAATATTCTTTTATAATAATTAAAATCATATTCGAAATGAAAATCTCAGTGTTTTTCTTTATTTTCTTTGATCAGGCAGTTTCTTTGTTCTTTCCAGCCAATCAGAATGTCTTTTTCGGCTGAGAGCATGCTAAGAACCAATCACAAATAATGTTCCTTCTTTGTTTAGGTTTAAATGCGTTTTTTTTTCTATTTTTTACTTGTAAAATAAATCGGAAGATGTCACCATCGTACAGAGCTTTTAAAAACGAATTCAATACGTCTTTAACGAAAATTTTCGTATGAAAACGAGCTGAGTTAGAGTGATTTCAGATGTCGACGAGGAGCCTCGTCGGACGCAGGAAAAGGGTTAATAAATACTCGGTTCCCTTTGATTTTCTAAAACAGTGATTGATTAGTGTGCTCAATATTGGTGGCAGTGAAAGAATATCAATTTTCTAAAATAGTATATAAGCCTCTGAAAATATTAATTCTGGAGTATTGGCCTTGTTCAGAAGTCTGATAGTTAATGTGTGGTCTACCTGCATTGTAACTGAGGTGTTGATTTGCAAATTTATCAACATTGCTAGATGATCTGTAAATGGCACCAATTGTAACTTGGCAGTCAAGTCATAATACAAATCCAGTGAGTAGAACAATAAATCAATGACTGACCTTCTTTGATGAGTGTAAAAGGAGAAGGAATTGGAGAGAAAAACCCTTTCCCACAAAGCAAGACATTGTTAATTAAGTGGAGAAATTTGTTGGTGAAATAGTTATAGTTCATGTTAAAATCCCTCCAAAAATTGTTGGTGAAGCATTTGAAGAAAGAAGGGCATTGATTTTGTTAAGTGTTGGTCTAGCAAAGGTTCTTTCATTATGGGTGTATAGATAAATGATGTTGAGTGATGAGTTACCAAAGATAATGTTGATCGCAAGAAGTTCTTGATCTAAATGAAGTGTTCTTAATTTTGTGTACTTGAGTTTTTTACTAATCAAAAAAGCCACTCTGGATGATGCCATATTTTCTGGTAAATAGTTAAAAGATCCAAGCTGCTCCATGAGCTCATATATACTGTAATTAGATTGAATGTGAAGTTTCATCTCTGAGAGACATACAACTTCTACTTTATTTTTATGGATACATCTTTTAATGGCATGAACTCTACTTAATGATTTCATACCATGGACATTAACTCCACCAACTCTGAGATACATAGTTAAGTGGTGTATAAAAAGAAGCAGTTTATTTGAACAAGGTCTTCCATCAGATCAATTTGATCGACCTCACTCAGCATAGCTTCACTCCACTGCAAGAAGTGTTTAGGTGAGAGTGGTCCAACACCAGTCCCACCCACCAGTATTTCAGCAGAATAAGTAGCCTCCCAGGGCTGAGCAAACTGTGAGGCAATGGATGCTCAAGTTGCTCATGTATCACCTTTCTTCTTTTTGGGTTCTCTTTGACACCTTTGATTGGATTTCTGACTCACATTTGGCAGCACCACACTTGAACCTCTATCTGAATCTGCATTTGAGAAATTAGCCTCTTCAGGCTGTGAGCTCGATGATTCATGAGACTTTCTTTTGTTATTCTGAGAATTCGGGTCAGTCTGCATCAATTGTATCAAAGGAGACTGACTTCTTGTTAAAGTGGGAAGTGAAGCTGAATTCAGGTCTTGATATACATCTATTTGAGACTCATTGGCTTTGTTTTGCAGGTCCTGAAGAATTAAATTACTGTCTTCTTGATGAGTGTCATTCGAGACTTTCTGGGTGTTACTAGCCAGATCCATCTGCTTCTGATGCTGCTCTCTATCGTTCAAGTGATTATCTGACCTATTGTTTGACAACTTTACAGTTTGCTTCAAACTCTGATTTAGTGATTGAGATGACAAAGCTGTAATTTGATGATCCATGTTACATGCATGATTTCTATTTTTTTTTAATTTACATAGTTCACAAAATTTTTTGGGACAAGATCTAATTAGATGTGATCTATTGCCACAGAAGAAGCATTGTGGATGAATCCCATGAATTGAAATAAAGATTGGGCATCTAGCTTCTTCCAGTGAAGATGATATCTTGTGGTGTGATGCCATTAGGCAGTATAAAATTGTGAAGGCTGCACTGTTGGATGGCAGCTCAAATCCTGCTCTTTTTTCAAGAAAATAATTAAAGTTTGTCACTTCTCCATATCTCACTAGTAAGCATCTTAGATCAACATCTGTAAAGTTTAAATAGCAATTTCTGGCTATTCCATATGCCAGTCTAGGTCTGTTCATGTCGATTTGAAATCAGATACCTTTGACCAAGAATCAATTGCTGCCTCTTAAATGTTTCCTTTTGCATTTGATTGTAGAACTCAAGAATCATGTAGCACCTGTTAGGATGATGATAGATTCTCTTCACAGCCTCTCCCAATTTTAGGTCTTTAAGTAGCTGGAAAAGTTCATCCGTGGGGAAGGTATATAGCTGACATCTATCATCTGTTGTACTTAAAACCAGAGTGTTTTGAGTATAGTAGTTTAAAAGTTGAACAGCATTTCAGGAATTCTTGTGTTGAATTCAAGGCTAATCTCTTGATGTCTATTTAATGTGACTTGTGTATTTGATAACCAAGTCATTAATGTACTTTCATTCTCTATTTGATTAATATATTCTTCTTCATCTACATCCAGTAGGCTAAACTTTGTAGATTGTGGCATTACAGTCTTGTTGATGGTTTTGACATTGTTGTTAGTTAATACAGAAGCATAGCTTTGTGAGTTGTTAGAGTTTGTGGCCATTAATGAGAGTTTTGTGTAAGACAGCTGTGATAATGCTTGCTCTGACAAGCCTGCTTCAATTTGAACCTTTGTATTGGTGTTATTTTTTAACATGTTGCTAGGAAAGTCAGTTTCACTACACCTAAATTCGTTTTGGGATCCTTGTATTGTTTTTTGTTTCATAAACTGCCTGTTTATATTGGTGCCATTAACATTGTTAGTACAAGAGGTTTGATAGCTTTTATTTTGTTGTTGCTGTGTAGTTACTTCATAAGAAGTTTGGGACCGTATTTGGCTATCAAATTGTAAATTTTTAGATTTTGTTGTTGGCTGTTTCTTTTTTGTCCTACTGATAGGTTATAGATAAAGGGATCAATTATATGAACTGTCAACAATGTTTTGGCTGAAATTTTATAGGATGTTTGGGACAGTGAATCCACATTTAATTCTAAATTTTTAGCCTTCTGGCTCATTTCTAAGTAATTTTTTTCGCTTTCCAAAAAACTGCACGTGAGAAGATCGGTAACTTCCGGTTTTGCGCCATCAACTTTTTTGAAGTTTTCAGGCCCTTTTTTTCATACAATTTTTATTTTTGCTATAACTTTCAGGTTTGTTTTGATTTAGAGTTTTATTGCTCTTGAAAAAATTACTTGTCTTAGGAATATTATTAATAGAGTTTACATTGGGAAAAGATAATTAGGAGAGCAGCTGAAAACTACATTCCTGTTTTTTAGTATTTTCAAGATCTAGTTCTTTATTTTTCATTACGATAAATCTTTTAATTGTAACTGTTGTGTTATTAGCTTCAAAAGGTATTGGATTAAATATTGAGGGTTTTGAGATACTTTTAACTAATGTTTTTTGACTGGGGAGACTTTCCTGACTCACACTATCTGTTCCAGACATGTTAATAAAAATTTGAGTGGTTTCTGGCAAAGAACTTGCTTCAAGCATAGCTTCTTCATGTACAATGACATCAACACCATTAGATGGTGGATTTTTAACATCCACGATGTTCTGTCAGTCTGAATAGGCACTTGCACTGCTCATTTTGAGCAGATTTAAAGATAAAAATAAAAGATAAAAGCTTATCTTACAATTCTTTCAGCTTTTTATGAAGAATCTCTTCAGAAAATTTCATGTTTATTAATTATTTAATTGCCAATGTTATGCACATGTAAACAGAAACACTTATTTATATTAATATTACTTGAAGAGTAATATTAATGACGCTAGAGGCAGAAACCATGGTCTGAGGTTGAGGGTATTTTTGAAGCTTCATAAGAGTTTGTTTTTAACTTACTCTATATATAACATTTGAAGAGTAATGTTATTTGTAAAATACATTATCTCTCATTTTATATATACAAGAGTCAGTCAAAAATTATATACATGCTGGTCATATTAAAACTTATTTTGACCTTCCACTATCTTATTAGTACATTCTATACCAAGCCATTGATAATATTCCCAGTCAGAGTTGTTCAGTTTTGAAAATATTACAACAGTTTAAATGCAAATGCAGTGCAAAGAACAATGACAGCTTCACTCATGATGCCCACAAAAAAAAAAAAAACAGTAGAGAAAGTGTTTTGTCACAAAGAGTGATGAATGGATAAAGAAATTCATAAAAAGTCACATACTTGTTAGCCATAAAAAAAGGTGCATCCACCTCCATGACTAATGTCAACATTGAGCATGGTTTATCTGTTAAATAATTTAGAAATCAAACATGATTCTGTCTATGCAATAATCAATGTCAGACTTCCATTTTGAAATGTTTGTATGATGTCACAAGAGTTAATTTTTACACAAATGCTTGGCTTGAGTTAGTTTTTGAATCTGGTGAGAGCCATAGTTCAAAACTGGTCTGGTGGTGGGGATAATTAGATAAAGATGATTTGAATGCTTTCACTAGTTGCATTTATCATAATAAAAAAATATGCTTGTTTAGAACTATTAGTATGCTCTTTATATATATATGTGTGTGTGTTCATACAAATGTTTTCACAGGTTGCAGATATAAAAAACTAAAACCTTACTCTGATGAAATATATGCTTGCAAGCTGAGAAGTTACAATCATATTTAAGGTCATCAAAAAATTCTGCCTTTTAAAAAAATACTGTTATATAAACACAAAAACTTTATTGACAGAAAGAAGCCTCAAAAATATCTATAACTTCTCATTAATCTTTTTTCAAGGTATTACTTTATTTTTGAAACAAAGTGTATTTGTCTTATACACAAACAGTCAAAAAAAATATCCATAATAAAAAATGCATTAATGAATTTAGATGAAGAACAAAAAACATTTTAACAATAAGTTGAGATTGGTTATAAATAGGTATATGTTAGGAATGGTATTGACTTATATAGTTAGTACAACAAAATACTGAAGTTGTAATATTTGTAAAAAAAAAAATATAAAAAAATGAAGCTGCAGTAGGAATCCACTTTAGGAAGATGCTGTTAGTACAAAAGGCATCAACTTTTAATAGAATTTTATGATTCTTTAATTTTTTTAATTATAGCATTTTGTAGTATATAACAGTTATGATCTTTACACAGAAACAATCCTAGGACTATGTAATGTTATATAATGTTTTATAATTATACAGGGGAATATTATTGCAAGCCAGTAATGGAATATACAAAAAAAATGTTATTGCAATCCAATCAACATTATTAATGCACAATGCAGATTTTTAAACTATGCTGTCTAATATCAAAAAAAAAAAAAAAAGACTATACTTTTTATCAAAAAATTTTGTTAGGTTTTCTCAATCTCTAAACAAAACACAAATGCTCCATTTAGATATATTTACAGCTAAAAATACTGTTTATATTGAAACAGTCAGATCTGTCTATCCTTCTGTTTCTTATATACTATAGTAGTATTTATTTATGTATACTGATACCCAAGTCCTTCTATATTACACTAATTTTAAATTTAATAATACTAGTCATGTGTGTATGCAGGTATTTTAGCATACAATAAAGAAAGCATATGCATATATGTAAGAAGTTGGTAAATACGTGCATATATATATATATTGAAATAGTTCGATCTGAGGATCGATCTTAGTTTCATGGTTTTTTTTCTTTCTTTCTTTGTTTGTTTTGGTTGTTTTCAAATCTTAGTATAGCAGATTTGCTATAAACCATTATTTCATGCAATGAGGCTTTGTTCATCCAAGCTACATAAACTTAAATTGTTCATGTCATGTTTTATGTAGATAATTAAATAAATCCTTTAGATAAATATTGTAAGTAATAAAATATATACATCGTGTGTGTGCGTGGTTTGGATACTAATATAAGATTATTTTAAAGAGAAAGAGAAAGTTTCAGTGCACGAATAATTCTTAATTTTAAATAGTTAATACTTGTACAAATTTATTTAAAAAAAAAAAAAAAACATTTCAATGTACCGACTGGATAATAAAAGTGAAATTGCTAAAGGCAAGAAAATCCAGGAGGGCAGAGTCCAAAATGAGGTGACCAATGACCAAAAGAATTGTGGGAACTTTGGCCATTTTAAATTGCATCATGTTAAATTGCATCATGCAGATTGCATCATCCTGGATTACATCATTCTGTATTGCATCATTTTTTTACCTTCTTGACCACTCCGAAAGAGGGGAAAACATCAGAGTAAATTTGGAGAGTGCAGTGTTAAGAAGTGATCTGTAAACTTTGATAATGTCGGGCTAGGTCCAGTAAGCTGATCCTTGTCCTGCTGATGAAACCTTCCTAGCCTGCCGACAGATCATGTGCTTTGATTCCAGTTGTCCAACTTTCATATGCCTATAGTAACAGTTTCCAACCCTAAACTTTGAAAGCCAATATGTCATTATATCAAAACCCAAATGTGCGCCTACGTTCTAAGTAATCATGATCGCAAGAAATGCGTCCGGACGAAGAAAGAATGGTAAATCTAATTTACATGAACTTTTACTTTCTTTAATGCCAGTCAATTATATAAGTAGATTTAAATCTGTGCTAAGTATGCTAAATATTTGTTATTATGTTTTTTGTTCTTTTGATAAAATATATATATTAAACCTGTAGTAAACGGATCCCTTTCCACCTGTTAAATTTCTTTACTCTAGTCTTTAATAACAAGTTGCTAATGCCTTAAGTTTTACGATGATCTTAAATAGATTTGTTATCCATCATTATATATATATATATTGGTTTTTAAATTGATGTATGTGTTATAGTTTAATGAAGGATGTTTTATTCTATGTCACCGGGTAGTTAATATCTAAAATCTATTTTATCTATTTAGGCACGTTTTCTGATACGGGGGGGGGGATAATAATCCAAGGGTAGCCATTGTTGTGTTTACTATTTCCGAACGGTCAGGGGGATATGAGATTCAGAGTGTAATTAATTAACAGTTAAATATATGATTCTCTAAGCTTATCGTATGGTTTTAAATTACTTTATCAGATGGTTACGTGGGAAAAATATGGTGGAATAAATAAGGTCTTATATAGATATTTATAATTTCTGCTTCGAGCATTCATTCACCATGTTACTGGTTTAGTGCTATATTTCACTTCCCATAGCTTGATTCAGTGTCTAGTCCATGATTTCAAACAAGGGAGAGAGAAATTCTCCTAGCCTCCTCAGTGGGTGTGAATACTTGCCAAAGTGCGAGCCACCCAATCTTCGTTAATACACTGCAAGCTATTACTTCTGATTATTATGTTTGTTTCATATAGCAGCCAGTCACATCACCCTATATTGGAAGATATAAGCTTATTCCCCATCCCTGTAGTACGTGATGGTTTGATTTGTTTAAAACCAACGAGGCGACCTTAATTTAATAAAGAATTTAGTCTAATAAAGATAAAACAGTTAAAGTTTTGTTTGCTCTGATCCTCATATCTCTCATACATAATTAATCATGTAAACAAATTAATTGTTTAAGTTACGCTAATATTATATTTAAAAGAAATCATCTGTGGTATTGCCTACATCGGTCATAGATAAAATGATTATAAAGCAAACCAAAATATTGAATGCAATGTTGTCCATCGATTACATCTGTATAGATTTCCGTTAAAGACTAGAAGTAAAATAAGTAATGTTGTATATAACAAGTAATTATATTATGTTTAAATTTTATCTAATCATAAGAATAATTATTAAACATTTGTGTAATCTAGTTTGTCTCTCTCTTCATTAAATAATTATTTCACCGTCATTTGATTACTGTCTGTATCGACAACACGAGAATATATATATATATATATTGCATTGATTGTACCTAGCGTTGAGCATCCACCACACAGTTATATATAGATAAGTTAGGCAGAATTATTGTCTGTGTTCCCACTGAGCTAGTGTTAGGCGATACCATGTACTATGGATTCTGTTATACCTCAGTCACTTGTGTGCAGGGTTTGGGTTTGAACTCGGTTTGGTTTCGGATTTAGTTCTGGAATCGGTCTGGGTTTGAAGTCGGTTTCTGTGTGTAGTTGATGGGTAGTGGTTGACCGGTATAATATATATATATATATATTGTTTGTGGTTAAATAAATGTAAACATGCTATGTATGTGTAACCAGAACCTCCAACACACACAAACACATATATATATAATTAAATTCCAACCAGTCACAACCTAAACATTCACTGTAAATATAGTAATCAATATTTCTCACTGCTGTCAAGGCAACCTTCTCACTTTTTTAATAGCCAGAATGGAAATCTATTCTTACTAATGGTCCATTGAATATATATATGGACACTTAAAGATTGCAACTTGACTACAGAGTATGAAATATTGTTACAATGAAGTTTAAATAAACCTCTTTAAACATGAATAAACATGTCACTATAATGCAAACTAATAAATAGTCATCTATAACATTACTTAATGCAATACTTTTAAGTTGCCCATGTATTATTTAGAAATAATAAGCGAAGTAGTGCCTAAAGCTAATCTGGGATAATGATGTAATTAAATCCCAACCAGTCACAACTAAACATTCACAGTAAATATAGTAATCATTATTAACATTACTTAATGCAATACTTTTAAATTGTCCATGTATTATTTAGAAATAATAAGTGAAATAGTGCCTAAAGCTAATCTGAAATAATGATGTAATTAAATTCCAACCAGTCACAACCTAAACATTCACAGTAAATATAGTAATCAATATTCCTCACTGCTGTCAACGCAATCTTCTCACCTTTTTAATAGCAAGAATGGAAATCCATACTTACTAATGGTCCATTGAATATATATGGACACTTAAAGATTGCAACTTGACTACAGAGTATGAAATATTGTTACAATGAAGTTTAAATAAACCTCTTTAAACATGAATAAACATGTCACTATAATGCAGACTAATAAATATATAAACCATTATGCAATTACAAATATCCAATAACACCTTCTGTTTAAAAGTCTATATCTCAATAATAGCAAACTTCAAAATGACACCACTTTGAAGTTGTACGCTAATCGATGTTAAAGATTGAAATACAAACTAACTCAAACACAGAGCATGAAATTTTAAATAAGCAAACGATCTTAAATTTTGCTAATAAACTAACAGGTCTTACAAACTTATTAAAGACAAACTAAACATTAGATTTTAATCTTTAAATAATCTTCCCAAACTATAAATGAAAATAAAGTTACTGTTAACACTAACTGAAAACATCGACTAGCATACGACTTCAAAATGGTATCATTTTGAAGTTCGCTATTATTGAGATATAGACTTTTTAAACAGAGAGCATTACTGGATATTTGTAATTGTATAATGTTTTAGATATTTTTATGATTATTTCAGTCAGTGTTAACAGTAACTTTATTTTCATTTATAGTTTGGAAGAATTATTTAAAGATTAAAATCGAATGTTTAGTTTGTCTTTAATAAGTTTGTAAACATGTTAATTTGTTAGCAAAATTTAAGATCGTTTTGCTTATTCAAAATTTCATGCTCTGTGTTTGAGTTAGTTTGTATTTCAATATTTAATATCGATTAGCATACAAATTCAAAGTGGTATCATTTTGAAGTTCGCTACTATTGAGATACAAACTTTTAAACAGAGGTCATTACTGGATATTTGTAATTGTATAATGATTTAAATATTTGTACGATTATTTCAGTTAGTGTTAACAGTAACTTTATTTTCATATATATACATAAAATCACTGCTCAGTTTATACTAAAATAGCAAATCTTCAAACTTTAATGGACAAACTTCAATCTTCTCCACTCTCCAACTCTTCATCCATCCATATCATTGAAAAAATGAGGATGGAATGCTCAAATCTCTTGATGATGCCAATATTATTGTCATATTCATGTTTACCTTAAATCAATCTGAACCTTCACACATAGGGCCACAATATACCCATTTAATTATATTGAAGAGGAATGGATAGAAGACAAGCTGAATATGTAATATTTAAATACATGTACAGCTGAATATGTAATATTTAAATACATGTATATTGTCTACACTAAAGTTAATGTAATTATAAAGGACTTGAAGTCAGACTTTCAAACTTCCCACAGCTACCCAATCCATCTTATACAACTGATACACATAATCACATCCATGTGAAAAGGATAAATAATCTCCAATATAAATATTTTGTGCTGAAACAGCACTCATCAGTTGGTTCAGATTACCATTACAACACACACACAATTTATTACCCAGAACAGACACCAGTACATCTGAATAAAACTAAAAAAGCAATTAAGTATAATTAACTATATTTTTTTATTAATTATTAATAATAAAGATTACATAAGCAACAATTCAGGTTCATTATTTTGGTAATCAAACATTAAATATTTGTCAGTTATATTTTATTTAGAGTTTGCTACATTTTAGTTTAGCTAAAAATCAATATCAATAGTTGATTATCTATAATTATGCTGTAATTATTCATGGGATGTATTCCTATGTACACCGTGTTTGTATGTATATAGTATATACATAGCCTATATGTAAAAATGTAATGTTTTTTTTTTTTTTTTTTTTTCAATTTACCATTTTAATTTATAAAATACTTTTTGTACAAATAATATTAAATAATTTGGAAATATTCATTTGACTTATTGCAGACTCTTATGTATAATAATTTTCTTAGGATCATCACTGTAACTTAGTCACTGATTTTGCATTTTAATAAATATTCTTCAGAATATAAGTGCCATAGGATTAGGTCTCACTTATACATAGCCTTTATCATTCTGGAAATATTAAAACCACTTTTAAATTCAATTATTACTTTTGGTTGATTGGAATGTAATGTTAATTGTTGATATGTTATACTTATCTTGATAATGATTTTGTACAAAGTTGATTGAAGCTAAGTAAATCTATAACTTCTAATATTTTTATTGCTTTTTTTAAATATCAATATCACTACTACATTTGTCAAATAATCTGATGCATTTTTTATCATTTATACACGTGGTATATACTTTTTTTTATTTTCATCTGCTTTTCTCCAAGACATCAGTAAGAATTGCATCATTTCTTGGAATATTTTCCTTATTCAGATGTTTATTTGCATGTCTCACTTCATTTAAAATTCTTGCAATTAAGAAGTCATTTTAAATGTAAAAATGATTTTCTTTACTCCTTCTTTATTATAATAGAATTGCTTGCAAAACTTTTATATACATTTTATAATATCATTTCTATTTTACTAGTAGTTAAATTCTAATTGCTGAAATAACTTTATTTCCAATAGCAAGATATTCTTTTATAGTTTTGAAACTTTTATTCTCTTTTACAGTTTTCTTTTACCATTCAGTTATATTTTTTTGTATCATTAATTATATATATATTATTTTATAGCTTTCCAGTTAGTTATTCAATCCTCCATAACAAATCATACTTAAATATTTAAATTATTTTTCTATATACATTGTTCTGTTTTTTCTTTAAAAAATAATGTTATATTTCTGCTTTTTATACCATCTCTGTGTGTGTAACAGCTTTTTTTTAAAGTATCAATTATCTTCTTACTGATTTCAATTAAATCTGTTAATATTTTAAAACGATTTGCAAGTTCTGATTTAAATTCACAGAAGTGTTTCTAAAGATTAGAAATATCAATTTTCAATAGTGTTTTTCTTAACAGTTTTTGTACATCTAGATTTACATTAATACTTATCTTATAGATCTTAATCGATGATTAGTGTTGCGTGTGTACATGACAATTGCAAAGTGAGAAATCATTTTTAAAAAGTTGACTATTTTTAAAAATTATTTACAGGTTTATGTAAGTTATTACTAAAATTACAATCTTATCAAGATTGGTAACGAACTTCTCCAAGAAATATTTATGTAGATAAAAAAAAAAATAAAGTAAATAAAGTTATTATTTGGAGGGATAATTTAATTCTAATAATAATAAAAAACATTCATAAGTTAAGACACTGCTACTACCAAAAAAGAAAGAAAAAATAAAATAAAAGTACCTGTCATTTTAAATTGATTTTTTTTTTTTTTTAACTTTTACAGATATATTGATTTTACAAATGATGTCAATACAAATATTGTCGGTGAGCGTTCATTTCAATATTATGAATCAAAAATTATTATTTCAAAAATGAAGTAACTCAAACTCATAGTTAAGCACATTTTTTAAACAAAAGAAAAAGGACAACTATCAGATAGTATTGCTAAAAGTGATAAACGGAGTAATTTAAAAATTACAAGATTTAAATTTAAATAGAATATAAAAGCTAACAGTAAGACAAAATAATAATAAGTAGAATTTAAAAAAAAAAAAAAAATTAAAAAAACAGACAACAAAAATTTGGAAGCACTAAAATAATAGATATATATTATAATGGTACGAACGATGCAATATGGAGAGATGGCAAATCATCATCAATCCCATTGATCACAAATAAATATAAATAAATAAACATGTAAGAGGAACGAACATGAGATCACAGCATCAATAAAAAATAAGCATACCAATAATAAGTTATAAAACACAGATTATATGCTGCACCTAGTCAACATATCAGCAGCATTATACAAAAATAATTAAATCAACAGTCAATCACTTGTCACCGGATTTAAAAGAGATACTCTAAACAGGCTAATTATCTAGCCAGTGCCAAACTTAGGCCAAAATATAACACAATCATTCGGATGAACATACCTAAGTGATAATCTATTATAAAAATAATAAAAAATGCTGATATCTTGTGACATGCTGATCATCATCAATGGTTTAACCAAAGATACCACAAATATACAGGTCAACTATAAACTTAATTTTTAATAAAAGTAAAATGCAATAAATGCACTTTAAAGATGTTACTATTGCACCATCCAAAGTTATTATCTGGATATTCAAGCACAAACATTGACCCCTATATCCATATAACTAACCACTATTGCTTTCTCTAGCTAGTTCAAGATCATAAACTTCTAGGGACCATAACTGTGAACAAAAGAAAGTAAAAATTTATAGACTTACTCTACTTTATATAATTGAATAGCTTTATTAGGTTGATTTAAAAATCCATAAAACGTAAGTTATAATAAAATAAAATCACACACACTGTCAATTCCGAGAACAACAGATAGCTAGAGGAATAGACATTAACAGTAGAAAATTTTTAAATAATTATTTAAATCACAATATAAGAATATGACTATTGTATAAAACAGAGAAACATTAAATTAATATAAAAAATATTTCCAAGTGCTTTCAACACATATGAGTTTTTATCAAGACTGTATAAAAATCATTATATATTATTAAGTGATAAACTCGAACATTTCATTATATTAACCAGGAACATCAAATCAGAAAATTGGTTAATTTTGCATTAATAGCACAAGAAGAATTTTTATAACATATGATTCCTTGATAGTACCTTTTTTATCATGTGTTTTATACATTAATACATTAAACTCTCATGGACAATATACATGCCCAGCAATCAATATAAAAAGCTGAATAAACTGTATCATCCTCCATTGCCTTTTTAGATGTATATTTATGTTGTTGAATACAATATTTAATATTTGTCTTAGTTTTACTAATATATATTGAAGTACAACCTGGTTGTAGGCATTCAATAGAATAAACAACATTGCTTTTATATTCTCTTTGTTCATTATCACTTTAGAATTGTTTATTAACTTATTAATGTTAGGCAGAGCCCTCCATGCCAACATGAAATCTTGGCTTAAATATATTTATTGTATATCTAATGGCATCCATGAATTATTATTCACAATTATATTAGTACTATTACATCTTTAATAATGTTTTAACACAATTGATAACAATTTATGTTTATTATACGAGCTTTGATCAAATTCTGCATATAATAATCTATATTATGTTTACAAAATGCTTCATTTGAACATAGCCACTGATTGCATATTAAAAAAACCTAAAAACCAGCCTACTTGTGTGTTATAGAAACACAAGACAATGCATGAATAAAGCCTCTATTATCTATATGTTTTAACATCATTTTATACACAAACGTATCATCCACATATGATATTTGTAAATCTAAATATTTAATAGTAACCTTGTCATTCTTTTTCATGGTCCATACTAATCCATCCTGCTTGTACACACTCTCAAAATTTATTTTATAACATACATTTCACTGTATATTAAAACATCATCCACATATTTGCAATACACCCTACTCACACTTTTTAATAATATGGTGCTTACTACCTACTGCTCGATAATGTCAACAAACTACTTACCATACCATTATATACCAGAACCATAGGCCATCCCTTCTCGATTTTATTGACTCCACATTTTATCACAATATTCTTACTTATCCAATCCAAAACAACCATAATAATATTTTCCCTTATGGCATATCATTAACCATTAGTCTTGTAAAATTATAATCAATGAAGCTCAAAGTAATGAACCATATAATTTCACTACATTCAAAGACACCAACTTATACCCCTTCACTATAGATACCTTATAAAAACTATCCACATACTCAAATGATGAACTCAATGTATATTCACCAAAGCCAATGCAATCCAAAATCCAGTGAATTATAATCCTCACTAATTTCTGGTAATCAATCATTACTTTCAATGGGGCATTAGGCATGTCAATTTTTATATTAGCAAATATTTTAGGAATAAATGTGGTTGGTGGATAAATTCCCCTGTATCCTTTATTAGTAAGAAATTCTTCACCCTGCAATCTTAACATTCTCAAAATAAACTTGTCTTTCATGATTTTTATCTTATATCCTTCAATTTATATAAAGTTTAACTACTCAATTGCTTGGTGAAGCTTACTTTCATATGTGCTTTGAGCATTAAAACATATATACTAGATTTATCCTTCTTATAACAAATAAGCAGGTTATCATTTAAAAATAATACAACCTCTCTCAATGATCACTACTCCCTATATATCATCTTATCAGATAATTTACTCAATTATGGAGCTATAGTTTGAACAATATTTTCCTTTATTAATAACACCATCATATTCACATCTACAACTATTTCTGCTTTAACATTCCTCCACACACCATATATATACCTAGGACCAAATGAGAAAATTTCCTCCACACTATCTAGAATGTCACATGTCGATTAATTAATCGCTTACTGGCCAGTACTTCCCAATTTAATATGTATTTGCTTATATAAAAAAAAAAATCAAACATCAAATATTTAAGTTGAATATCTTTTTTAAAATTTCCAAACCAATCCTGCACATATAATGGTAATGAATAAAACTGTTGTAATAATTTTTCTTTTCTTACCAGTGAAAAAAAGGTATTTCCTGCTACATTAAAAAAAAAAAAAAACAAATTTTATTGTATCTTCTTCAAGGCCTCAATCCTATTACTTATACCATACATTATACATACATTTTTTTTTTGAAAAAAAAATGTTTGTTAGCTAAAAATCGTCTTCATAAATTTATCACTTTCTGAAATTTCCAATCACATTCCATTGCAAAATAATAAATCCAATACTTCTGTTATTATAAAACAGAGAAGCATTAACATAATATAAAACATTACTACATGTGCTTTAAACTCATTTGAGTCCTTATCAAGATTGATTAATAATTAAAAAAAGTAAACAATGACATGATAATATAATTCAAATTTATACATTTTTGTCAAAAAATATGATTTACTATAGCAATATTAACTCATTATCAATTCTGAATCAATAAATTAATTTTAAATAGAATCGTTTCCTTATCAATAGATAAAATTGGAAAACAACTTTTCAATAAAGATAAAAATTTTACATCAGCTAAAGTACTCTTTAATGATTTTGGAGAGAAATATCAAATGAATATCAAAAGACAGTTTGTTTTAAAAGAAAATGTTAAAATAATAAAAAAAATATTAATATTATCAATTATTATTTATATTAAAAATTTACCTAACAGAAAAAAAATTTAAATGAAATAAAACTTCTTATAATTTTGGGAAAAAAATAATATCAATAAAAAAACATTTTCCATGAAACAAAAGAAAGGATTAATATCATTAATAATAATTACCAATTATTACTTCATTTAAAACTCATCTATAAATTTAAATAAAATATGTACCTTTTTATGATGGATTTATTTTTCCTTGGAGTTTTTCTTGGACAATTATAAATTTCATATTTCCATATTGGTTCTAAATTCTTGTAGGCTTCTCCATTGCTAATGTACACAGTCAAATTTCTCCATGTTTTGCAATAGAATATTTTCAGGCTTTTTTGCAGAACGAATTTATACATTTTCTTCAATATATTTATATCCTAGTCAAGATAATGCATAATGATTTTATTCTTTTTTCTTAATAATTTTCCAGATCTTTTATCCAGATAAAAATAGAAATAATAATGCTCTTGAATAGAGTCAAAGCTTGTTTCTGCTAGTGATACTCTATTTCTCCTTTACATTTCCCCAATAAACAGGTTACATGGAGGTTGATGATGTTTAGCTTCTAACTAACCATAACACATAGTTGTCTTCAACTTCATTTCAGAAAACATTTTAACAGCTAAGCTTCTACAGATGAGTCAGGAATGACTGTTTCTTACAAGACATTGTGATTTACTGATTTACTCACAACCCTATGACATTTTTGTGACAATCTCTGTGTCCAACCAATTACAATATTTTCTTCTACATGACGAAATGAATCATTGACTAATTAGGTCTATTTTTACAAAAAAAAATGTTCAGTTATTTCCCTCCTTTTTTAGTTAAAAAATTTCAATATGAAATCCTTCAGTAGTTTTTTTTTCTTATGCCAAAAATAAAATAATTATTTAATTACCCTTGTTTGGTAAACACTGCTTATTGTTTTGGAGAGAAATAAGGTGGGGAAAAACTCTGATTAATTAAAACATAATTGAACAAAAATGTTAAAATTTTATTTGTTTTCTTTCGTTTTAAAACTCTATTTATTGCTCTTTTTATTAGCTTTTAAAAATTAAATTTAAAATTTAAGTTGTTATATTCTAGCACTTTTTAAACGAAAAAAATAAATTAAAGCAGGTAAATAATTAAAATTACCAAAGAGAGAGCATAAAAGAAAGTATTTATTTTATTACATATTTTCTCTCTTTTTACAAATCTTAACCAATGATAATATCTAAAAAAAAATGTTTTGGAAACTGTCATATCATCATTTAAGAAATAAAAAATAATTAAATTAATGCTTGATATTATGAAAATATTGAATAGATAAAATATAGTTAAACTGAAATCCTTGATTTCACAAGATTTTTTTAATTTGAATTTTTTTTTTTTGGGGGGGGGGGGATTTAAAAATAGACCTAAACATAATAAACTTTGGTTTTTAAAGAACTCAAACTTTACTGATAATATAAAAAATATCTATACTTTTGTCTATATCTATATAAAGGTCCTAATTTTATTCCTTGTCACTCAAGAAATATAGTTTTTGAGACAATTCTGTCTATTGAAGCTAGTAATTTAAACTTCAATAGGGTTCAATGTGCTAACCCATCACCGATTTGAATCACTTTAAATCGGGCAATTTTTTAGCTATGGTGACGTATAAATACTCAATCAAAAGTTTAGAAAAAGTCCCATAAGATGCTGACCTCTCTTGAATTATTTTACAAGTAAAAATCAATACTATGAGTGTTTTAAATTAACAAAAGAAGAACGCCAATTCTGATTGGTTGGACCATCCATTCTCGGCTCTCATTGGCTGGTGATTCTGATAAATATTTTTTCACCGCTGAAAATAAATGTTTTAGAGTGTTTTTTTATTATTTTTCGTACATATTACAAATTATTTCATAAAATCTGCTGAAAATATAGTTATTTTACAGAATTAGTAAGGTTTTATTAAAAAATTGTATACTTTACACGATTGTAAATTGAAAAACAAACCAGCGATAGCAATAATTTTGACATCCTGTCAAGAGTTTTGACTGCCCCAAGCTGTTTATTTAATTTTCAAACAAAGATTAATGTTTTAGAATATTTTTCTGGCATTTATTTAAATATTATAATGTATTTTGGTTAAAAATATAATTATTTTGGTTAAAAATATAATTATTTTTAGAAAAACGCTAAGATTTTACTAAAAAAGTCTTAAAAAATTTATAATGGTAAATCTGGGAGGGACATAAATGACGTTTGCATTGCTTGCAATTTTCTCGTAATGTTTTCTTTGATTCTTCCACTTTTGAATATTTCTATAAAATACAAATAAAAATATATTTTAGAAAAAAAATTTGTTTACTTTCCTAACATTACAAATAATTAATATACTTTTTGCAAATGAAATTAAAATTAATATAATATTAAAGATGAAAATATTTCTATCAAAGAGTTTGAGAATTGTCCAATTAAAACAGTTCAGAGTTTTACTCACTTAACCAATAAATAAAGGGTACGATGGAAGAGTTAAGTATAGAGCAGAAAATTGGCATTCAATTGGTTTGAAATAAAAATTTAGAAAGAAAAGAAAAAAAATATTATTAATTTTGCCAATGTTAGTATCTTAAAAATAGGTTAATTGCTGATGATGTGATCAGTTCTTTGATGACTTAGCTGGCTGGTTTGTTATTATGAAAGAAAATGAGTTTAGAGAGAAAATAGGTAAAGAATTAAAGACTGGTAGATATATGTTTTTAGGAAAAGGACCCGGTAATTTGATTTTAAAAAAGTTAACAGACATTATGAAAAAAATGGTAAATTAAAAAATTATTAATAGAATAGATTATTTAAAATGTTATCATATTGACTTCATAGCAGTTAAGATGAATATGAATATTAAGATTCATAAAGATGGTTTTCCTTTAAGTTTTATTTTTGACTATATACTGATAGTATTATTGAGAACATTTCTATGTTCTTAAATAATTTTTTTAAACAATTTTTTTTAATTTTGGCCATAACATGTTTTCTTTTTCTTTTGAAGTTTTTGATAAAATTAATAACTTTAAAATGGAAAGTAATTGGGTATTTGATAGTTTGGATATTGAGAAGATGTATAAAAATGTTAATAGTTAAGAAATATTGATTTTCTTATATCTGTGTTGACTAAAAATGGATCTTTGTTAAAGAATAAAATTAAAGTTATTTAAGATTTGCTTTTATTATTAGGGGATTCTATGTATTTTACTTATAATGCTAAGTTTATGGAAGGGTAGAAAATAGGTTATATTATTTATTCTTTAATTTGTTCAGTTTATATTAATTATTTGAAAGAGGAAATTATTATTAATAAGGATTGTATTTATTTAAAGTTATAAGTAAGCATTTCCATAAATATTTAGATATTTTGTATTTATTACTGCTGTTTTTGTCGTAGTTAACCATATATATTAGGAGTTTGTTTTCCTTTAAGTTTTTCTTTCCTGGTACTTATTAGAAAATCTGCTACTGAATCTACTAATCTAAGAAACATCTATGTTAAGCTAGGCATGAGAGTGAATGATAGCAAACTTAATTTAAAATGTTTGTATGGAACTTTATCATGATTTTTATGAAAATTATGGATTACATTTATATTAAAAATATTTCCTCTAAAATACACTAAAAAGATCTTCTAAGATACTTTACACAGATATGGGTTGATTATTTTATTGGAAAAAAATGTGTAGACATAATTGTGTTCCAGATATTAAATAGCATAACCACCACAAAGTTCATTTTATTTTTAGTCTCTTTATCTTTTTATCTATGTTTTTTTAGGAGCTAGTAGTACTGCTGCTATGCAACGTATTCATGACTTTTTTAAATATTTTTAATGTAATAACAAAGAAGAAAAAACTTTCTTTCTTTGGATATTCTGAATCTGCTGCTGAATTATAATTGCTAATAATCACAGTTACTATTATAAGCAGCAATTTGAAAACCATTAAACTTTTAGTGATATATCTAAAAAAACTAATACCCATTTGCATTTTGAATTAAACTCTCTTTCTCTAAAAAATCAATTTTACTAAGAGCAGCTAACTCTACCCTATCTTATATTTTAACTGTTTCTTAGATATATGCATCATAATATGAACAGCTATTGAAGAACTCAATTCAAAGTTCAAACATTCTATACATCTATATTTCAACAAAACTGACATGATTGTCATTATTATTTCTAATACTATAATTACCACATATTTTATCACCATTGTCACTATTTATATTCCATCTTTTTATCCATAAGTAATTATGAAGTATCAGATTTTATTTTACAGTATATTTAAAACTATCTTTTAGGTTATCCTTCATTCATGCTAGGCAGGGCACCACTACATGTCTTTTACCAAATGTAAATTATTCGTTCCAAAACTATCATATTAGAAATTAAATTTCATAATGCCTGACTGTTCTTATCCAGTAATTCAGATCTTCTAATCTGCTGATCACTTTTCTCTTAATAACAAAGATTTGGCATATGAAAAAAGAAATTGGAATCACAAATGTTATGCATATAATTAAAAGTTAAAAATTTGGTAACACAAATATGTAATTCAATGCTATAATCAACAGACAGAGATAACTTATAACATCAAAGGCTCATCATGATCAGGCCTTGTACCAACATAAAAACAGAAAATGTAAATTACAAAAATTAAGGAGAAAAGAAAGTGAACTTCTTAAATCATAATCAATATCTAGACTTAATGAGCGAACATTTTAACATATAAAGAAGTAAGAGATTTTTTTTTTCAGAGACACAGGTTATTAATTGTTTAGTCATTGTTGGCTTTCATATATGAAACTTTTTTCATTATCTATAAACTTTTGTACCATGTTTATAGTCAGAGATGTTACTTGTGTCATTATAAACTTATTTAACAGCTAAATATATTATAATATATATATAATATTGTATATAAATTATTCCCATTTTCTGTAAGCAGATCTTACTAATATATATATATATATATACGTGTGAAGAGAAAAATGCTCAAACAAACTAAATTTAAAATAGTGAAAATGTTACTATGAAACAAAATTGGTAAAGCAATTAATTGTATGAAGAATTACTAAAATTCATTTATGGAATGGTGAAATCAAAAGTTTAAGTGCTAAATGCGTTTTTCATGTTAATCTTTTATATTCAATCATTGACAAGCTTAGGGGAAAATGTCTTCATGTTTAAATATGAAAGTAGATTTCTGAAATAAAATATTAATTAAATGATTAATTAAAATATCAAAACGCATTTTAATAAAATATATAATTTACCACGATCCTAACAATCGGTTGTTTGAACAATATCTATACATATTGATCATAGATTAAAATAATTTAACTATTTAAAAAATAATAAAGCGATTCGTTGCTTAAATTCAGAGACATATAATTCTTAAATCAACACTCTAATCAAAAATAAATATCAAACACTCTAATCAAGCAGTAAAATTTTTACTTATAATTTGCAATTAAATTAATAAGTATACAGTGACATTATAGAATACTCTTATTACACTAATCATTAATTGTTTTAAATTAAATATATATAAATTATATAAAACTAAAATATAAAATGTTAAAAAAATATTCAATTGAATTTTTGTTTTGACTATGTATATATAATACAAATAAATAAATCTTATATACATTGAAGTCACAATATGCGATATATAAATGGACATTAATTCAATTACATGCCATCCGCTATTCAATATATATATAATAAAAATGTGTAAGTAAATAAAAGATAAGAAATATTAAAATTCATAAATTTATTATGTTTCAGAAATTTTGGTAAGGTAGCAGCCACATTTTCGTCTTAAAACATCATCTCAAAATGTAATGTTCTTAAATCTCAAATGCAAATCCGTTTACCTATATTTTATTGATGATTTAAGTATAACATATTATAATTTGTAAATTAATTTCATTTGTTATTTATTTTACAAAAAAAGTATTATTATATATAATATTTTATTTGTTTTGTAAGTACGAAATAAGCAATAAACCAAAACAGAATTTATAAAGAGCCTTCACTGACAGTTATAATGAAAATTTTAGTGTAATAAAGTTTCAAAAATGAATCATCTATTAAAAAATGATAATAAAAGCCAAACTTATCAATTAGTTTAGTGGATAAAATAAACAAACTTTAATTTATAGATTTTATAATTAAAGTAATTAATTTTCTTAAAAATTATTGTTATTAAAATAATTATAAATAATTAACGCAAGAAAAAATAAACAGCTTTCATGTGTTAATAATAATAGTATTAATTATTTAAATAGTTTAATAATGACATTTGTTTCTAATCAGAAACTTGTGCAAAATAGTTACAAATGGTAGATAAAAGAAATCAGCAAGCACACTTTTTTTAAAAGTTATTTTAAACAATTATTGAATGATTCCTGAAAAAAAAAGACACTGAATTTATTTTATTTTATTTATGTCAGTCTGCTTTTTGTTTCAAATTCTTTCAGATCATTTCATTATTTTATCCATCAATGTCACAAGCCTTTTTTTTCTTATGCCATTTAATATTTTTCAGATCTAATTTAAGATATCAGTCCTTTATCAACTATCATCTTTTCTATCAATATCCTCCATTTTTAATAACGTAATTTCTCCCTCCCGGTTCTGGTAAAATATGATGCAATTCATTTATTAAATAAATCTTTTTTTTCTTTAAAAAAAAACTTTTATTTTACATCTGAATCAACCAAATATAAATACATCCTAAATAATTGTTACTCTTAAAATTTCAATCCTATATATATGGTCTTTTTTAAAGTGTAATAACATTATTTTAGTACAAACATACTGGTTCTAGATCTGAAAAGTTAGAAAAATAGTGAATGTATGTTATCAATGTATATAATCACATAGTAATAACAGCTGCAACAACAAGAATCTATGGAGTGGACAGTAGGAATTTTCCCTGCACGGGTTCTTTATGGTCTCCAACAGCAATCAAAGGGTCTCCTTTGAGTTAATAGCAAGCTCCTTACTGCAGCCATATATTGACAGTATTCAATATTATATATATATATATATATGTGTGTGTGTGTGTGTGTGTGTGTGTGTAAAATACGAGCTTGCAATATGCTTTCATTAGATGTGCATTCAATATTAGGTAGATGTTTTTAGCTGTATTTTAAAAATGTTAACTGGTTAACATTATTTATTACGAGATATATTAAATAATTTTTAAGCATTTTTATATATTTTTATCACTTACTATATTATACATATAGTATACAAACATGGATGGGCTGCTCACCAACATGCATTAACCAGTGGAGTGAGTTTACTAGCTTTTTACCTCTGAGTTTAAGATCAAGAAACACTATGCTCCTTCTTATCAGTTGCCAGATAAGGCAAAATGAATGTTTGTGTAAATGATAAATATTTTTCCCATTGATATATACAATTATGACAGACAAAAATAAATCATGGCCATTATTCCCAAGAGGCTGTAAAGTCACCAACCAAGGCAGCAGTTGGTGGTCAAAGGTGGAGATTGCTAAGAATCTCTTGATTGCAGATCCAGGCTGCCATCTGATGATGACTTATTAATTAGGTACTTACAACTCCAGATCACTTTCAAGTGAAGGAAGATTGCAAGAATTAGAAGAACTGTCTTATATTAAATGAGACATTATTGGACTTTGTGAACTTAGAAGAAAAGGTTAAGACACAATTGATTTAAAAAGTGGACATGTACTCTCTTATAGAGGCACAAATATTGAAAATACAAGCGCAATAGGATTAATTATAAATAAAAAGTGGCAGAACAACATTGTGGTGATTAATGGTGTATCGGACAGAGTAGCAAAATTAGTTATATGACTTAATAGCAGATACCAAAAGCAGATAATTCAGGTTTATGCCCCAACAAGTTCTCACAGTGATGAAATAGTAGAAGATTTTTATATGGATGTACAAAAAGCTTTTGATCAGAGTAAACAACATTTTAAAATAATTATGGTAGACTTTAATGCTAGAATTGGTAAACAAATGAAAGATAAAATTGTGTAGGTAATTTTGGTTATGGTAATAGAAATGAGAGAGGACATAGACTTGTGGATTTTGTAGAAAAAAAAGAACTTTATATTATGAATTCTTTTTTTGAGAAAAATGTTAAAAGGAAATGGACATCAAAACATCTAAATGAAGGTAAAGCATAATTGGATTATATTTTGACTAACAGAAAATACATATTTCAAGATTGTAATGTTCTTAATAAATTTAACATAGGAAGTGATCATCAATTACTAAGGAGTAAGATATGTGTTAATGCAAAACTAGAGAGACAAAAATTATTAAGAAAAACAATATTTACAGTTGATATTCCTAATCTCCAAAAACATTGTACATAATTTAAATTAGAACTTACAAATCTGTTTTGAGTATTAGTAGATTTTGAACATGATTCAGATTTGAATGAAATTAATATGAAAATAACAGATACAATTTTAAAAACTGCAACAAAAATAGCTGGTAGAAAAAGCAGCAATTGACCAATAAAATTTCCACTGAGACTAGAGAATTTATGAAGAAAAGAAAGAATATGAAAATATACAAAAAATATGAATTAAAAAGAATTGAATATCTCAAATTGTGTAAAATGGTGCAGAAAATAATTGAAAATGACATAAAAAGTATAACTGTGAACTAGCAAGAAAAGCTGTAGAAGAGAATAAAAGTTTTGAGAGTGTAAAATAACATTTTGGTATTGGTAGGAAATTTATATTTGCAATAAGAAAAAAAAGGTGGAATTATTACTAAAAGGAGGGATGACATGATGAAATGGGTAGAGGACTTTTATCAAGAATTATATAGTTATAAAGAAAAAGTACCTCCTATATCTATTACATCTTCCAAATTGCCCAGAATTTTAAAGGAAGAAGTGAGACATGGAATTCAATGTATGTAGAAAGAAATGGTTCCAGTAATGATGGAATTATAATTTATATATTAAAAGAAGCAGGTGAAGAAATAGAAAACATTTTAGCAAAGTTATATATCAAATGTCTAAATGACAAAAATGTACCAGATGATTGGAAGAATGCAGTATTAATATTAATATTTTAAAAAGGTGATAAAAAGATATTAAAAATTACAAACAAATGAGCCTTTTATCAGTTTTATACAAAATTTTTACCAAGATAATTAAAACTCATCTACAGAGAACATTGGATTTCCACCAAGCAAAAGAACAAGCTGAATTTAAAAGTGGTTTTAATGACACTGGAAAGTCAACATTGGGAAGGGTGTAAGACAGGGTGACCCCATATCTCCAAAACTTTTCACAGCAGTGCTGCAAAAAGTATTTTGTGGGTTAAAATGGGAAGCTAAAGGAGTGAATGTAAATGGAGATTATTTAAGCCATTTAAATTTTGCAGATGATGTAGTTGTTTTTGAACATAATGCTTTAGAGCTGCAGGAAATGTTGCAGGAGTTATCAGATGAAAGTAGGAAAATAGGACTAAAGATAAATGTTAAAAAGACTAAAGTATTATTTAATGGATTTTCTCAAAATATGAAAATAAAGTTTGATTATGATGAGTTAGAAAAAGTTAACAATTACAAATACCTTGATCAGATTATTAATACAGATAGAAACATAATGGATGAAATTAATCATACAATTAAACTTGGTTGGGGTGCTTTTGGTAGAAATAACTTGATACTAAAAGAAAATATGCCTATGTGTTTGAAAAGAGAGGTTCTTAATAAATGTGTTTTACCAGTTCTTACTTATGGATCTGAGACTTGGACACTTAATAGAAGATCAATACAGACTTCAGACCACTCAAGAAGTATGGAGAGATGCATGTTGGGAGTAAGAAGAAGATATCAAAGACACAATACATGGCTAAGAGAAAAAACAGGTGTTACTGATCTCATTGAAACAATTAAAAGACTGAAGTGAAGTTGGACTGGGTATATTGCTAGAAGAGATGATAATATATGGAAAATTGAAATCTTAATCTGGATTCCAAGAGATTGTAAAAGACCCAGAAAGAGAACCATATGTGAGATGGATGGATGAAATAAGAAAGTATGCAGAGATGATGTAGAGAATCGAGGAACCATGGATTGAACTCGAAAAGATTTTTATCCTGCAGTGTATTGATAATGGTTGATGATGACTATCAATATTAATAAAAAGAAAATACAGAAAAATAATAATTTTAACATCAATTCTTCTTAGAAATCTTTTTTTTTTTTGGCCTACTATAAATATTTTTTTACTTAAGCAAGCTGATAATGCAAATATACATATAGCAAATTCTTGATAATTTTTAATACAACTATCATTAGCAATATTTCAAAAATTATCTTTCATAATTCCTTATTAGTAAATTATAAAGAATAATTGTTTTATTATTATCTGAACATAAAAAGCAGAGACTGTGAAATTAACAAAGTTATCCTCCATTATAATACCTATCAAAAATATTAAGCTATCCCAAGTAATCATAGTGTCATGAAGTAATAAAAAAAGTACTTTAATTAAGGTCAGACAAAGAGAATTTGAATTTTTTAAAAATATATATTTCCTGATGCCATAGTGAATTATGTACTTTTTTGTGTATATAAGTCAATCTATTTTCCATTCTAATCATAATATACATTTAATTTTGTTAATAAAATAAACAAACTTCCTGTAATAAATTATAACAAGATCAAAAAATATATCTACTGAGCCTGTCTATAAAGTAATTTCCAAATCAATGTACAAAATAATTATCTAACTCTATTCAAGTAGACCTGGAAATAATATCTTATTTCTGATAAACCAATGAAAAGTGAAGAATATTTTTTATATACATATATAATTGTGACGTTTGAATCTTAAGGTAAAAGCATTTTAATCATAATACAATATTTTCTTATTCTTCTCCTTCACTTTCTTTGCATATCTTCATATAATAATATATATTACTTATAATACTTCATTCATACACACTTTAATGCAAGTAATTTTCTTAAACTTCTTTATTTTCTTACAGTTTCGACTGTCCAGCAGTCTTCATCAGAGCTACAAGATTTGAATAATACAAATACATAATTATCATTTCACATATAGATGTAGATATGGATTATATATATGTCTAGGGGTGATATAGATTTATGTGTATATATATAAAGAAAATATATGTGTATATTTTGATATATTTATATGTATATATGTGTGTATTTTATATGTGTGTAAAATGATGAATAAATATACATTTTTTGTTTATATATATATGTGTGTGTGTTAAATGATAATTATGTATTTGAATCTTGTAGCTCTGACGAAGACTGCTGGACAGTCGAAACTGTAAGAAAATAAAGAAGTTTAAAAAAATTACTTGCATTAAAGTGTATATGAATGAAGTATTATAAGTAATACAATATTTCTGAAGTTCACAATATATCTGTCATATCAAGTAATTTACATTTAGATAAAGATATTTAGCTTCATTTTATAATTTTAAAAATGGATATGTCATATGGATTCTGGTGAGATACCTGAAAAGATATCAAAATATAACAGAAATATGTTTAGCTTTGGAATTTTTATATTAATAATAGAATGTTATTGTAATCACAGTAGAAAAAGTATAATCAAATCATTTATTTAATATGTTATTATGCCTTGTACAAGGGTAATTAACAGAGACTCAGAGCCAAGATGTCGCAAATATATTATTTTTGTTCTTAGGCAAATACAAAAAAAAATGTCATAAGTAATGATGTAATCTATGTACTGTGTTTTCATTTTTGGCCAAGATTTTATTATCTGTGTGTGGCTAAAATGTTATATGCCTAAAATAAATAAAGCCAATAAACATCACATGATCAATACATATAGACAGTTTTGCCTGTTTAAATAACAGTTATAAGCAAGCATAGAAAATGGAAATCATGTGATGTTTATTGGTTTAAAACCCATCCTGCCTAATAGGATAGTGGTGGTTATAGTTATTAAAGAACCAAAGTCACCAAAATGTATAAGTACTGAACTGAGTTCAGACCTATATGACTACATAAGCTAATGAGCTTGGATTGAAAATATTACAGTGTTTTCAATTTAAGACTGATAGTTTTTTAGTTAAGTAGAGATAAAAGGTGGCTGCTGGAGGGTTGCATTAGATTCTAAGATCTAGATGCAGTGCTTTCAGATCCAAGGCTCCTCACTGACAAAGGCCACAAGCCAGAAACTAGTCTGAAGATATTGGATGAGTAGGCACTAGATGGGGATTTTATGCACAAGCCTTCTGGCATCCATTCATTACTCTGGCTTGCACTGACTGGCAATACATATAGAGTTTTGCCTGTTTAAAAATAAATAAAGAAAATTACACATATGCGTATTCAATGATCAATTTCTTTTTTTATTATGACAATATTACTATATCTCTCACCCACATTTATTAAATTAGTAATAAATATACACTAATAATGTTAATTAAAAATATATAGGATATAGAGTTTAAAATATTGTCTTTATTAGTGCTATATATAATGATGTCATCGTATAGTGGTGATATCTATCAGTAATTCATTATGATTTGTGTTTAATTCATGGTAAAAAAAACTCCTTTACTTAAATAGGAAATTCAATAAAATAATAAGAAAATACTTTACTGTTCTCAGAAGTTTATTCATGTTATTCAGTTGCTATTTAAAGATATGAGATGAAGTGATATTAGAAATCGTGAAAAATTTGCTACTTATAAAATAAATATTCGTGATAATAAGAAATTGTATTCTGTCTGCCAATTTTTTATTTCTATAACAGTTTTATTTAAAACAATTTAGTTACATTCCAATATCAGCCTTTCAAGCTAATTGTGCAAACGCTTTGCGAGTGTTAATAATAAATGAATACTTTCTGACCAATACAAGATATAGTATTTATACAGGAATAAAAAGGAATCCTCTTATTCCTGCGACTCAAATATTTATATATGAGCAAATCTAAAATACTGGCACAGAAAGTGTGACAATAGAACAGTCACTTTAAATTACTATATACAATGTCTGAATGAATGACGCTGATGAAATTGTCTAGAATTTACTAAACATCATTCCAACTGAAACTTAATCATATATTTAAATAAGCATTTATTTTTATAGCGTCTGTATACAATTGTAATTACATTCGAATATCAGCCTTTCAAGCTAATTGTGCAAACGCTTTGCGAGTGTTAATAATAAATGAATACTTTCTGACCAATACAAGATATAGTATTTATACAGGAATAAAAAGAAATCCTTTTATTCCTGCGACTCAAGAGGATTCCTTTTTATTCTTGTATAAATACTATATCTTGTATTGGTCAGAAAGTATTCATTTATTATTAACACTCGCAAAGCGTTTGCACAATTAGCTTGAAAGGCTGATATTCGAATGTAATTACAATTGTATACAGATGCTATAAAAATAAATGCTTATTTAAATATATGATTAAGTTTCAGTTGGAATGACGTTTAGTAAATTCTAGACAATTTCATCGGCATCATTCATTCAGACATTGTATATAGTAATTTAAAGTGACTGTTCTATTGTCACACTTTCTGTGCCAGTACTTCAGATTTGCTCATATATAAATATTTGAGTCGCAGGAATAAGAGGATTCCTTTTTATTCCTGTATAAATACTATATCTTGTATTGGTCAGAAAGTATTCATTTATTATTAACACTCGCAAAGCGTTTGCACAATTAGCTTGAAAGGCTGATATTCGAATGTTAAAACAATTTAGATAAAGCTTTGTAAGTAAAAGAACCCCACAAAGGTAACATAGGTGCTTAATAGATTTTCTATTCATATTAATTAAAGTAAAAAAATCCATATTCCCATTGTATATTATGCTGATGATTCCACTATTCTTGCTGAATAATTTGAAATATGTTATTAATATTTAAACTGCAATGTGTAGTAAGTTTTATAATTATGTTAACAATTTAACAATTAGTGATAAAAGAAATACATTCATCAATTTTTGTTCTAAGTGGGTTTTTTACATTCTTGTTCAAAGTTATTCATTGCAAGACTGATAAATCAAAGACATTAGATGGCAGGGATGATATATTAATAATGCCAGACTAGATTCTGCCTTATAGCTATCTTCAATGATGAATTTGAATTACTTCAAATCATATCCCACAGCCCCCTTCTAACTTTTTTATTCTATAAATCTAATAACCTGAATTCAGAACAAACCATATGAGTTTGTATCTAAGTCAACTTCCTTGCATAGCTAAAGAAATTTTCTATTAGGCCAATTACTATACAGTTTAGAGACCTCATTTTTCTGCTACTCATAAATATCTTTCATTCTTTGATTAAAATTGTAACGATTATATACTAACAAATCCACACATGATTATTTCTGATTATATAAAATTTATTATTTCATAAATTTCACTTTGTCTAAAAATTGTCTCTGCTTTGTGCTATTAACTCAGTAGTATAATAGATTCGTTTAATTATTTCATTACCTTTTTGAATAAAAAAAAATAACTTAAGTATAAAGATGCAATGCATTGTAAAGTACTTTCATACTTTTTTATAAATTTAAAACACTGGTTAAATCATTATAATGATATAACTATTTTGATTAAATTGGTTATGTGGGGAACTGTAATCCTAACAAAATCTGACAACAATTTGTAATGTCAATATTGTATGTAAAATTGAATTATTATATTTAATGTGAGTTCAAGAAATTTAAGCCATTGGCTCACCTAATGATATATATATATGTGTGTGTGTGATTAGTTAATTCCCTTCAAGTTAGACTTTCTAACCCAATTATAAAGTAGATAATAGCATAATGCATCATTTACTTCCATGCATTTTAATATTATTATACTATGAATAGCTAACTATTCACATCTTTCAGACACATTTGTCAATTATATATATATATATATATATATATATATATATATATATATATATATATATGTCTGTGTGTATCTTATTTGATAAAGGATAACTAAATCGAAATTATAGACAACTTGTTGATATAAACCTTAATTTAAAATCATCAAATCAATTTTCATTCTAAATAAAACCTTAAAATACCATTTTTAAAATGTATCATTATAAATTATAATTAATTGATTGATCAAAAGTTTATAATTTTTGACATTATGGTGACATAATTTCATGAAAAATGACTATAAGAAATGACATACATATGTACTTATGATTTGTGAAGAAGATAAACTATGAATAATGTGCATATCTCACTATGTATTATAAACTATAAATATTGATAAAAGAAAAAGAAAATTATAAAATCAGATAATTTCCTTTGTGCTCTCTCTTAAATAGTTTATTTAATTAACAGTTGTTTTTAATTTTTTTCTTTTAAAAAAAATGTACCAAGAGAAAAAAAAAGCTTTCACTTTTTACCTAAATTGTTTAATAATATTTAATTTTAACCTTTCAAGAGAGGTAAAGTTTTATGTTTAATAGTATTTATAAAAAGAAGAAAAAATAAGATTTTAATATTTTTGGTAAATTTTATTTTTAATTAGAATTGTTTTTTTTTCTCTTTACCTCTCTTCATTTCTTTTGGCAATTTTTTTTTAATTAGAAAGTAATATCAATAACTTTATAATGTTAATTTAAGTTTTTGACTTGTTTCTCAATGTCAAAGATTAAGGAGTGAAATATTTAAACAATTATGTTTGTAAATTTTACCTAAATGATTGTTATAAAAATTATAATGTTGGAGATAGATTGTAATTAAATTCTAGGCAAGATTGTTCTAAAACAAAATAATAAGAGTGTGAATCTACCAACAAACAAAGAAGTAGAAATTTTAATAAGCAGTTGCATAGAACAGCAGAAGTTTTGACCATGCCTTTAACATACTATGAGATTAATTACACAATGGTTTCTACAATGAAAACCATATGCTAAATTCATCTAAAATCCAGACATCATCTTTGTCCAGGTAACCTGATTTCACTAGAATAAAATGTAGACAAGTTACCCAATAAAGTAATATTCAAGCTTGTCTTCAACCAACAACATGAGTTTCTGTAGGTGTTAATGCCAACTGAAAAATTTAATGGAAAGAAATGAATAAAACTTGCTATTTTAACCAGGTAATACTACACAACAGAAAAAGGACAAATTAATCATTTTCACGTATAAAAGCCTGCAAGAGGAAAATTCAACTGGAAATTATAATTGAGAAGAATTCCACACAGGAATCAAACCATGGTTAAATGCATTTTTGTGTGCACACTATATTTTTATTAATAGGAAAAAACACTTTTTATGAAAACATATTTTTATGTATAAAAATGGATAATTTTAAATATTTTCTTAATGTTTCAAAGTGTTAAACATGTTTTTTTTTAGAATAGAGCATAACAGTTAATTATAGGGATTAGGAGATATGTCAAATGTTTCAATTCCAATATCATTGAATGGTGCAAAGGTATGTCTTTTAAAGTCCAGGCACTACATGTAAGGTTATAGTTGGTCAATACATAAATATTACTATATGTTTAAGGCATTGATAATGATTAGCATGTTTCAGTAGCTCAACATTCTTTGAATCTTATATATTTTTGATGGATTAACACTTGAGACTGTGCATTAAAATTATTGTGTTGTAAAAGTTTGGCAGTGGCAAAATAATTAGCCTGGTCTATAGTAAACACAAGTCACAAGGTTGACTGTTGATTTTTTTATTGTTAATAACTTATGATGGTGATTGATTATTCTTCTTCTCTATAATTCTGGGTGAACTTATAGTTAATTCTTTGCTGATCTCTCATGCTCATTATAGTCATTATCATTCATTTTATATTTAATTTTGTATCTTTTTTATTTGTGAATGATGATGGCTGCCCATCTCATAATTCAGTGCTAATCTGGTGTAATTTGTGGAATATTATAACCCCAGATTCTCCTTGTATTAACCCCTTAATTTTTATACTGTTACAATTGGCACCCGATATGGTGTTTGATGATGATCATTTCCTGGTGATCAGTAACCATAAAACTTGAATCTCAAAAATATACTTAAAAAATTTTTTTTGTATTTTGATGCATAATACTTGGAAATGTGACAAGAATGTAGAGGATGATTATTATAATTTGATTATAAATTATAAAATAATAGTAATAATATTTATTTAAAAAGTTCATACTTAAAGTTGAACAGAAAATCAAAGCACAGATTTAGAGATTTAATTGACTTTTCGATCAGTGAACTTTGTTTAGCTGTTTTTTTAGTACTGATGATAAATGGAAAGTTTTGTTGTTGGCTTGAAGATGCAATGTTTTCATGGAAATCCATTTTGTTTTTGGCTTGAGGGTGCAATGCTATCATGCAATTCTATAAAATGTTCTATCTCAGGCACTGCTTCAATCTCACTTTTTTATATTTCTTATTATTACAGTATAGAGGATAATTGTTATAATTTGATTATAAATTATGCAACAATAGTATTAATGCCCTTCCAACAAGCCACTTTCTTGTGATGTATAGAGGTTTTTCATCTTTGGACCCTATTTGCTCACTCTGCCATAGAGAGGATGATACCATATTTCACATTTTCAACAATTGTTCCTCTCTTCAGGGCTGTAGAATATTGATTAATAACATTTATACACCAAAACATCCAATTATCAACACACTCATAGAAGGTTTTGCTTATGGGGATTTTGCAATTATAAGAAGTGCAACTTTCATCACTTTCTGTCTATGGTTTGTCAGATGCTTCCTAATCTTCAAGTCTGTTATACCTGATCCAACATTAATTTTTTTACAAAAATTAAAAGATATCAAAGAAACAGATTTGAAGTTAGCTCCTCACCTAATAGTAAATTCCACATGGAATCTTATTAATATTGGACATTAAGTAATTTAATGGTTTATAAATGTATTGCTAAATTTAATGTTATTTTATATTTTTTTCTTTATTGTAAACATAGTTGAATAAACCTGTTTTTGATACTACTAGTATTAATATTTATTTCAGAAGTTCATATTTACAATTGACAAAAAATCAAAGCATAATTTTGGAAATTTGAATTTTTGATTGTTGACATTTGTTTAATTGTACTTTCAATACTGATGATGCATGGATGGAAAGTTTTGTAGTTGGCTTGAGGATACAATGTTTTCATGCAAGTCCACAGAGTGCTTTATCTTAGGTTCTGCTTCAACTCACTTTTATCATATTTCCTATTGTTTATTATTGTTCAGTTATTGTAGTCCTGCCATGAAACTCAGCCTCTAAGTTTCCAAGAAAATAAGCAAAGCATAGTTCTGTATTTTCCAGACCATAACACCCAAAGGAGCAGGGCTTTGCAAAGATTTTTGCATTATTATTTTTATTTTGGGTTGTGATAGCTTATAATATCTACCTGGGGATAAACCAATTCCATGTTTAAAGGTCACTAAGCATTCTTTTGCTGTAGGGTTCTCATCAGATTTCTAAGAAAGGTTTTGATAAATATTTCTTGACATGAATTTGTTTTTGTACATGTGTATGTATTTATAATAAAAATATTAGGAAATTGGAATTCAGTCATTGGAGAATAAAGCAGGGAAAATAAATTAATAAAATAAATCCAGGTATTGAGAAAATAAAGTTTAAAGAAAAGCAGATTAGAGATAATACTAGTAGTAGTACTAGTTAAAGTGAAAGATTGCATGGAAAAAGAGGGGACTTTAATATTATTTTACGAAATATTTTTTAAAAGTTCATATTTATATTTCCTGTATAAAAATAATTTAACACAGTTTTCTTGAATAGTGAAAGTTCTATAAAGAAAACCTGGTATCAAAAAAGAAAATTTTAAAATATGGAAGAACATAATCATGAAAAAGATCAGCAATCATCTGAAGGAACCCAAAGAATAAAGGATATGACCATGTCACAACAGTTAATACAAATGTTTATGGACAGTCAAAAAAGAACACAAGAAAGGTTTAGACAAATAGACCAACAAAGAGAAGACCATAATAATCAAAGACAAGAGGATAGTCAAAAAGAGAAGCAGAAAATAGAAAAATAATAGAAGAAATGTTGAATGACATGAAAATAGATATGCTACAGAAAATAAATAAAAACAGTAAAAATATGGTTAATAAAATAGCAGACCAAACAAACAAATTACATATGATGTTATGAATAGAATGAGACTAAACAAAGAGGAACAAGATGTAAAAATAAAATATATACAAAAAGTAATGGATATTAAAATAAGTCAGATTCAGGAATCAATAGAGTCTGTGAATAATGAAAGACAAAAAAGCCTGGAATCTCTAGAAGAGCAAATAAGGGGCTTGACTAGACAAATTAAATGCATGAAAGACAGAGAAAAAGTAAACAAGGTGTATGACAATCATAAACAAGATGGTCAAACACCAAAAAATGGGCATACATAAAAAAGTGAAATTGAAAAGGAAAAGAGTATAGCTTTAGATAGATAATCAATCTATGAACCAAATGTGTGGAATTGTAAATCAGTTCTTTAAAATAAGATCTTTTTCAGAAAATATTTTTTAAGGCATCCATTGAATTTGGTAACAGTCTAAAAATATATTTCAGCATTAATACCATGGCTGAAGTGGAAAAGCTAAAATAGCAAGTAGCCATCTTCAAGATTCATCTCCAGAATGGTGAGATTCGTTATTTGGCTTCCCCCCATAATTTTGTTGAGTTTAAAGAAGCACTTATGAAATATTACTGGAGTGAGAATTACCAGAATAATATTAAACACAAAGTATCCTGAAAGAAATGTCTTCCTGGTGAGACCTGTTCTCTATATTTTAGAAAGCAATTGGAAAAATTGAGTGCTCATTGCAGATTCTCTCTCAGAGTTACAAATTATAAGAATATTATGACATGGCTTCCCTACCCATATTGAAAAACTATTACTTGACACAGATAGGCATACAATTGAGTAGGTGGAAGAACTGTTAAATATATTTTCAGCAAACCTGCTTATGCTAAAATGGGGTATTTAAGCCTTCAACTAATGCAGAATATACAGAAGACAATAAACTATGTATGAATGTCATCCAATATGAGAAGTGAAAAATCAAGCCACCATCATGGTATCAGTACAAAACAGAAGAAATGCCACCATGGAAGAGAAAGTGGAAAAGATGAACTGGTAGCATCAATAGTCCAACCAAAACCCAACATATTTATTATAAATTGTAAATGTTGGCAGAATAAAGAAAATTATAAAATCAGATAAATAATTATTTTTTTCTCTTTCTTCAATAATTTTATTTAATTACCGGTTGCTTTTAATTTTTTTTCTTTTAAAAATAATGTACCAAGAGAGGAAAAACTTTCACTTTTTAGTAAATTGTTTAATCATATTTAATTTTAACCTTTTATAAGGGGTAAAGTTTTAAGTTTAATGGTATTTTTAAAAAGAAAAATAAGATTTTAATACTTTTGGTAAATTTTATTTTTATTTCTCTTACTCTCGTCATTACAAAACAATCAAATCAGTATCATTAACTGATCATCTAGTTTTTTTATTTTTCAAAAAAAAATTTTTAGATAGGAATGTCAAAAATTTTATGATGTTAATATAAGTTCTTGACTGGTTTGTCAATGTCAAAGTTTAAGAAGGAAAATATCTGAACAATTGTGTTTGTAAAAATTTCCCTAATTGGTTGCTATAAAAATTGTCATATTACAGACAGATTGTGATTGGCTTGTAGGCTAGATTGTTTTAGGAAAAAAATAATAGGAGTGTGAATAAGTCAGAAGACCCAAATGTCTGGTAAGAATAAATTATTACTAATCTAGCTATTGAATAGAACAATAATGTCTTAATCTTAGATATCAAAGAAGAAAGAATCAGGTCTTATATATAAGCTGTTGCATAGAACAGCAGAAGTTTTAATCAAGGCTTTAGCATACTATGAGTTTAATTATAAAATAGTTTCTAAATAAAAATAATGTGCTAAATTAAGATACAAACTAACATTTTCCTCAATGTAACTTTGCCTTCACTGAAATGTAGAGAAAAAAAGTTACAAAATAATATGCAACCTTGTCATCAACCAAGAGGATAATTCTCTGTCTGTGTTAGTGTCATTAGAAAATTTTACTGGAAAGAAATGAATAAAACTTGCTCTTTTTTAATCTGGAAATACTGCACACTAGAAAAAGGACAAATTAATTATGTTCATATATAAAAGTCTTCAAAAAAAAAAAAAATTCAACTGAAAATTATAAATGGAAAGGATTCCCCAGAGGAATGAAACCATGGATAAGGGTATTATTTGTGTGCACACAGTATTTTTATTAATAGAAAAAAAAACATTATTTTCTTATGATAATATTAAATCATGCTATCACACTTCCAACATAAAGCTGTAACAACAAATAGAAAACTAAATTAAACTGAGAGAGTGCAAACCTCTCAAGCACTTAGCCAATCAGATCACAAATACTGAGACAGAGAATTTAACAAGAAAAGAGTGGTTCCACTCTCTTCTTTACTTGTCTTTCTATATATCCAAGCCAGTCCAAAGTACTTAGATCTGAAAGTGTGAATCTTAAATATCTTCACACTCAACTCACTGAATTCTAATTATAAACATACAGCATGAAATCTTTCGATTTACTATGCAGTATTTTTTCAATGTTATAACTTGCAGCAATATATGTAAATAATATTTATTTTTACAAAGCACAGACGGTATTGAAATTAAACTGAGAGAGTGCAAACCTCTCAAATGCTTAGCCAATCAGATCACAAATACCGAGACAGATAATTTAACAAGAAAAGAGTGGTTCCACTCTCTTCTTTACTTGTCTTTTCTTGTTAAATTCTCTGTCTCAGTATTTGTGATCTGATTGGCTAAGCGCTTGAGAGATTTGCACTCTCTCAGTTTAATTTCAATACCATCTGCACTTTGTAAAAATAAATATTATTTACATATATTGTGGCTTGGATATATAGAAAGACAAGTAAAGAAGAAAGTAGAACCACTCTTTTCTTGTTAAATTCTCTGTCCAGTATTTGTGATCTGATTGGCTAAGCGCTTGAGAGGTTTGCACTCTCTCAGTTTAATTTCAATACCATCTGCCCTTTGTAAAAATAAATATTATTTACATATATTGCTGCAAGTTATAACATTGAAAAACTACTGCGTAGTAAATCAAAAGATTTCACGTTGTATGTTTATAATTAGAACTCAGTGAGTTGAGTGTGAAGATATTTAAGATACATGCTTTCAGACCTAAATACTTTGGACTGGCTTGGATATATAGAAAGACAAGTAAAGAAGAGAGTGGAACCACTCTTTTTTGTTAAATTCTCTGTCTCAGTATTTGTGATCTGATTGGCTAAGTGCTTGAGAGGTTTGCACTCTCTCAGGTTAATTTCAATACCATCTGCACTTTGTAAAAATAAAACTAAATTAAACGGCTGAGTGCTTTCAAGAAGATGTACTTCTCATATTCATATAATATTAAATATTTTTATTAATATTTAAAATAGTGAAACCTCTGTTTTTAGTCCATTCAATCTTCTTTTAAAATTATCAAAGAGTATTTTTGTTTTTTGAATTTTTTTTTTTTTTTAAATTTAAATTTTGCAATGTGTTTATTCCTTTTCATTCACTTTTTCCTTCTAAAACTTACCAAAAGACTAATTAAGTTAGGTTGAAGATTGTGATTTTTGATTTCTTTTTAACACTGTTGTTTTTCCAACTCTTAATTATTTCAAAAAAATAACTTAATGGATTAAAAGTTAATTTAATGAATAGAAATCAACTGATTAATATAATTTTTATGAAACTAAATTTTATTATTTGATGAAATTAATTTTTAAAATTTCATAATATGTCATTTTCTTTTATTTATTGTTAATCAGTTAGTTATTAAATAATTGTTTTAAAAATATGTTTTAGTTCTAATAGCTAGATTCATTCCAATAATCTGTTACAAAAATTGGCAATGTGTATGACATTATTTTGAGACCACTTAGTGTTCTAGATGTTTTTATCCCAATAAAGCTATTTACCATACAGTAAACCTATGAATTATTTAAAGTGATTTACAAGCTGCTTCATTTATTTATTTACTTTTTGCTCACAGTCATAATCTATAGATTAGAGCATAATAGTTAGTTAAATAAATTACAGATTTATGTCGTGTTTGGACTCCAGATAACTCAGATGGCACAAATATCCAGACACTACATTTTATTTATTATTAATTAGAAATTAAGCTTATAGTTGGCCAGTACATTAATATTACTATATCGCCAGGGCATTGATGATTATCAGCATGTTTTAGTACTTAAGCATTATTTGATTTATTTACACACAAACACACATTGCTGCCCATGTCTGGCAGAGGTTAAATAGTTAGCTTAGTCCATAGTAAACCCATTTCAAATTCAGTCACGCAGTTGACTGTTGAATTTTGTTGATGATTCATGATGATGAATGATTATTATTATTCTCTGTAATGCTGAGTGAACTTATAATTAGTTCTTTGATGATCTCTCATATGCATTGTATTCATTATCATTACACATTTAATTTTATAGTTTGTTTATTTGGGGATGATGATGGTATCCCACCCCTTCATAATTCAGCCCTAATATGGTGTACTGTTACAAATGGTCACCCAATTGTGGGATCCTGTAACACCAGACTCTACTTGTATTAATCTGCTATTTCCATACTGTTACAATATATTAATTGATAGGTAAATGAATATATGAATAGAAGAAATGTACATTCATTTTTATGTAATATTATTTTTTTAATAAAAATTTTAATGTTTCAAAAAAGTAAGTTATGCTTTAACTATATATATATCATTTTTTAGTTTAATTTACTTTCATGTATAGTGCAGGTATTAAAGTTGTACTGAGTAGTTTCATAAGAGGATCTGTGAAGTGAAATCAAAGCTTCTAAAGAGTTTGGAGTATTGTTGCTAGGGAAACTGTTAGTTAAATACCAAAAGAATAAAATGTGACAGATTTGTCTACAAATTGTTTAAGAGATTAATAATTTTAGTGAAAAGTTTTATTATTATTATTATTGTAGGAGTATATCATAGGAATTTAAAAGTTTCACACACTATTGTTATTGAAATAAAGATGAAGAAAGGAATAAATTTAAAAAATTCCCTCATGCTTAGTAAAATATTTTAAAAAGAAAACATCTAAACTCATAAATGAAAAAAGTTTAATCATTTCTTTTATTTATGAAATATATATTTCCATTTACAATTATATATATGTATTATTTTATGTGTATATACTAATATATAAACACATTTCCAATTACCAAATCATATTTCTTCAGCATTTGTATTTTGGATAATCATTTAAATGCATTTTCTTAAATGAATAGATACAATGAAATGTACAAAGAATGGCAGTTATTTATTTTTCTTTTTTTTTTCAAACTATCAGAAGTTAATTACAAAAAATAATTGTTTTGTATTTATAATGAGTTTAAGTCTTTATTATTGCAACAATTAAGGCGACATACGTTAGAATTTACAGTTTATTAATTTTATGGAGAAATGCTGGGAATATGCAAGTACATTTTTAAAATAAGCATGTTCCTTTATTGTCCAAAATTAACACTTAATTATTAGTTTAAGGTAAGGTCATAAAGTAGTTCGAATTCCTATAAAAACTTAATTATTTAAATAGATCAGTTCTTTTATAACGTTAGAACGGGTTACACTTTGTAAATCAACAATAAATAAGATTTAAATATAACAAATCACCATCTAACGCAAAAGTAATATATCAATTCTATCACACTATTCATATATCAGTTCAAGAGATTTGAGATTCTGAACGATCGCTAATCTTGCTACAACAGCCAATTGTCCTTTATAGATAAGCATATAAATATATATAGAAAGAGTTGTGAAAATATTATGAAATTTAAATTTCTGAAATTAGCATGTTTGATTGACATTAGTATTTAAAATAGAACTTATAAATATAACACGCAGTATTTCAATTTCTTGGTTGCAAAAGCAGTCATTGAAATGCAGATGTCTAAAAATAATAATATTAAAGATAATATTTAAAACTTGTTAAAGAGAATACAAATAAAAAACTATTATTATATCACTTCACTTTATGGCTTTGTTTATCTATTTATAGTTGCAAATATTTTTTTTATTATTTTTTTTTTACAATAATTAATCATGAATAACTTTCCTAAACATTAATTAAACATTATCTGGTGATATTGTTCATTTTTCTATCTTATAATTATTATTCCGCTAAAAATGTTGTGGTCTTTCAGTTTCCATTATATTGTTTTTATACACTTTTCTTCTGTATTCAATCAACCTCTCTTTATATGAGTTTCTTTTTTATTCTTAAAGTTATATTCCTCAGTGTCAGTAGGAATTCACATCCATTTATTTTAATATTAAAAATGCATATATGCATATAGTCATACATAGCATGCATATATATTTTGACAAATAACTTGAAAATTGGACATGTACATTACTATTAAGGTACAAATATCAAAAAGAACAACTTATGGGTTTCATTAAAAATAAAACATTCAACAACAATATTATAAAGATCGATAGTATATGAGAAATAATTGTAATAATATCCAATGTAGATAATTCACCCTTTTGAATTCTCGCTGTGTCAAAATGTTTGTGATCACACCAAACAACACTTTAAACCAAGACTGTATTGAACACCATAAATTTCCTCAAAATCTAGAATTTTAACCAATCATAGATTTTAAATCAATAAATCATATCATTAGTAAGAGTTATATGTATGGGTACTATGTCAATCTTTTCATTATTGAACCAGCTTTTCAATGGGGTATATATATTTAGTTAGTTATTGCCATGTGTAAAAATGTAATACATATACTGCTTGAAAAATAGTTTAGACTTTTATCCTATCACTTCTTCTCTTTGCTTTTTTATATATTTATCTTTTGCAATTATTTTAAAATTAATTTTATTTTTGATAAATTATAATTTACGAAATTTCTATTTGTATTCAAATATTAAATTTCTGTTTGCAATGCATAATATCTGATATGCAGTACTTATTGATAAATATGTTTTTTCATTATAAAGAAACATTATTTTCAACAGATATTTGCATGGAAAAACAAGATTTGAGTCAACTAGTAAAATGAAAGTCACCAATAAATATATATTTCAATGTTTTATAATGAATAATTATCTCACAATAGTCATGCTATATATCAATTGTTTTGGAATTTTATGAGGAATGTGAAGTAGCTGTGTATAAACGTCTAATTTTAACATTTAACTTGCAAAATTTAGAATTTGTGAATCTTAGTCAAAATAAGCATTTTTAACAGTGTTAATTTTTCTTTCTAAATTTTTTTAAGGTAATGATTATATTTTTTTGTTTTATTACATTACTTCATATTTACTCTTGGTACCAATACTTATAATTTTACATTCGATGTATTCAAACTGAAGATATTGTACAAAATATATCTTTTTTTTTAAATTGAAAATAGCATCCAGCATTGAAAAAGTTAAAATTGCTATTGAATATTTTAATGCTGGAATTGGAAACGAATTGAAAGATAAAACTGTTATATGAAATTTGATATAAAAGAAAGTATAGATGTATTGATTTTTGCAGAAAAAGTAAAACTATGGGCATTTATTAGTAAGATGAAAAATACACATTAATGTCAAAGGAGAAAAGCAAAAACTTTTAAACAAGATGGTATTAATAGCTGATATTCCTATATTTCAGCAAAACTCCAATAAATTTAAATTAGAATTTGCAAATCATTTCAAAATTTTAACAGACATTAGAAATTATTTACAGGTAAGATTAATAAGATAAGTAATACAAGACAAAGAATGAATGACAAGATAGATGATACAAAAAGTCTACAAAATAAAAAATATAAAGCATACATTAAAAAGAATTGAATATCTGGAAATGATTAAAACAATTAATAATAATATTATTAAAAATATGACTGGTGCACTGACATGGAAATCTATAAAAAAGAAATATAACATTTTGGTATTGGAACAAATGATATTTTGGCATAAATAGAAAAAAACATATAAAGGTATGACATCATGAAATGTGTAGAAGAATTCTACAAAGAATTACATAACAATAAAGGACAAGAAAACAAAATAATACATACAGTGATATCATAACAAGAATAGTCAAGAATTTTAAATGAAGAGATGAGCTGTGTAAACAAAGTTATGAGGAAAACAAAAGTTCAATCAAATGTGGAATTATTGTTGATATCTTAAAAATTCAAGTAAAAGAATAAAAAAATTGTTGACATAACTATAGGCAAATATTAAAAAATGTAACAGATGATGGAAGAAAATGTAGAAATGATATTATTATTTAAAAAATTCTAAAAAAGATAATAATAATTATAGACATATTAGCCTTTTATCATTTCTATACAAGAATATCATCAAAAAAATTTCACCTAGTGTACTATGAATTTTAAATCCAAATTATTCAAAAGAATAATTTAGATTTTAAAATGTTTTCAATTCAGTATATCATTTACAAATACAGGTATTGAAAAAAAAATATTATTTCTTTCTACACCTCCTAAAATGTAGATATGTATCATCTTTTAGAAATGAGTCAACATAAGGATGAGTAAAGCATAGAAATCAATGACTACAACAGCATTTTATCACTCAATTTTTAAATAACATCAGTAAAAAATAGCACTATGAAGTTACACAAATTACAGCTATATGTCTGGAAATAAAGTCTTTATAAATTCCATAAATATGTCAGTTTACTCTTTACTCAAATAAAAGAATTGTAGAGAGAAAGTATCAGAAGTTAAAGATATGTTTATTGCCCATGGGTTATAATGTTATCAAAGTCGCAATGCAATTAAAAATATAAAGAGATGACATTTCATTTTAAAGACATACAATCCCACACTTAAGAAATCAAAAAAATTACATAACTCTACTTGTTACTTGTTGTTAAAAATTATCAAGATAATAAAGATTGAAGCTTGCATTGATTTAGTGGAGACTCCTAGAGCATAGTGAAAATCTAATAAAAAAAGTTTGTATTAAAAACAAAGTTTTACTGAAGGGCTTAAAATTTATTTTGTAAAAAAAAAAGGCAACAATATTGTTCCAATAAAAATATAGATATTACAAAGATAATTTCTAATCATGGATACAACTCATAATGTGGATGTTGATCAATAGTATTTTTGATACCTCACATTATCCCTGTTCTTCAGATCATCCAGGAAGGTGTAATAATTGTTTTAAAAACCTGTTATTTACACCTTTCATTTGAAAAACAAATAAAAAATGATAATAATGTTCAAGACCAATTGAAAAAAATAATATTTTAGACAATGTTAAACTTATTGCCCAAAATTTTGAACTCATCTTATTATGTTTAATGTAAAGGTAATAAAAAAATGCATATCCTAAAGCTGTCCATTTGTCTGAAATCATCAATGGTTCTCTTATGAATATAGAAATTGTGACTGCTAAAAAGTGCAATATTTCATGAATAAACATTCAGTAATGTTCAAAAGTTGTTTACATTATTTTCATAAGCTAATGAAAATATGTCAACAATAGTTCAAATGATCGTTAATGAATTATAAATAGAAAAAGCAGATGGAACTTCACATTCATTAAAAGCAGAATTTACCATCCAAGATTTGTGAGGATTATTTTTAATCTTGTGGAAAACAGATAGTTTTGTTAAGCAAAATAACCCACTTTTGAATGGTAAAAAAGGTTCTCATATTACTACAAAGTTTTATGACATAAAATACTACAAAAAATAGATAATTGTTATTGATATTAAAAAAAAAAAACATGACAAATTAAGAATATGAACCCCAACCAACCTTTCTTAATTTGTTTTCATATATACAGTTCTGAATCTTACTTTTAAGGATTTTTTGAAATTAAAATTAATTTTACAAATGTATTGTGACCTTTAGCTTTATCCATAAAGCTAAATATCTGATGATATATGTTGGCCAAAATTTAATAAAAAAATTACATAGTTTAAATTTTATAGTAAGCCAACTCTACATATGATAAAAAGAATAAAATAACATGAGATACATTAAATTGAAGCATCCTTGTCACTATGAAGACATATCAGATATATGGTTAAAATGAGATATGATCTATAAGTATCAAATACTGAAAATAGATTCACATTGAATATTTACTAATTCACTTTTAGAATGAGGGTCTTTCAAAATACCAAGCTTAAGATATATATTTGAAATGCCTATGAAATTATAATAATTAATTGATAAAAAAGTTAGATTGAGCATATAATATATAAAAAAGCAAAAAGTAAAGAAAATATATTATACTTTTCAATTGCCTTATTAAGGGGTCTAAGCACAAAATTAAAAGTAATAAACTGGTAAAAAAACTTTGTGAAAATATTTCTGTTATGTCCAAAGAGTTATACAAATGTTACATTAATTTTTAAATAAGATGCAGTTAAAACAATAAATTTGAAATGGCAAGATTAAATGAGTATTTAGTAATAATACACATGCAAATCATGAATAGCAAAACATTCCTAACAAAATTAATCAGCTTTAATGTCTATTTGACAGACTAAAATGCTGCTATAGTAAGTCATAACAATATGAAATGTTCTAAATAAGTATGATTGAATACATTTCTTGAGCATGGTATATGCAAAAATATTTTAGTCAAATCCTCAGATAAGATTCGTCTTCACTTATCTACAAATAGGAATGTTGATAAGATTTTTTCTTGAAACAAGTATTGACATTTTTATCAATATATCTTTATTATATTCAAATCTTCATCAATACAAAATATTCAGAACCATCTGACTCACTATGCTTGCATTTTATGAACAACATTCCCTCATCAAATTAGAAATATCAAACACCTATTTTACAGTTTAATCTTGTAGCTCCTATAAATCTTGATAATTATAGATATATAAACTCAGTAGTGACCCAAATATATCAGATATATATTGCAAGAGAAGACTTTGACAAAATTCCACTAGTTGAATATTTGCTACAATGTGCATTTCATAAATGTAGAAATGATAATGATATGCAAAAAGTTGATGTGGTTTTAACATTAAATCCACTTTGGTTAACAAAGTAAAAGTGAATATATTGGCAATTTATACCATAAAACAAATATTCTCTGAAATATAATAAATACAGAAGTTTCACTATTGTCTCTAGATTTTGCCTAAGACTGACTCTTTCAAGAGCAATCACATTGCAAAATATGGCGTGGGTTACAAATAATTTACAATTCATTAGTTCATAGAATGTAAATGTAAAAATAATATCCAAACAAATTTAGCCTGTTTGAGAACAAATGTAGAGAGACAATAAATATATTGATAAACTTTGAGATGATTATGTCAATTCTACTTCACCATTCTTTCACAAGGTAGAAACTGATTTCAATCCACTTTAAACATTTGAGAACAGATGAATAATAGTTGTGTCATCAAAATGATTTTATATGTTTTGTCTTTAGATTCTTGTTTTCAATTCTGCCCTATTGCAACTATTCACTAACATAAAAATATAGACTATATTCTCTAATTAAGCTTGCATTTGATAAATAATATTCTATAATCAGAAAAGCCTAGAATATTTATTAACAGATTGGACAAAATGATTATCAAATCACATTTGAATATATGTTATGTTAGAGAAACAGAACAATATATTTTTATAGAGTTACATGAAAGGATTAGAATAAAATAAGTAAACATGTGATTACCAATAAAATATTTCATACATAATTTCATTATATGTAATATAAGTAAAGTAATATGATAATTAAGAACATGAAGATATATACGGATTAAATCACAATGAATGAATACTAAGAAGATTGAAGACATAAATTTAATTTTGCAGCATCCTAAAAATATAAGTCACATAAAATGTGTCATAAATAAGTCTGCATAGTTATAATGGATTTAACAAAATGAAAATTTTTATGAAGAATCTTTGTTAATTTTAAAATAATACTCTTGGTTTAATCTAAAGAAATAAATAAGTAACCTTAATTTTAATTGAAGACAATGAATCCACAAAGAATATTAGAAATAGCATTAAAAGCAGGGTTTAGTTTAGCCTAGCTTTAATAAGATTAAATGAGTAAATGTTACATTACCAAAGATATTAACCAATATGTAGTTAAACTGCAAATAAGAAATCCATGGAGTTATTTACATATATTGTGAAAATAGTGATCAGACAAAATGAGATCAAAGTTAAACTTTCTGAAATGGTTTTCTTAATTCTGTAAGTATATTAAACTCTTTCTTTTAGAGATGGATTGAAAAGTAAGCGATACTAAGATGTAATCTAGGAAAGTAAATAAAAGGTGCTGTTAGTGGAAATACATTAAGACCAGTGGGAAGAATAATTGATTAAAATAAATAGTAAGTGCTACAAAGAATAATTTGCATCAAACAGGTCAAATAATTGGAATCAATGTAATTAAAAAAATTTAAATTATAAAAAATAGACAATCTCTCATATGAGCAACCAAAACTGTCAGATGCATGTTGATGCCTACTCTAAGCAAAGAACATTTTTGATGAACAATTGAGCATGATATAAGCAAGTAACAAGAGAGTTATTTAACAAAGAGAATGATAGATGTAAAAAAAAATAATATTAATAAATTTGCAGAACTGACTGACAACTGAAGTTAATTGCATAAGTTCATGCAGCAACTCTGCCACCCCTGTAGAAAAAATGAATAAGCATTATTGCCTACATAGGTATTGGATATTATTGGCCCTGGACTACAAAGGATATTTAATCAGTAAGTTATCAGATCAGATATCTGAGCTTGAAATAGACTGGTTGAAGCATTTATCACAGCCACAAATTAATTAACCTTTCTTATTCATGATGTAATTTTTCTTATAATTTACTATTTTAATTATGCCTACTCCAAACACATATTATGAAACATTTAGTATCTATAGAAGATCATTAATATTATAAAAAGAATATAATGTCAAGCTATCTGATTATCATCAAAAAGACATTATTTTCCTTAAATAATTATCTTTTAAAAAATACATTGGAATATTCCACTTTAATGTAGTGTATTATTTGAATGATAAATTTTACTCATGTTTATAACCAATATTTATTGCTAAGTTGTTAAGAAAATTCCAGTAATGAGTATTCTTTAGACTAGTGAGTAATGGCAATTCATAACTAGATGATGAATAGACAGCATGATTTTATTTCATACACCCCTTGATCCTATTATTTTCAGTGAACAAATTATTCAAGGCTTCCATACACATTAATATTTGCCTTGAGAGCAGATTTAATGTCACAAAATGTATTTTTGGGCTTGGTTTAGCAGACAATTTTCATAAAATTAAATCAAATAATTTAATCATTAATATCAATACTAGTAATAGATCATAATAAAAGCAATGGGCTTGATTATAGACATTTGATAATACATTATTAATTTTGGCTTAAATTCTTATAATATTTCTGTCTTAAGAAGACAAAATAATAATGCAAGCAAATAATTAACTTTATAAGGAGTCAATTTCTTTGTCCTTTATTTCAATATTAATTCAACTCAGTTACTCTATTGAAATAAATAACTAATATTAAATAATATTATTTAATATTAGTTGTTTATTTCAATTGAGTTCAATCAAGTTCACTTGATTATTAATAGTAATTATGGAAACAAAATTACGGACAAATTCAGTATAATGTTTATTACATTTGTCCATTGTTAAGGATTTATTTCAGTATAGATTTATATTGGAATATTCATAATTAATAGAATAAGATATTTAAGAGGTTAAAATATGCAGTAATTTTTTAACTAATTTATTCTCACAAGAAATAATCATTTGTACTAGATGGTTCTTTATTTTAAATAATTTAAAAAGTCAGTTGATAGAATAAATTGAATTATTTTGTTGAATATTTTGAACACAAAATATATATATTTAAGCAATTTTGCATGGATCAAAAGACAATTTGTAAGATTAAATATCATACAGTACAAATAAATATAAAAAGAATATTCAACGACATTATTTTATAAAACATGATCAGTATTATTTGAATGAAAATGGAATTAATCTTTAACACAGGAATTCATTTTAGTAATATTTCTGATGGTATGGTAATTTTATAAATACTAAATGTGATCATACTAAACTGTTACACACGATTAAAGAAATTTGTCGTAAAGAATTTGTGATACAAATAAAACTTATAAGTAGATAAATATGAGAGTTAAAGTAGCATTTTCCTGTCTAAGTATATTTGATGATGAAATAATGATAAAATACCCAGAGGAACAATTTATTACTGGTAATGACTACATTACTTTAGCTTTGAATCCAATTATCAATAATGAAGATAAAAGTCAAAAGCTAGTTTAATGGGAAAAAATATCATTATATCATCTAATGTCAATTATTATTCACGTTTACAGGATGTGGCTGTAGAATAGAATGAAGAGAACTACTCTTCAAAGTATCTGAGTAAGCCTAAGATGGTCATATAATATTGTTGTGGATAGTAAGAAAATTGATTACAGAATTCTTTGATTTGTAATGCAGTTTTATATAAATAGGAGACTTATTTAAAATAAGTGAAAAGATTCAGGTTTTTTTATATGTCAAAGCATAAAAAAAAGATTCAGGTTTTAAAATCATGTATTCAGCAAAAATGAAATTAAATAAATTTTAAGAATACGTTTTGCCATTTTAACAGACAAAAGCAGTCAACAAAGAGACCAATTATTGATAAAATTACAATGGATATTTTATGCATTAAGCATCCATGGAGAAACAAAAAATAAAAATAAATGAAAATTATATGGTAATCTAAAAAGTAATAATATATTTTGGAATGCTGAGCAAAGATTAGCAGTACTTGGAGAGGTTTGGCAGATGGATAAGACATTATTTTAGAAATATAACTAATAATGATGAGAATGCAATAACTAAAAATTAACTGTTATTATTACTTATAAGACATATATAGTGAAAGATTAATTAGATATCTTGAAGCTTATACTTAAAATTAAAAAAAATAAATTAAAAATATTTTTTACATAATTTTATTGCTACTAATTATTATTTTAATTGTAAAGATAATCGATATTTCAAATTACGAGACTCGTGTAAAAAATTTAACTAATAATTTTAAATTTATAATAAACATGATTTAAAAATAAATCAATTTCAAATTATCTATAGGTCATTATAAAAACTCTTTCTAATGTAGATTAACTCTTTAGCGATTAAATTGCATCTGATATGAATAAATAAAAAATTAATGTTTTTTTTAGCAATTTCCAATTACAAATTTTTATTGCAATAATCTATTTAATCTATTAAGTTTTAATTAAAATTCGAATTTTTTATCCTCGAAGATTAGATATAAATGTTAAAATTAATTATATTATTATCATCATGATTTATAAAAATTATCAATTTGCTGTTTGGATGGCTTCTCCAACTACATTTCTAGACCAGCATTTCTAATTTCAAATCACTCTAACAAATCTTATCTCATCCATTTTATATATTGTACAAGGTCTCTCTGAATAACTCTATTCTTGCTGGGTTTAAATATCTTTCAATATAACCTTGCATTATCTAGGCTTAAATAAGTTTTAATTTCTAAACGGTCATGTCTCTTGACTTTAACTAAGATTATTATCATGATTAATACACTTCTCTTTAATACTACAGAAATGGACTGGCACTTCTAGCAGAGGGGAAAATACCATTGATAGCATAGCCATCAATAATACCCACAGTCAGATTGTGCTATACAGAGCATAACATGACCACATTTCCTGACCAAACCCTGCCATTCAAAACATGTTATTAGTTTTGGGGATCCAACTCAGGTGCCAGCCTACCATATGTTATACAGTCACCATGTTTCCTATTAAAAGCACACAATCCAGTGCTTGAAATATCCCAAGCTAGCTCCTATTCTTAATCAGAGGGTCCAGCACATTAACTTAACACATAAACATTTATATTTTTAAATAAATCATGATGCAATCACAAGAGAGAGAGAGAGAATAGACCAAATAATAATTAAGCAAACATAAATAATTATTCATGCGCACATATTTGCTATAACATAAAAGTATAAAAATTTACATAGAAAAATAAATATTTAAGTGATTACTCCAGCTAAATTTTATGATAGTCCTTCATAAAAGTTCATTCATTTAGAAAATATAAAATTTCTATAGTCAGTAATCAAAATATAAGTACCTAGGCTTTCACGATGACACAGTTCATTTGGCTTTGTTTTGCATTAGTGTTACTTCCCAACCGGTCAGCTTTTTAGTCTCCATTAATGGTTTTGGGCTTCTTTTCCATTCTTTGGCTTGACAATGGGAGAGAGAGTAACAGCATCATCTATATTATGACATAAGCATTGGTTCTGGGCATTGGTTACAGGTATGGGTACTTAATTTTTTGTGGAGGACTTTGGGAATGGAGTCCAGTCAATCACTTCTAAGGTGGTCTAGTAATTCATATTTCTAGTTCTACAGCTGCAGCAATAATATTTTCTACAACAGTAGTCACTGGCTCTATTCTGTCCTTAGGTTTCTGAATCTCTGGAGCAATGAATAACATAATCAATTAATGATGGCATGAAGATAAGAATGATTTACAGACTCAAGAATGGAATCAATAACAATAGAAGATTTCAGCTTTTCATATCCTTTTTCTCTTCCATTGCTCTAATTACTTATCATTATTTTTAATTTTGATTATAACTTGAATCTGCTTTTTAATTACTTTTTACATTTCATTTTATCTAATCTGATTTTTAAATTTTCCTTAATCTAATATTTTTTCTAGATTAATCTACTATCTCTCATTTTTATCCTGTAGAAATGGCTTACATAGAGATAATTAATTAATCAACTTTTAGTTTTATGTTTTTTTTTTACCAGACAGTAATCTTTTAAACTAATTACATTTTTGAAAGTTCTTTTACAAACTAATTTTTATTCTAATTTTTCATATTTATTTATTTTTTATACATTTTACTCTTTTAATTTCTTTAAAACAGAGAGAGAGTGAGTTTTAAATCTTTTCTATTTTTGATTCTCAGCCACCCTCAATAAATAGTTTTATTCTATTTTAAAGGAACAACATAATGCAATCTTTTTATTTTACAAAATTGCACTTTAAAATCTTCTTAACAAATTATTTCTTTAACTATTCTTCCTTTCTTAATAAATTTGATTATATATTTTTTGAATATATGTGAATTTACAGGATATATCTCAATAGCACTACAATATCTTTATATTCTTTAGAATCCAATATGTATGTATAATGATCTCTTTTAATAGAATATTTAGCAAGAAGATGTTTATCATTTTTAATTCCTCAACAACAGCTGCAATTGTTTAATCATGCACCCATGATTGAAAATTTGATTTTCCTTCCCCTATATTATTTCTAACAAAATCTCTCCCAATTTTATTCTTCATTTTCCAGTCCTGTATTGAACTTCTCTTAAGTATCAATGAAGAACAACCATAACTAAAACATAGTAATTTTTTCAGCACAAATTCATATACTTTTATAATAGAAGTCTTTGTAAGATTATTTTTTCTAATACCTTTATCCATTGTGTTTTCCACTTTAATTTTATAATTAGTTTAATCCATTATATTTCTAATTGTACATTTAGCAAGGTATTTACCAAACTTGAATTCTTATAATAAATTGTCAAATCTTTATTTATTCATTTTATGAAATTCTAAATATTAATTTATACATTTACTACAGTAGCACTTAAAACAACAATAAATTAAAAATCAAATATTTTATCATTAAGATCTTCAGTGAATTAAATGTGGTTTTTTCTTTACTCATGATTGTATTTAGTGACAAAAAGACATCATCATTAGCACTAGTCAAATAAAGCAGTGATAGTAGAGCAAAATAAATACACAGCTAATCCTTAATATATGCTTATAATAATAATTTTAAAAAATAAATGTACAATTATTATAATATGTGAAATGATTATTAGTTTAACTGCTAGCTAAATAGATAATACATTAATGAATTAAATAATATATTAATGATTTAAATCACCTAACATATTCAGAAATTTAAAAGCTAATTATGGTATAAGAAAAATTTGAGTATACAGTAATTATATGAGTATACAGTAATTATATATATATTAATAAAATCAAGTCATATATCACATGACTTATATAGCTTGCATTTACAAATATGTAATATAAAGAATGTGCTAATAGCTCTAAACAAGCTTTTTTATGATAAATGCTACAAGAGTCGGTATTCAAATCCTCTTTATTTAGGATTTTCCCCATCCACAGATTAGTTTCAAGCTATGGCTCTCTTCAATGAGGAGCTAGGATAGCAGATTCAAAAAAACAATTCAAGCTAAGCATTTATCTAATAAACAGAGCAAAACTCTCCATACAGTATTGCCACCTCTGCTAAACAGAGTAATCAATGGATGCCAGAAGGCTTGATTACTCTGTTTAGCACAGGTGGCAATACTGTATGGAGAGTTTTGCTCTGTTTATCAACAATTAATGTGCTAGTATAGGAAATGTGATTATGTGACATTTATCTAATAGTTAATTGGTAATAAGAAATCTGAAATTTTCAGACATCTACATATCTTTAAATTCAGTTCCCCAACTGAAAAAAATCATATGCACCTGAACTTAATTCTGATATACCATATACTAATAGGCTTAACAATTTAATTTAGCCAAAGCCCCCAACAGCAAAATAATAATAGTAATAAAATCTAAATCATACATTACATAACTTATATAGCTTGTATTTACAAATATGTAAAATAAAGAGCAAGCTTTTTTATGATATATGCTACAAGAGATGGCATTCAATTTGTTTTTTATTCAGGATTGTCCCTATCCCCAGACTTTTTTGACCTATGGCTCTCTTCAATGAGGAGCTAGGATACCAGATTAAAAAACCAATTCAAGCTAAGCATTTATTTAATAGTTAACTCTTAATAAGAAGATCTGATATTTCCAAACATCTACATGTCTTTAAATTCACTTAAGAGAGCCATAGCTTGAAAACAGTCTGGGAATAGGGACAATCCTAGATAAAGATGATTTGAATGCCTTCCAAATGTAGCATTTATCATAAAAAAGCTTGTTTAGATTTATTAGCACACTCTTTATTTTATATATTTATAAATGCAAACTATGTAAGTCATGTGATATATGACTTGATTTTATTACTATTCTTATTTTGCTGATGGGAAGTATGGTTAAGTTAAATTGTTAAGCCTATTAATATATAACATATCTGAATTAAGTTCAGGCCTATATGATTTTTTCAATTGGAGAGCTGAATTTAAAGACATGTAAATGTCTGAAAATTTCAGATTTTCTTATTAAGAGTTAACTATTGGATAATTGCTTAGCTTGAGTTGGTTTTTTGAAACTGGTATCATAGCTCCTCACTGAAAAGAGTCATAGCTCGATACCAGTCTGGGGATGGGAACTATCCCAGATAAAGATGATTTGCATATCTTCTCTTGTAGCGTTTATAATTAAAATAAGCTTGTTTAGAGCTTATATATATTGATCAGATCATAAAAATATATGACTGATTTTCACTTAAGATAAATATTTTTAATTTTTTTTTATAATCGCTAGATAAAAAAATGGAGTGGAGAAATTAATGAATTTGTGAAGTGACTGATCTATGGATCTGGCCGTAGGACAGAACACTATGAGTAGATCCACGGACAACAATGTTATTTAGTTAACAATACTTTTAAAAATAATGCCCCAGATACACAAAATTAACAGATAAACAGTGACACAAAAGAAAAAAAGATGCTTAGACTATTTTTCATTTTTTCATGCTAAAGGCATCTTATTAAATCACTGGCAAATTGTGAAATTTCAGTGAATCATTATTATCTCATATAATATATAATATAACTTTGATATTATTCTTAAAATAATATCATTTGCAAAATTGAAAAGAAAAAAATAAGCCCAATTTCCTTTTTTACTCTTACTGTGTGCAGTTTAATCTACAAAATATTTTTTCTAAAATCTGTAGTAAAATTTTAGGAGAAGATAAAATTCCTCTGCTATGTGTTCTATGAATGTTAATCTTTTTGTATTGTAACATACAGTAGTGAATTATATTAATTTCTTTTTGGTAATGATTAAAATGTGTTCATCTGTATTTTTCTTCAATAAAACTTAATTTATGAAATAAAAAATTATGACAATTACACTGAATTTTATTTTATTTTTGGATTATGAATATGTTTAGTTTTGCACATACTTCCATACATTGAAACTTACCTACATATTTTTCTAATTAATTATAGTATTTAATAGTTTTATAAGTAGTACATACATCTAATGCATGTGATAAAAACATAAACATTTATTTTAAAGTCAGACGTGATTAAACTATGTTAACAGGGCATGCTTATGGTTGGTATAGCTTAAACGTTAAAGTTGTCTCACGAAATAGTTGGTATTTTCATGAACAATATGAATATGTCTATGGTCATTAAAATACATAAAAAACATGTCAGACTTATTGAAGACATAAAAAGAATGTTATTTTCAAACATGTTTTTTTTTGTTTCTATCAGTTAATCACTCATTTCTACTCCCTATATTATAACTGCCTAAAAAAGATACTGCAAAATATATAAATATTATGAACTAAAAATAAAAGCATGAACAATGTTTTTTTTTAAATAACGTTATTATCCAATTTAATTCTTTAATATATTTTTAACATCATGATAGATGATAGAAGAGGGAAAGCTTGTGATGATAATTTCAGAGTTAGTTAGGAATGATTCTTTAATCTTAAATCTTTCACTGGTGGAAAAATTTCCATTGTTGTCACTGATAATAATTTCTGCAGTCATTCAACATTTGACTTTAGTATTAAACATTTATTCTGTATTACAATTTAACAAATTGGATTGCTTTGCTGGAAATATAAGATTACAAATGAAAATATCGTAAAAATTTATATATTAATATTGCAAATATAAAAAATAAGAAGAAAGATAATGAATCTATCTTTAGACATAATAAAGGCAATAGTAAAGTTAATAAAAAAAGTTATTTTCATATTTTTACAACTATCAATAAATAATTCCCTTCATTCCACTGCAGTCCATATACTGAAAATGTTAAGTAATCAATTGGTAGCAGATGTGATTATAATATAATATTCTAATCTCCAGATCTACTTCTAAACCACCGTGTCTATTGAGTACCCAATTTTACAGTACTTAGCCCTTGAAGCAGAATTAAGATAAATGCTCTGGAAAGCATATAAGAAAGTATATAAGAAAAGCATATGATTTTATTGGTATTTAACAACTTGGCTGTTTCTATTGATAGCTGTGGTAGGAAATTTTGTCAATGTTCAATGTTTGCTTTAAATATTAACATTTATTATATATTAATATTCAATATATTGAATTGGGTTTGTTTGAACTTTTCAAGTATTAAAAAATAATAATAAATGTAGTATATAGTAAGAGTAAATGCCTTTTTCATCATTCCAATGAGTGAATCAAAAAAATCAATGAAATTGTCATTGTCTGAAATTTATTTTTAAAAAGGGAATGAAAAAAGGTAAAATCCCTGATAATTTTCTAAAATTCTTCTTTAAAAATTAAAATTGCACTTATAATTTTTAAAATATTTCATCAGATCCCAACACTGTCAGTGGTGACATTCGTTATCAACTTCACAAGGCATATTTATCATAGCAATTGTGATTTTCTGTTTTACCATTGCATAAAATTTATTAATTTCTAATAAAAGTATAATTACATATAATTATGTATGCTTTTGTTTTTTTAATAATTATTATACAATTATTGTGTAAAAATAATCATGAAACTTTAATAAACTTTACAAAAAATCATTTTTTTTTAGATCTTTCAACAATTTTCTGGAAGCAATCTTACAAATGTTTTTGAAACTGGATTATAAAGAATTAAATCCATCAAATACATAGAATGTGGAATAAATCACTTTGATTTCATCACCTATTGTAAAGTAATGACCTCTTCAGATTTTTTAAAAAATAATATATCAATGTTATATTGTTTTCTAGCATCAAATGAGCATAAATACTGGGAAAATTATGTTTAAAATTGTACAAATAAATTATTTGCAGCAGGACTACCAGGATCATCTCCAAACGAATACCAAATAATATGCTAAGCCATATATTAATAGATTTAAACAAAATACTCAATTGGATAAATTTCTGATTTTATTTAGAAATATTTAGGCAAGAAATCTAACAACAGCAAAATGAAAAGTAAATTATAGAATTAATTTTTATAGACCTCATGAATTCAAGGCATCACTTTTACCAAAATTACTATAATTCAATATACCCTTTTTTTGCCTTTTACTATAATTACAATAAATGACATCACTGTTTACCAAAATTACTATATTAAAAATAAACAATAGTATTAAAGCCATACATTTTTCTACTTTTAAAATATAAAAGTAATAAGAAAAATAATTTATTTATCAAAATGTCAGACTATTTCAAGTAATAATTGCTTTTAATTTTATCATTTTCAATTTGCAATTACAATCCAATACTCACCTGTTTTCTACTACCAATGTATTAATATCCAAATGTGCATAATATTGACCAAATAGAAATAATTGATTCACCCTACTTGGTTTAGCTCAATAGTAAAATAACACACTTATGAAGTAAGTCCCCCTAGATAAATTATCAAATGAGTGAAGTAAAAAAAACACACAATTTAATCAATTAAATGAAATAGTTATATTCAACTTGTCATGTAAGCATTTGGTGGTCACATGATCTTCCAAGTAACTAAATATATAGTAATTTTTAAAATTAATTTCTGGATAATAGGATCTATTATTTTGAAATAAAGTTCAGAGATTAAAGATTTCACAAAAATTCAAGTTACCTTCTAAATTTAACAAGGATTGAATCAATTGAAATTAAATAAAATAAATAAGTCCATTCCAATATTTTAATACCTTATTTATTGTTATAATATTTAACTATGAATTCATATTAATCCTTATGAATATTAAAATAATTAAAAAATTGTTTATATTATATTGTTTAAGTTTAATAATTCTATAATAAGTTTTAAGAGAAATATTGGGGAAAACCAGAAACAGAGATAGGATGTATATGTACAAATAAATTGTAATAAATTTTCAGATTGTTCATTGTAATTTGATTCAAAAATCTAGGCTAAAGGGCAAAGAAAATAAGCAATAGAAATATTTACTATTATAAAAATTGTAAAATTAAGAGCGTGCTAAATAGCTCTAAACAAGCTTTTTTTTTTTATTTATGATAAATGCTACTACAAGAGAAGACATTCAAATCATTTTTATTTTGGATTGTCCCCATCCCCAGACCGGTTTCGACCTATGGGTCTCTTCAGTGAGGAGTTGGGACATTAGATTTAAAAAATCAACTCAAGCAAAGCATTTATCTAAAAGTTAATTGTTAGAAGAAGACCTGAAACTTTTAGACATCTACATGTCTTTAAAGTCAGCTCTCCAACTGAAAAAATCATATGGGCCTGAACTTAATTCAGATACTCCATATATTAGTAGGCTTAGCCATTTAATTTAGCCAAAGCCACAACAGCAAAATAATGATTTGAATGTCTTCTCTTGTAGTAGCATTTATCATAAATAAAAAAAAAAAGCTTGTTTAGAGCTATTTAGCACGCTCTTAATTTTACATATTTGTAAGTGCAAGCTATATATAAGTCATGTGACATCTGACTTATTATTATTACTATTATTATAAAAATTATTATTTTGTGCCGCATGAAGTGCCTTTGTAGATGGTATTGTTCATGCCAATAACATTGACAATCACTTAAATGTTTATGACTTTTTAAATTAATATATTAAATTTTCAAAATTAATTATGAGTATAAAATTGACAAAGAGAAAATAAAATGATAAGAGAAAATTTTCAATTAGTGTTAACAATTTTTGCACGTATTATGGAAATATATGCTAATTGCTATGTAGAATTTATAAATAAATAGAGCATAAAAGAATTTAAAATATATAAATTTGAATTTAAATAATCATATATAAAAGTAAACAAATTTGTATTAGGAATTATGGCTGAATTATCAAAAAAATTGTAGTAAACATTATCAATGTGACAAAAAGATATGTTTTGATTTCTGCCTAGTCTATTTTCTGGTGGTTTTGGTTTTATAAAATTGTAAAACATTTATGATTATTTATCTCTCAATGAAGATATTCAAATACCTTATATCAGAAGACAAATGGACAAAAATGTATGATAAGTATATCTGCATGAAATTTCAGTTCATATTTCATATGAATGAAAGAATATTTAAAAAAAAAAACAATAATTTGCAAATTTGAATCAGGATGAAGCACTTTTAAATACTTAATGTTGAGAAGGACTTAAACAATTTGAATAAAAAATAGTGTTAATTAAAATTATTTATTATTCTTGATTTAAAAAATAATACAGTTAAACAGAATTATTCTTTATTTTAAATTTTTTGTCATTATCAACACTTTCAACTATCATAAATCCATTGCAGGATGATAAAAGTAATTCCAAATTAAATCCAGTTTTTTTAGTCTCTATCCTATATTCAGAACATCATATTAACAAAGGTCTTTATTTCATCTATCTTCACTGTGGTCTCTTTCTCAGTCTTTATATTCTCTTGAATTATGGTTTAAATTTTCATTCCTTCTTGATTGTTCTAACCTACATCTCTCCTCACTTTTTTGAATGATCTGACATTTCTGCATTGCTTTTTTATTAAGTGTACAAGTCTCAGATCCAAAAGTAAGAACTGATAAAATGCACTCATAAAAAATATTTCTCTTCAACTCAATAGCATTTCTTCCACTCTTAATTATATCACTGATATCATCCAACAAGTTAAAATCTATATTAATAATCTAATCAAGATATTTGTAATTGCTAACTTTTTCTACTTCTTCATCATCAATTTTTATTTTCCATTTTGTAAAAAATTTATTGAAGATTACTTTAGTTTTTTTAAAATGCTTTTATTGAAGTTGGATAATGAGTTTGTTTGTTAACTTTTGATCTTTTTCAAGTTAAAATTAAATTATAAAATTGAGGTTTAATATATTTAAATTCAAAATAATTGCTTGAAAATTGACATATCACTAAGTCATACCAGCCTAATCCATTCCAAACACAACTTTTAAATATGTCAACTAGTTTGATAGATATTCATCAGAAGTCAGGGAAAATATAAAAAAATATTCAATAACTTCATGTACAATAATTAACTAATAGGCTTAGAACTTTCATTTCTTTTAAGTAATAATTATGAGAGGGCAGTATACATTCTTTTTTTTAATTTAGTAACTTTTTAACCATTTTCAACTCTTAATGTACATATCATATTTATTATATATACATAATGATATATGTATAATAGATAAATAACTAAGTTTTCAATTTAAAATTGTTTGATAGTTCATATTTTTTTTTATTTTAAACAATTATTTTTTTACAAAAAAAAAATATAACTTAAAAAAATAATTGCAAAATGTTAAAAAAAGATCACTATTTTTTTTTTTCTATTTTTTTTTAAAACAACTGTTTTAAAATAAAAATAAATCTATCAAATAATTTTAAATAGAAAATCTTAGATATTGATTTATTATATATATATATATATATAATAAATCATTTTAAATAGAAAATCTTAGATATTGATTTATTATATATATTATCTTACTGCAAAAATATCCAATGACTTATATAGAGTGTATGTGTAATATTGATTTAAAATAAAATTATATGTATTAAGTGTGAAGTTCATTTACAACATGGACACATGTATTATTATGTACACATACTAAATATGATATATACATAAGGTTTACACATTTAACTTATAGCAAATATATATATATATATATATATCAATTATAAATTTCCATTCAATTCTAAAAAAATATAGTTTAAAATTTTCATTTACTGTGCCAATATTAAAAATTTTAAAGGAATAGAGATAAATTTTATACAACAAATGCTTTTATTAACTGTGCAATAAAAATAATTAAAATAATTGTTTCTTCCACAATTGGAATTTTTCTGTTTAACTTGAAATAAAAGCATTGGGTATGCAGAAATTAATTAAGTAAATACATTTTTATAACCATTATTAACTTAATTAATTTCTGGATACCCCGCCCCCATTATTTTATTCCATGTTAAATCTAAAACTCCAATTGAGGAAAAACAATTATGTTATTTATTTTAGTATAGTCAATAAAAGCATTTCATACAAAAAATTACTTCTATTATTTAGCATTTATCTTTAATTTTACATACTTATTTTCATTTGATAACTCTTACAACCTTTCGTGAAACTGAATTTGTAAAAACAACTACATCATCTGCAAAATCTAGATGACTTAAATAATTCCATTTACTTTTACTCTCTTAGCTTCCCATTTTAGTCCAGAAAATACTTCTTGTTCAACAGCTGTATTTAGAAGATAAGGAGTCAACCTATTGTAAACCCTACTCAATATTAATATTTTTAGAATAACTATATAATCTGATCATTGATCTTGTATATTGTGATAAATATTCTTGAAAATATAACAATATATCTGAATCTACATCATGGTGATTCAATGATATAATAATTGCAAAATATTTACACAATCAAATGACTGTTCCTAATATACAAATCTATAGAATAATTGCAATTTATATTCAGTGATTCTTTTTGTAACTTCTCTCAATATCTGGATATTAAAACCACTTTTAGTGTCTTTTTGTTGGTTAGAATCTAAAGTTTATTATATATGAGTTGTAATTAATTATCTTAGTAAAGATTTTGTATAAAAATGATAAACTACTATTAGGTCTAAAATGTTTAATATTTTGTCAGCATTCTTAAATTTCAGTATTATTATTGCATCACTAAAATCATCTGGTACATATTTATTAGTTAGACATTTGGTCTATAAATTTGATAATAATTTTATTATTTCTTTACTGGCTATTTTTAGATATCAATAATAATTATACCACATCTGGAAGCTTTACCCTTTCTCACAGATTAAATTCCATGTCTCACTTCTTTGCTTATACATATATAAATTATAATAACTACTATCCTAATTCAATAATTACTGAAAAATTAAAACATAACACATTGCATCAAGGTTATAAAATTTTATTGTCTTTCCATCAGGTTTATATATATATATAATTATTTTCATCATTTATTTCAAGGTATGAAATAAATTTGTAAGAAAAAATATATAATTTTAAAATTACTTTTAGCACATTTCTCACTAAAACTTTACTGCGTTATTCATCACTTCATCAACTTTACACATGAAAAAGTATATTTATCATTTATTTTAATGAAAGTGATTTATATCTAATAAAAGCGCTCATAATAGTAAAATTTATTTATAAAACTGAAAGTGAGTTAAGTAACTCAAATAACAATAAAGCGTTACTTCGTGGGTAATATAAAAGATAAAATCAACAGTTTATTATATTTATTAATTTTTTTAGAATTTAATAAATTATTTTTAAAAAAAAATCGAATACTAAAATAATATGTATTTAGTAAAAGGTTATTGTAATATATTTTAGTCATCATTAGTTATAAGTTGGAATAAGGTTAATGTAAAATGACATTTACAATAGTTAACATCATCTGACAGTTGGAATTTGTCAAATGGTTTTATCAGATAAAAAAGTAAAAAGTGTGTTGACATATTAAGTAAAATTCTAGTTAAAAAAGCCTCATTTTTTTTTGTTTATATCTATAAGCTATACATATAGACATAGATTTAAATGAGAGCTTTATGCGATAAGAAGAAGCTTTAAATATTTATAAGACTAAGATCATAAAATGAACATCCGATCTAATAGAAAAAAACTCATAATGCAAATAATTACAATTATTAAAGATTACAGATAATGCTGCTAGAAAAAAATACTTGTATTTATTAAGTATTGGATAATAATAGCAATACTAATAAAATGATAATATCGATTTAGATGATTACTTAAAACAAATTATTATTTAACAACTAAAAAAATAAATATATCAGTTATGTAAAAAACACTAAATCAATAAATTCCATTTAAAATTGATTTGAATTAATATTTTTTCTAGGAATAAGTTATTTTCAAATTTAAGCATTAATTGTAGAAAATGAAGACAAAGTATATAAGTCATAAAACAATAATCATATAGAGAGGCTTATTTAAGTTTTGTTTTTAAAAAAAATTAAATGGATTCACATATTTTATAAAGCTTATTCTATAATCTAGCAGAATCCATCAGTAATAAGAGTAATTTTATTTTGTATATTTAGGAAATGAATAAGTTACAAATGTTAATTAATTATTATATTAATTTAGATATACTTAATAAAGTTTATAAAACTATTTGAAAAATATGCTTTCTACTTTATATTAATTTAAATATTAATTAAGAAGTTAAACACGTTTTATTTGGGTATATCTAAATGATTTGCCATCTTTATAATGATAAAAAATATTGGATTAAATTCAAAATACATTTTTATCATTTTGACTCTAAATTTGGAGTTAAAAAAATATAATGCCTTCTACAGATATTAACTGCCATTTACAAAGAAAAATAAGTGGATAGAAATAGATAGCAATGAGCAGCACTAAATCAAAATAGATAAATAACAATACTTAAATATATATTACTTGAAAGATAATCTGATATCAAAATGCCAAGTTATATCTCTATCAAAGAAAGTGACATAGTTAGAAATGAAATAAAGAGTCTATGTCATACATATAATAGCAATTTATGTATAGTTTTATGATTTCAGTGTTAATATCTTTTTGTCACAGACAATGAAGATATTAATCAAACATAATCATATTATACCTTCTTGTAGTTTACATTTTAAAAACATCTTCTTCAATTTTATGTATTTAAAAATAGAGAATAAGTTTTGATATAATTTCAAATGTTATTTACTTTATTTTTATTATATTGATTTAAATTAATTTATAATGAATATTAAAATGTAAAATAATAATTGTAAAAAAATGGCTTAATAGAATTCAGTTTAAATATTTAATAATTTGAATGTATAGCTTTCAATAGAAAATATATACATATTAAATATGTTTTTTTTATTATTTAAAGAGAAAGTCCATTTTTCATCAAACTTTGAACAGATAATGAATGTATCATAAGTATTTTTGAACAACTTTTACAACAATTGTTATGTTAATGCTGTTTAACTCAAAAACTGGATAAATTATATATATATATATATATATACGTTTTTGTAATTAATAAACTTAGTTTTTTTTTTTTTATTCATTTAAATCTTCATCTTTTGTATAAGATTATTGATTGGGTGATCTAGTAAAGGTTAATGTCTGATACTTGTAGTATATCCTTAAAATAAAAAAAGAAACTTAATTTTCTTGGATTACTATGAGCTATGTTTATATTTGAAACCATCATAAATTGATTGATTCACTTATGACAAAGCTTTCAAAACAACTCTAAGTATCTGCAAGTTTTGAATAAAAAGTAGCAAGTGGTTACTCTCCAAATTAACAATATATATTTAGATTTACACTAATTTCAAGTCACAGCATTCGAATCATGTACTCATCCTATAGATCTAAATCTTATTGAACATTCTGCAATTTATTTTCAGTATTTATAAAAATAAATTTGATCTTTATAAATTACTTTTAATAAAAAAAAAATCATAAATATAAAGGCATATATTGCATTTTCTTTAAAAAAATCTAATGATGTTTACATGTATATGGCATGATCAAAGTATAGAAATAATTGTAATGGAAAAACAGTTATTTTTAGTTTTAAAGGGAATTTATTCAGGAAAAGAAATTACAAGTAACCATACTTATTAATACAAGAGAAATAATTGAGATTACATTGTCCATAAGAAAAAAAAGTTAAAGAAGCAGAATGATTTAGTGAGAACAATGAAAATAAAAGACAAACATAAATCATGACAAGTTGAATGCCTTATAAAGAACCAAGTTGCTGCACATATAACTGGTAGGGAGATTTTTTTATCTCTTGTTTTGATCATTTCAAGTTTATTTTTTAAATGGTTTGGGTGTCTTCTACTGTTACAATTATAGAGAAATATGTACATTGTAAACCATAGTGTGTAGACTAAACACATAGTAGTGTGTATTTCTACAAGGTTTGCATCTGGAAATGATTGTATGGAATGCTGTTGTTTCCTTTTTCCAGTGTATTGAATTTATATAAGTTCTAGCCGGTTATAGACTGCTGAATTGAAACAGAAAATGATTTTGATCTTCCTCTTTAGTCTGGAATAGGTCACACACAACATCAATATTGTTATATATTTTATATTTAAGGAAATGTAATGTTGACAGTAATCTTATGTTTAATTTAATAAGAAAATCTAAATGTTTGGGTTCAAAAGCCCAGTTCTTGAATCTTCACAGGTGTATTTATTGTATTTTATTTTTCTTTTCTTTCTTTTTACTTTAGAAAACAAGCTGTTTTCCATTATTACTATTATCTTCTTTTCAAAAATAATCAAAAATATATATTAATGTGCACTAATAACTTTTTTAAAAAAACAACAACTTAATTTTCAGTATTGAATCATTAATAAATATTATTTTCTGATTATTCCATTCATCTTATATGTTCTTTATCAAAAGACAATAAAATATATGACAGACATGTTCTCAAGAAACCGTTCTCAGCAGTTAATAAATAATATTAAACTTTCAAAAATAACAAACTTAATTACAAATTATAGTGTTAAGTATATATCCATCCATTTTCTCGTCAGTTTTAGTTTTATTTCTCAAAAATGTTGATTTATTTTATTTCAACTTCTAAAAAAAAGGAAGGTGAATAGCAGTGGAAGAATATAGGTGTATATATATGTAACCTTATAAAGTAAGTTTATTACTTTTAAGAGTTGAATATAATTTATTAAATGTTAAAAACATCTTTATATATGTAGTATTTTGATAAAACCCATATAAGAATATTGAAATATTTGGAAGAAAATGAATTTATTAATGATTCAATAATAAAAAATCAAGTTTTAATAAAAAGGATGTATGTGTGTAGTATTTTATAGTTTGGTAAAATATCATACCATTTCTTTTGAGATAACTTAACATAAAGTATAATAATGGCGTTGTAAAAAAAGTGAATGTATTGACTTATTTTTAAAAAAAATCAATACTACTTTAAACGTAAAATAAATAAATATTATTTTAATAAAAATATTTTTTTTAACAAAAACACATTATTTTCTATTGTTGCATTCAATTATGATCTTCATCAATATATATATTATATAGCCATTCTAACTCCATTAAATAAAGATTTTTTTAAATCTGTTTTGTAATGATTATACAAACCAATTCATGAATTATTAAATAAATTTTAATGTACTATAAATTGACTAAAAAAACATGTTTATTTTACAGATTGAAATATTGTGTTTTAACATTTTCTGAAAAAAAAAAATTAAAAGTTTTAGCAAGTTAAATAAGTGTGGTTATCCAATGTATTCTACTCTCAATTATATTTCTTTCAATGCTAATAAAATCAATTAATATAGCATGATATTAAAGTGATTTTGATACAATCATTGTAATGTAAATGAGATCCACAGTTTTAAAATAAACTATGCGTAGGAACAATATACAGACATTTGTTTTATCTGCCTAATTCATTGAGGAAATATATTTTTACAATAAATGATTCAATGTAAACTTTAAGATACTTGAACACAGAGTTTCAAGGTCTCCTAAACTATCCACTCTCTAGAAAGTTAAATATTAATTGTTTTCACATTATCATTATATTTTCAGAAAGTAATAGAGTATTCTTAAATAAAAAAGGTTAAGATAATGCTTTATAACATAAACCCAGTGCTTTATGATATAAGGATATCTGGTCTTTGCTTCTGTTTTATACAATAAACTTTGGCCTAATTACAAGAAATTTAGCTGAAATATTATTTTAATAAAATACCCCATGTTTTAATTTGTTCAATGCAATGACAGTTAAAATGAAGATAGTGTTGGATTTTATTTCCATTTTTACCTTTCTACATAAAAAGCTTTCAAAATAATTAAGTTAATTCACGTTTTCAAATTAATATCTATTCAATAGAAAAGTTGCTGAAAATTTTTACATCATTGGCTGATAAAGAACATGGATATTTTAGCATTAATTGCAAAAACAAAGACTTTAAGACTGGCAATAATAACATGATCATAATTGTGCATATATATATATATAATATATATAATATATATATATATATATATATATATATATATATATATTGTAAATATCAATAGGTCGATATTTATATTTTAAAAATTTGTTATTTGTTATTAAAAAAAAAATCTCTTTAAGTTGAAGTTTACATATGAAATATTTAAATTTTTCTTTTATGTTTATTAAATATAGTTATTATTTGAAGTTATTATTTTATTTATATATATCGATAGTACATCATTATAAATATTTAATTATTGAAATAAATAAGGACATATAAATTGTTGATTAAAAAAAAAAAGTATTTTATTTGCAATGATTACTAAATGTAATAAATAATTATTTATGTATATTTTAAAAGATGTTAAATTTTCGATTTGATACTTTTTATATGTATACTTAATATTTTATTTTTATTTTGATGTTAATTGTTGTAAAAGAGAACATACATATAACATGAGTTTTAAAATAGCATCTGCTGGCATAAAACCACGCGACAATAATAAGGAAGCCATTATTAGGATTATTGCTTATTAAAAATGGGATATAGAACAAACAACTGAAGGATAGAATTTTATTACATTTTATTTCTTTAAAGTTTACCATTTTAAAATACTGAAGTAACGTATATATTTTGTAATAAACATATAAATTATGACAGGGTAATAAGGATATATCGCAGCTAGGGCTGCATCATCATCATCGCTTTCATATATTCTAAAGCAATTTTTCAATGGAACAACTAAAAATTTCAACGTATAAATTTCATCGCGTCTGGAATTAAAAGCTGGTATAGCTATCTTAAATGTATTATCGTCAATTTAATTCTGATCCGGAAATAATTGTAATTGAGGTACTGGATTTAACATTTTAATAAAATATGCATATATTCAAGAATTAATAATCTTCTTTAATGAAATCGTTTCGTCGTTCTTTTAATAGAATGCATTCTAAAAATAAAAAAATATACAGATGAAAAAACTCATGGACTAAATTAATTCTTAAAAAGGACAATCAACTAAGTGAACTTTTAAAAAGGTATTTAATAATTATATATTTATATGAATGATGTGTGGATATATATATTTTGAGATTGATATATTTTTTTTTTGTTTATTTTATTTTTCATTGTAAAATGTAACGTTTGTGAATGATCAATTTAAGCGTCTTGTTCTATTATAACATTAAACGTATAACAGATGATGTTTAAGATAAATATTTAAATAATTTTAAAATCTGAAAATATAATTTATAAGTTGAGGTACTATATATTAATTAGTATCTTTATATTATAACTATTAGGCAGAAATATGTCTTTATATATTTATTGTTTATATTAATATTGAAACATTAATATTATTTAAAGTCAAACGATAACATAAAATAAAGATGTGCTATTTATTTTTATAAATAATGCCTTTGTAATTATTTAAAGATCGATACTATATTATTCTTATTTTCTTAATGCCAAAGTTATTAGTAAATTAATTAAATTTACGACTTAATAAAAGATAATTTCTTATTTCATTTATTACTTAGTTTGTAGGTCACTTACATATATTATTTTCATATACATATTTAGAGGTACATAAGTTTATATAGTAGATGTGTATATTTGAATTTAATAAAAGTCCCTTTATTTTTGATATATATATTTGATTAGTTAGTCACATTAACCTAAAAGATAAATTATAATGAAAGATCTCATTGATTAGTATGATTTTAGATTTGTTTTATATAAAGCTAGCTGGGAGGGCAATTTAAACAATTTATTAAAATATAATTGGAACAAGTTTGTTTTTCTTCATTCTTTAATATAAATGGAATAACTCATATACGTTCCATTATATTTAACTTGCTTAATTATGAGCTACCATATAGTTTCCATTACATTATTTATATAACCGGGATAATTTTGTCTTTCTTCAATTTAAATGGAATGTAGCAAGTACGATCCATTATATTTAACTTGTCCAAACATGGGCTACCTTAAGTTCCATTACATTTGGAGCATCCAAGTGAGGCTCTGAATTATAGGTTCCATTACATTTGGCTAGTCCAATCGTGGGACTGCTACATATACGTTTCCATTACAATATATATATATATATATATATATATATATATATATATATATTGTACCCTTACTTCTCGATGTATAATATAGTTTGAAATACGACTAGCTCAATTAAATTATAATGCTTAATTAAAATTTGCATATCTATCTTTAATTTACTTTTATACTATCATATTCTAATTAAATTTATTATCAATTATCAAAATCAATATACTTCTTTATTATGTATTAATTAAATAAGTATTTATCAAAATCATGAGACTGTGAAGTAAAGTTACAAAGTAATAAGTAGATTTACATTGAGTCAATATCTTCCAAACATATTATCTCAATGGCATAAGAATACTATTACCTCCTTATTAACTTACTACTACCTCTATAGCATTCTTATGGCTTTTAAATGAAATAAATTATCTTTAATAATAATAAAATAAATAAATCTTAACTTTTAATTTTTAAAATATAATTAAATAATCTCAGGTTCTTCTAATTATCTTAAAGTAATGATAACTCATGTAAATAAGTATGATATGGGATTTTATATCAAACCTAAATACACCTAACTTATCCTAATAATAATATAATACTAATCTTAGAGTATAACTTAATCTTATCTATTTCTGTTATATCATCAATCATTAAATAAATAATCATATGTATATCTTTTATTTTCATATAGTATCTTAATTCTGGAATAAATCAAAATCTTACAATGTATTAATCTGTGGCAATAAATAATATTGTACTCTTATATTATGCATTATAATTATTTTATGACCATTATAATATAATGTAATAATGTCAATCAATTCTCATAAATGATAATCAGGAAAATATTATATTTATTTCTAAAAATAATATTAATAAATTCACATTGTGCAAATATTATGTTTGTTCAAATTATCTGCTGTCAAATGCTGTGGTGCAAAATAATGAACTCGACACACTTTTAAAACAAATTAAACAAATTTATTTACATTAACTTTGATTAAGAATTTATTTACAATATTTACAGTTCAACTTATGAAAACAAAGAAAATAAAATTAAGAAAATAATAATACAAAAAATGTTTACACTGTTATTAACTCATACTCCTATAAGTAATTATATATTCTTTAAAAATGCTGTATTAATAACATTAAAGTATGTTTTCAAAACTCAGACTTTAAATAAATACCAGTGAACTTCAATTGTTACATAGAAAAATTTATGTAAATAATCTTTATGTAGCATATGTAAACAATTAAACTTTATTAATTAAATGGTTACATCACTTAAGTATTGCTATTATTCATTTTACAATGTACTAGTATGTGTTTACTTTATTATCAGCATTACTTTAATAACATAATATAGAAACTAATGTATCCTTGTAATGTAATAACAAATAATTGATTATAATTTTATATTTCACTTAATGCAATTCATGCTATATGTTTTTATTAAATATGCATTACATATATGTACTGTTAAAATAATAATATTTAAATTATTCATCAATTTTAAATTCATAAAGCACTATATTAGATAAATTTTATGATTCTTTTCTGTGTGAAATTATTACTTTAATCCATGTGTTATACTACTCCTTCCTAATAAATTTCTATCTACAAAACATCCTTTAAAACTTATTTAAACTTTCCGGAAAAACAATCATCTACTTTACATAAATACTAATTATTCAAAACTATTTATACCTCATCATATTCAGTAAACCTTTAATTCAAACATAAACTTCTACATAAAACTTAACTTGATTTATCTAATAAAATATAATAAAATATAAACTTTGAAATCTCTTCCTAACTTTTAAATAAAATAATTAATGATATGAATAATAAATATAATTTTAATACTCTAACATAATAAATAATAAAAATAAAAAATCAAAAATTATTTACGAAAGAATCATATAATTATTTCTAAGCTTTTTATGTAATGTTGTATCATATTTATATCATAAATTCAAATTATGCATATTTAAATAAAACTGTCACTGCCAATATAATGTGTGTGTATTTTTAAAATAATCATACATTCATTCAAAATAACATATCATTCGGTTGATCTAAAGAAAACATATTAAATACATTAAAATTATTATTATTATACAATTTTTACCATCAATAATGTCCTAATGTACAGTCCATCTTCCAATATTCTTCGGAATTACAGCTTCATAAAATAATTCACATTCACACTGACTATCATTCTTTAACATATTACGTTTTATATTAATTATAAGATAAACTTATGCAATTACTTATTATATTACTTTAGTTATTATTTTAAGAAATGTACCTATCTTATTTTTAATATATTAATAATATTTAACTTTTATATTAAATAAATAAAAGAAAATTTATATTACATAAATCCATCGATGTTTTCTTTTTCACCATAAAGTTTTTTAATCCTAGGCACCTATTCATCAGCACACCATTTCCTGTTTCCGGTCCATCACGTGTTTTTTTAAAAGTTTATGAAAAACGAAAACGTTCTTTTTAAAATAAAATAAAAGTTCCCCACAAGAAAAACAAAAACAAAATTAAAATAGTTTATAAGATCCTGGTTTAGTTCTTTTAAAAATATTATTCAAAAGTTATTATTTTAATTTAGTCTTTAGTTTTATGAAAAACTATCATTTAATTATTTTAAATTAACTGGGACGTCCACGTATCACTTGCGCATTTCTTATCAACATATCTAGGTAAGAATAAGCTTCTTTATTTTATAAACGACCTGCGTTTAAATTATTTCAATATAATAATTTTATTATATAAAGATTTTTAGCTAATTATATTTCAATTGACTTGCCTTTAAAATTATCAATATTCAGTCTTTAAAACATGAAGACTTAACAAGGCAAGTATTTATAAAACTACTTTCATTTTTAATATCTTTACTTAAGATATATTTTTAAATTTATAGCTTGCAAAAAATACTTTCTTCATAAGAAGTATTTTATTCTCTAAAATATCTATTTTCTAATAATCACTATTAATTAGCTTTTAAAATTATATACTGTCCAAAATACTACTTTTCTCCATCTCGTAGTTTTCCGAACTAATCCAGCGTTTGTCATATTTCTAGGGTAAAGTTTCCGATATACTTTCACTATATATGATGTTTCCATGACCATTTGCTTGCAAATTGAGCTTCAATTTAGAGACGGTTGATTGGGAAAAATTAAATTAACACTGCATATCTATTATTTAAAACTTTTATAGATTATTTATAACGACACTCTTGTAATTTTTAAAAATGATTTTAGAGCGTCTATAAATTTACTTAGCTATTTTTCTAATAGCACAATTAACTTGAAAATTCAATCACTAAGTCCTCTCCTAACAATTGACCTGAGCTTTTATACCGGAAGAAACTTCCCATTTGATTGGTAGATTAAACAATCAACTTTGCTGGCTTATTTACATATTTACCAACAACACAAAATTAAAAATAAATAATGACTTATTTAATATTTAATATTTATTACATTTTTAAATAATTCTTATCGTTTATTTAAATCTATTAAACACCTTTAAAAAATATATTATTCTACTTGATTTTAATTTTAACTTTTATAAGACCATTTAAAATACACTAAGTCTTTTTTTATACGTTATATTTTTAAAACAATATTTTAAAATCAGATTTAATATTCTACATTGATTTATCTTTATTTTTATCTCGTGATAACTCACGTATTATTTATAAATTTTACAACATGATTTTTAAAATAGTTATGCAACTTTATTAGACAACTTCCACGCATGTGTGTATAACATCTGTTCTTTATAACACAAGAAACGCTTGCCGTCGTCTAAAAATAAACTAACAATTGCATTTTTAAAATAAATATTTTTAAAATAAATAAGATATTATAACAGATTTTAAAATAATTATCCAATATTATTAAAATCAAATATTAATCTTCTATTTAAGTACTTATAATAATTAATAATATTTATATTCTCTTATAATATTATTTTATCAACAACAAACATATGCATTTAATTTTAACTTGTCTTTTAAACACTTTTAGCTTTAAATACCTATTTATTAAATATATTCATGCAGTATTGATTATGGCCATTTTTCCCAACTATATATTATAATCATCATCATTTTAAAATGTCTCTCTCTATATCAGCACAATTTCACATATCAAATACTCATAGATTGCTTTCATTAAATCTTTTGAAATATTACCATAAGCAAAATCAACATCACATATTCAAATATATCTTAAATTTAAAATTTTTAATAAATTAGCACAAAAATTAACTGGTGACCCATACAAAAGGGCACAATATATAAGTCAAAAAATAAACTATTGTTTAATCAGATCAAATTAAAGTATCCATTACCAAACTTGAGTAACATTTTGATAAAGCTTGAAGAAAGTCATACAAACTGTCACAGAGACAAATTTACTAAATATAAAACATATAAAAACTTACACATTATCATGTAAAACCAATCTCATTTCAAAATATTTTAGCTTTCTATCACTAATAATATAAGTTATATAAACCAAATAAACTTCAAGTAGAGAGCAAGCTAATATAAACATGACCATAAACCCTTCTGAGTAACTGAATCAAATGCCTTGATCAAATCATTAAAAGTAATGCAAAAATCATGTTTCTTCTCATGTTATTTCTATTGGATTTGGTAGGAATAAAAATATGTTTATAATTTTAATTAATTCTCTAAACATACATTAGGTCTCAGACTATAACTAAAAGTATTCTAGTCAATAAAATCCTTAAAAGAATTTTTATTTCAATACATGAAAATACTTTTAACCTACAATAATTGTTACAGTATTTTCTATATTCTTTCTCCATATCATTCTTAAGAGCAAAGGGAATGTTTATGATTACACATATTCTTAAAAAGTTCTATAATTTTGAAACTGATTTATCAATATTTTTAAAATTAAAAATATCTTAATTCCATCAAACATACAAATCTAAGTAAATTAGTCATTGAGATATATCATTAAGTCCATCATTATTATAATATATGTGAGACTAAATTGTAAACATGTAGCATAGATAAGAATTTCATTTCACTTTTATATAAATCTTACTAAAGACATATAGAAATTATACTTTTATCTTTTTTTGAATGTACAAAAGATGAAAATGAGTGGTTATCAACTGTATAGATTTTTTTAACATAATTAATATAAAATTATGCAAATATATACTCAAATAAGATTTAAATTTTTTTATTGCATTTTATATAGTGTTTTGTGTTTCTTTTTTTTACCTAAAACCATTTTTTTTAGATTTTACATAAACAATGATCAATAAAAAATTCACTAAGCTAAAACAATGTAAGATTATATTCTGCATGTTTTCTTCATCTGCTAAGTCATCAATTACAATTTGAAAACAGTAAAGTTATTTTTATCCAGAATAAATTGAATATATGCCATTAAGATAGAAAATGTAATAAATATATGTAAACTCTAATTCTTTAATACATAAGTTTTTCATGTGTATAGATATCATAGCATCTATCAATAATATGCACATAATAGTTTTTAAAATAAACAACTATGGCTATAGCAATCATTTAATAAAAGTGGTCATTTTTTAATGATGACCTCTTTTTTTAAATTAAAATGTTGTACTTTTAATAGTATTGTATTAAAATGCTAACATAATTACAATCATTATGTTTCCATTACAAGATAAGGAAGAAAAATCACAACTTCAAAAAGAAAAAAAAAACTTTATTCATTGTGAATGAACTGCATAAAAAATTAATTTGAATACATATATAATATATTAAATAAATTAAGATTTATTTACCTAATTTCTATTTAAAATTTTTATAATAACGAAACTGAAACAATTATTTGAAGCAACTTGTCATATATTATAAATATAAATATTCTCAATAAAAAAAATAATTTTATCATTATATAATTTTAAAATGTATATATATAATAAAATACACCAAAATAAATTTAAAAAAATACACTTTTATATTTGCTTTATTTTTATTAATTATTTCTACAATAATACCAAAATGCCAATATTTACATCTTACGACAAAATTTCAGTTTTGGTACAAAAAAAAAAAGTACATAATTATATATGAAAACATTTCCAGTGAATAGTACTGTGTGAGATAAATACCAGATCATCTCACAACTTAAGAAATTTCAGCTATGACCTCTGTGAAATCAATGTTTAGAACAACATCTCAAAACAGTTCATTAAAAAAAAGGTACATCTGTGAATTATAGGTTGCAAAGATATTAAATATTGAAGCATAAATTTATTCAAACATAGAGCATGAAATTATACAAGCAATGTCTTTAAACTGCTCCTAAATAAACATATTACTACACTTACTTAAAGATAGACTAAACATTTATCATTTTTAATTTTTGACACACCCAGACACGCATATATATATATATATATATATATATATATATATAAATATGTGTGTGTGTGTAAACATTTCCAGTGCATACCACTATCTAAAATAAATATCAAATCACCTCAAACAACCTCAAACAGACAACATAGCTGAAAATGTCTTAATGTTTGAGATGATTTGATATTTGATATTTATTTCAGATAGTAGTATGCCCTGGAAATATTTTTGTACATATTTGTGTTTGGGAGTTTCAAAGATTAAACGTGACTAGTGTTTAGTCTGACTTTGTGTAAGTATAATAAACATATTTGTTTAGGATCAATGTAAAGATTGTTGATATGTAATTTCATGCTCTCTATTTGAATTACTCCATGTTTTAATATTTTTGCAGACTACAGTTCAAAGAGGTACCTTTTTCAATTAGTTGTTTTGAGATGCTGCTCTAAATGCTTGTTTCACAGACGGCATAGCTGAAAGTTTCCTTAATGTTTGAGGTGATTTGATTATATATATAAAGGGCTCATAATACATTACATATGCAAATTTAAAAATATATACTTAATTATGCAAAATTATGCTTTCCCCCTAGCTTTATTTTTATTTAAATATATTCACAATAACAAAAAGAAATTAGTGTTAGATCATATCATAAAATATGTTTGTATCAAAAAAAAAACAAAAAAAAATTACTTGTTAATTAATTACAAAACAAAACTCATCACATAATATATTAAGTGTGCCAATATATATATATATATTAACATAAAATATAAATAAATATTATAGACAACTCTATTTGAATTAATAAATAATAATAAATTTATTTTGCATCAAATCGATTTTCGTTCAAATGGATGTTAATTCCATCGTATGATATATATATATTGTTAATTTAACTCCTTTGTTTTTATTTTATTTTAATTTGACAAATAGCGATTTTAACAGATTGTTGACATCAATGTCACTTCAAGCAATGTGGGTGCCACATCAAATACTGTTTAAAATTAAATGGAAAAAACCCCCAACAACTTATTAATTGTTTGTATACTACATTTACCTGTAAAATAGTGTTTTAAATATATATTAATAAGATTTTGGAAGCAAAAAATTCATTAATTATCACCTATTCTAAATTTTAAATTATTTTTTTTTATAATTTTCTTAAAAACTATTATAATTTCATGGTGAATACATTGGCATCCTTATTCATGATAAATGTATAGAACTTCTTTCAAACTTTCTATTTTATTTTATTTTTTAGTTTTAGACGAAAATTGATTCAAGGAAAAATATATCTACAGATATTTTAGTTTAAAGTGGAGGGGGAATTATATATATATTTCAGTTTAAAAAAAAAAAAAACGATAATACAAAACCAATCAGTGAACATTTTCTATAGCATTAACTAAATTAAACTATCATTAAAAATATTTACAATAAATTAAAAAACAGAAAATATATATCACTAGAGGTTAGAGCACCGATGGATAAGTGACCCAGTGTCTGAGAAAATATCTGAGGGTGTGATTTCTTTATCACTATATTTAATTGTCTCTAATTTGTTTTTAAATGTATAAGTGCACCGGCTGCACCATAATGCATGTAGTATAAATGTTATAGTTCTTGTTTCTGCAAAGCAGTTATTTGGAAAAGTCTCTATAATTGATCTTATAGTGGCATTTTTTTCTGATACTTTTTAAAATATATGATTGAGTATATTATAGGATACTACCCTCAAAAAATATAGTGTATCTTTTTTACATAAATAAGATTCTTCTAATTTCTGAATTACAATTAGAAACTGGTACATAACTGCTGAAGAAAACTATATAAATGTCATTTCATTAAATATATGTAACTATGATTATTTGATATGCTGCTTAGCTTATGAGACGATACTTCACTTTTATGCAAAAGCCAACATAAATTAATATTGAAAATTTGATTTTAGCTTACCTAGTTTGTAATGTTCCATATAATAAATGGAGATTTACTTTAAAATAATGAGGTAAATAAAATGCTTCAATGGCTACAAGTGAACATTAAAAGATCTAATCTTATAACATTACATATCTTATAAATAGTTAATAAGAGTGTAAAATGACTCAAAAGTATTTATGATTATACATTATCTAATAATAATACACATATAACATAACTCGGAATTCAACAGTGTTTTTATCCTGCATGTAATCTAATCTTATCCTAAATATTAGCTAGTTAGTGTCTATTTAAAAAAGACTGCTTTATATTTATGATTGACATGGTTTTATTATCTATCATTAGAAAAGATCATTTCAATTATTAAACTGTAGAATTATATACACTATTTGTGTAGCAGTCCCTGTAAAAACTTTGATCACTACATATTAATATAATTAATTAGCATTATATTTCTGATTAAAATTTCTTATCAGTACCAGTATAAAATATTTTAATACAAATTTTCTAAGATAAGCAACATGCAATAATATTTATTAATATATGTATTTAATTTTATTTTCATGTGAAAAGATATGTGTGGTGATGAATGATTTGAGACAAAATATCAAAAAAAAAAAAAAATACTTCTTTTCTTTTTTAAATAATTACCTAAAGGCTAATGATTTGCAATGTATAGTTGATTTTTAAGATTAATGATATAACATCCCTTTAAATAATCAACTTAATAGTATAGGCCTTTCTAATAGCACTCTTTGAGAGTAAGTAAACTTGTTAGGCTTTCTAATTGAGAAGAAGTGAGAATTTGAACCATTTTTCTTTCTTGTTGACCAATAATTTATTGGCTAGAATCAGTGTTTTAAAAACAAAATTGTACATCTAATTAAAACCATAATGTGTTTTAAGTTTTCACTGGTCCAGATTTTATCCCATCATTTAGATATAGTGGATAATGCATTATAATTACTCCATAAAGCTCTTAATTGTTCTTTTCTCTTATTAATCCTTGTGACAGTATTTGTAGGAAAATTCAGTACCACTTGAGATACATTGGGAAAAAAAAGTAACTTTCTATGAAATCTTGCTTTACTTCTAATGATGATAAACTAAATTACTTAATAAACTAAACATTAATTCTTAATAAGCACATGGTCAGCGCATGCATCTTGAGTGCTTAATTTTATCTTGAGTGACCTCTGCAAATTTTAACACAAGATTATGACTTTATAAAGATAAAAACGGCCATCTTAAATTCAACCTACTTTCATAGTGAGTTAATATTTAGATCTTATAATTAGAAACATTTTGAATCAATTTATAGTTGTAAACATTAATTCTTATTAAGCACATGGTCAGCACATAAATACATATAAGGCACTTATCTTACTACTATGCGCCTAGAGCATTCTAATAAACTAAAGTAAAATTAAAGTAATTTCTTAATATTATACATTAAAGTTTTAATATTTTACATTCATAATAATATAATTGTTAATTGCATGTACCATTGTATGTTACATCATCTTCTCAAAGAAAGTTTCAGCCATCAGGCAATAGTATACCATTATGCATTTTGTGACACTAATAGAATTTTACTGCTGAATTATTATTAAAATATAATTCAGCTTTGACAATTACAATTTTATTGTACACTAAAAAAACCTCATACTTCATTTTATTTGTTCTACAAAAATATACTATGTAAAAATCTCTTCATCATGTAAAAGAGAAGTGGATTTAAATTTATAATTATCTGCAAAAACAACAATAATCAAATAGTTGACATATTTTTTTTTTGTAAATTAATTCAGGAATAAAATTTTGTCAAACTTCTGAGGAACAACCAAGTAAAATAGCAAAAACGACCACTACATGAAATAGGAAAGTGGATATTAAGTTTTCTAGTGAAAAAAAAAAAAATCTAGCAGTGGAAAACCATGAGTTATTATTTTTAACTGATACTATAATAAAGTTGCTCATAATTCACATATCCTATAAAAATATATGTTAAATGTAAATATTAATTGAGACATCTGTCTGTTGTTTGGAAATTCATTGGATATAGTGCCTAAGTGTAATATAGCCTGCCATCATTGTATTAATGTGAATGTATCACTGAGTAAACATTCTATTTACAAGCAGAAGCACTGCGGAGAAAATAAAATTTAGCAAAATAATTGACGAAAAATTATGACAATGAAGAAGACTGGCACTTAAAAGAAGAACAAGCAAAGTTTGAACAAGTTTTTATGCAAAGGAAATTGCTTTTCAGATTGTCAAAAAAGTAGCATGCATAGTAATGCTAAATAAGACTAGACAATAATTTAAGCATAAGAGCTTGATCTAAATTATACTTACTAATATCTTCAATAATTATAATTGATTAAAATAATTTTCAATAAATTTGATAAAAGAAAAGGGAATTAGAAATCTATTATATTTTTTAAGACTTTATATGTATTTCTTGATTTAATTTTATTTGTTGTACTTTTCCAACATAAACGATTAAGATAATTTTTTGCACTAAACTACATATTATTATTGTAATAGGTGTATTTAATTAGTGAAATAAGTGACTTAAGTGAGTTATACATTATATGTATATATTTAAAAGAAGTTATTTTTTATCATTTTGCTATTAAATAATGGTAAGGATAGAAAAAATATTATATTAAAACTACAAGGATGTTTTATGCATTGTATATATATTGTACCACTTTTGTGTTGGTACATATAATATTTTTGTCTAAAAATTATTGAAATAAAAATTTTTCCTAAAAGTTGTGCAAAAGATTAAGAGTTTTTTATTGCAGTTAGTTTTCGAAAAACGTAAAACTAAAAGTCAAAGAGTTTTTTTAAATAAAAGTTACAATTAATTAATTAAAAGGGGGGGGGAGTTTGCTTTAAAAATGTCAAACTAAAAGTTTTAAGTTTAAAAAGTTTTTTTTGTGTGTGTTTAAAAAAAAAGTAAAAGAAGTTTAAAAAGTTTTGCTAAAAAACTATTAATTCATAGTTTTACCAGGAAAATTAAAAGAAGTTGATTTTCAAATAAGTAAAGAATTCTTTTTATTATTGTTGTTAGTTTAAAGAAAATATTGTTCATAAAAGTTATAAATGATTGATTAGAAAAAGAAAGAAAGAAAAGTTGAAGCTAAAAGTTTAAAAATATAAATCTCTTTTTATTTAAGTTAAAGAAAAAAAGTAACCTTAAAACTAGTGTTGAGTTTAGATTAAAATGTACACGTGCATAAATGATGAATTAATGTGAGCTTAGTAAATATTACTTGCGTAATCAATGTGCATTTAAATAAATTTATAATTACAACTTTAAATTATCGTAATATATTTCTAACTATAAGATCTTTCCTTTGACTCATTGGAAATCGAAAGATTTCATGAGTATTAATGTGTAATAAGAAATGTGGACTTAATCATTGAAGTATTTAATAGCTTCACACTTACAGATCTAATCACTTCAGCTTCACCTATTTAAATAGAAAGTAGGTTGAAGTAAAGAAAGGTTCCCCTCTTTTCTTCCAAAGCATAAGCTTGTCATTAAGACCTGTAGAGGTCCCTAATATTGCATTTTACACACACCTATTCTTGAGGTTACAGCTTTAGTAAATATTACTTGCATATTCAATGTGAGTTTAAATACATTTATAAAATATATATGTGCGATTGTAAACATAGCATAAATACGTGTGTGTTAAAATGAAATAAATGAAAGTTAAAAAATTAAAAACACTCAGCAATGGATACTAAGTTAAAAATCTATAAAACAACAAGTTTTGTGATGGATATTAAGTTAAAGAAAAATAACAACACTACATTTGTGATGGCTGCTAATTAACATCTCCAACAACAGGATTAAAAGCTTATCTCAAGGAAGGTAGGAATTTCAACAACAGATATTGCTGGTGGACATCAAAATGACAACAGGCCTTAAGTATAAATAGTCCAGTTTTTCATTGGACAATCAGTTGAGATTACAGTTTAGATTGTGCAGTTGGGATTATAGTTGAAGTTGAGAAAAAGTCGAGAAAACAGTTGAGTTCTTTAATCAGTCAATCAATCAGTATATCCAGAATCAAAAATGCAGTGCTAATTGTCATCGGAATTATATGACTTTCTCTAGCCTGAGTCCAGGGAACATCCAACTTGCCTGGAGGAGGATAATGTTTGCATAACAACTTGATATCTGCTGTCAATATTTAACTGTCTCTAAGAATAGTGCCAATGAATAATAATAAAACTGCTCAAGAAAACATTGCAGCTGGCTGAAAATATTCGTATTTGAAGCAGCAACCAGGAAGAAAACAAAGTTCTAAGCCCACATTCAAAAATCCTAGGTAATAACATTTTCCTTTTTCTCATTTCTAAAGTAGCCATCGCATTAGTTGAAGCCTCCCAGAGTCAAGTAATATGAACACTATAGCATACATAGACAAACTATTAATGTGTGTGTTTTTAAATGTCAATATTATTTAATGCTTTATTATGTGATATGCTAGAGTATGAATTAAGAGTGCATGCAATCATTATACCAGTGTTATGTTAGTTAAATAAGATTTACAAAAGTATTTAAAATTAGTATAATAAATGTTAATTAAAGTAAATTGTCTTTTAAACTATAAAGCTTATTCTGTCGGTCAACTTTTTTTTACCACTAAACTGAAACTATAATTTGTGATTTATTACAAGTAGCTGAGCTAGTCATGGGTATATCTTAGGTGTTGAATTAGTGACCATTGTTTAAAACACATTATTTATCCTCTGGGTAAGTAACTGGCACAGGTGCTTCTACAAAACAAAAAAGCACTTTGAATGTGGTGTTGAATTCAACAGGTGAGAGGAAATCTGTTTCCTTCAAATGTTGTCAGTTAGATATATTTTACATATATATCTGCTGGCTTGGATTCAGGTGCTCTTTGAGTACTCCCTTCTCTGCCTGAGAGGCCATGGTGGAGCAATATGTAAATTGCAAGAAATGATATTGTATTATATTTTAGGCATATAATTTTGCTTTCATAAGATAAATTTATTTAAAGAGTTAAATAATTTAAATTGCAATTTATGCAAAAAAAGTGAAGCTTTCTAAAATATTATTAAAGAGTTATATGGCTATGTGTTTTCAGAGAACTTAAGTCGCCATATTCATAGCCTACTTTAACTGAAGTTTAGTGGTGATTTATGCAAAATTTATGCAAATTTCTTTCATAAAGACCATAACTCTTTAATAATATTTTGGACAAGCTTCACTTTTTGCATAAAGCACAATTTAAATTACTTACTACTCAAAGGTGAAGTAGCAAACTAGTATGTTATTAAAGAGTTAAAGTAAATATTGTGATTACTGCATCAGGGATTAATGTGTCCATTTTTTAATAATCTTCTGGTAAAACCATCCACCCCGGTACAATATATATATATATAAATTATTTTTATCCAAAAAATAATTTATCTACATCATACAACTGTGAAAACATTAAATATATATATATAATGAATAAATCATCTTTCTAATTATGTTTTCATCGGGAGTAATAATCTGATCATGATATAGTTGTTAACTTCTAACTCATCATTAACAATCTTTATTTTCTTCTTTTGAGAAAATCCATTGAACATTATTTTAGTCTTCCTGACATTTACCTTAATTCTACTTTCTTATTTCCATCTAATAACTTTTGAAAATTTCCAGAAGCTCTAAAACACATTTTTGCAAAAACAATTGGATCATCTTCAAAATCTAGATGACTTAAATAATCTTCATTTACTTTTAATTACCTTAATTTCTCATTTTAATTCATAAAATATTTCTTACTAAATTTCTAAGTTTGAAATCCAATTTCTTGAATGAATAAAGATTTTTATGAGTCAGAAATTTAGATACTTTATGTATAACCTTACATAGATACATAGTGATTGTCATTGTTGACATGATAATTGTCTACACTCTTTAAATAATACCTTCATATATCAAAATAGAAGATATAGGCAGATTATATATATATATGGATGCTTAAAACATCATTACAAAGTTGAAGTTTTACAAAGATAAAGATAAATTTATATAAGTTCGATTTTGCTTGTAAAATCTGATTAAATTTTTTTTTTCTTTTTTTGCTTGTAATATATATATATATTAAGCCCCATGGCAATATTTGGTTGTTGTTTTTTTAATTTAAAAAAAAAGAGTAAAAACTAAGATTAGTTTTTTTTTTTTTTTAATGTAAAAGTGAATTGTATAAATAAATTGTCATTCAGATTTAAGATTTAAATTGATAATAATAACTAATTAAATAAAGAAAAGAAAAAGAAAAAAAAATTCATTTGTTAATCTCTAAATCTGATTAGGTATAATTAAATCTGTAAAAAGCAATTTGTTTTCTTTAATTGCCTAGATATTGTTAACTAAATGAAAACATTTAATAAATTTTAATTAAAAAAAAAATTGTAATTGGCCCAGATAAGAGACATTTTTCTATAAAAAAACTTAACTGGAAGAAAGATTCTTGCAAAACTCTGAGAGAAGAACTATCCCTGCACAAACTCTGAGAGAATTACTCTCCAGTACATATTCTGAGAGAATGCTGATTCTGCAATTATTCTGCACAGACCATGGAAGAAAGAAATATAGTCTTTGGAAAGACTACTGTATTGTAAGAAATTTGTTAATACTGGTTTATGAGATTCTACTTAAAATGAACACCAAACGTACTGCAATGATATTTTCCCATATCATGGTTTTCTACACATATCACCAGGACAGGTTTGTGTTTCCTGTGTCTTCATTAACTATCTATAAGGCCATAAGAATCAACTACCAAGAAACAGATAACCTATTTTCCCAACCCTGCCATCAATGAATCCAGATCAAGGGATCATGGTCACTAAGCCTAGTGCACTAGCATTTAAATAAAATATTAAGGTACCTTTCATTCCATAATTTAAATAATTTTATTGTCTATTTTTTTTATATATACATGTGTTTCAAGTTGTTGTTTTTTGTTTTGTGTAATTTGTTTTTTGTGCATTTGATATTTTTCTCTTAAATGAGTACTCCATTTATGTCTTAGTAAGTAAGGTGATATAGTCTTAATTGTAATCACACATTCCTTTTTGTTGTATAAAGCAGTCTGGATATTACAGACTATTTTAGTTAGCTTCTGACTTGTGACTCGTTTTGTTATTAGTCTGACTTATGTCAAGAGACTATAATTATTTGTAATATATTATTACAAAATATAATAACATTTAGTTTCATTCCTTTGAGCTTCCATTTCATTTTTTAGGAGCATGTATAATCATTTTCACATCTCAATAGGTAGATTGTCAGCTTCCAGCTGGTCTCACTTAGAGGGACAACAATTGATTGAAAGTAATGACTTTCAACACCTTTGTTTTTGTTTCTTAAAGTTAATTTTTCAGAAGCTATTTTGCATTCTTTCTGTTTTGGCATATGCTGTAAATAATATTTATTTTACAAATCATAGACAATATTAAAATTAAACTGAGAGAGTGCAAACCTCTCAAGCGCTTAGCCAATCAGATCGCAAATACTGAGACAGAAAATTTAACAAGAAAAGAGTGGTTCCACTCTCTTCCTTACTAGTCTTTCTATATATCCAAGCCAGTCCAAAGTACTTAGATCTGAAAGCGTGAATCTTAAATATCTTCACACTCAAATCACTGAGTTCAAATTACAAACATAGAGCATGAAATCTTTCGACTTACTATGCAGTAGTTTTTTGATGTTATAACTTGCAGCAATATATGTAAATAATATTTAAATTCTCTGTCTCAGTATTTGCAATCTGATTGGCTAAGCGCTTGAGAGGTTTGCACTATCTCAGTTTAATTTCAATACCGTCTCCGCTTTGTAAAATAAATATTATTTACATATATTGCTGTGTTATAACATCGAAAAACTACTGTGTAGTAAATTGAAAGACTTCATGCTGTATGTTTGTAATTTGAACTCAGTGAGTTGAATGTGAAGATATTTAAGATTTACGCTTTCAGATCTAAGTATTCTGGATTGGCTTGGATATATAGAAAGACAAGTAAAGAAGAGAGTGGAACCACTCTTTTCTTGTTAAATTCTCTGTCTCAGTATTTGCAATCTGATTGGCTAAGCACTTGAGAGGTTTGTACTCTCTCAGTTTAATTTCATAAGCTGTAAAGGAATCTCAAATATGGAGATTCATTCTTTTCATAACTATTGGTCATAAACAGGAAGCTAATCCTCTTTAGTTATATGAGATTACTAAATAATTATTAGTAGTTTTGCTACTGTCAGTATTTTTGCACTCTTTCCGATATAATTATATCATGCACAGGAAATCACTCTCTAAGCAATGTTAAAATATTTTAGTTTTGACAAATATACAAGTAGTATATTTTAAGTTGATTTTAAAGTTTGTTATCCAAATTTATGTTTATTTAATTGTTCTCTGTTGCAACCTTCCAAAACATCGGAAAAAACATAAGATCTCATTTGCTTTATTGAGCTAGACCTGTGCATTTATGTTTATATATCCTGTTCCACCTTAAAATAAATGTCTTGTTCTGATTTTTGGACTAGTGGCGCCCTGGTGGTCAGTATATGTGAGAGAAAAATCTCTTCATCTGGTACATAGGTAATAAATTTTGGTGCATCCAAATGTGGCAGCCAATATTAAAATTTTACATGGGATGATTTATTCAGACAGTTGGGAAAAATAAATATAAATGATGAAATAAGATTTGTGGTAGAATAAAAGTTAATGGAGAGGTGCAGGTAGTTTTGGATCTGTCCATATTTAATGTTTTGATATTCAAAAAGAGTTTACTAGTTCTTCATTCATAAAATTAAAAAAAAGTAAAGTTTAAGTTTGCATTTTAGAAATGTAAAAAAAAAAAAATAGCAGTTGCAGATTAGGAAAAATCGGTAAAATATTCAGAAATTATAGTGTACATTAGAAAGTTTTGTTTAAAATAAAGATGAGAAAAAAATTAATACATAGATTTAGAAGAAAAGTTTTGTTTGTAATTTAAATAAATTTCAGATTGTTAGAAATACTAAAAAGTGGGTAAAATGATACTACTAACTCAGGAAAAAATAAAGACACAAATGCAGCAAGGTGTGCAATATTCCAATAGAAAACTAAATCAAATGGAAAAATAAGTAAAAAGGGATATGAATAAAAATTGAGGATAGAAGATGTATAGACTTTACAAAATGAAATTAAAAAAGTTAGAGAAAAGGCTAATGATAGGCAAACTAGCATCAAGGTCAAAAAGTTAGGCAAATAAAATCTTTTAGGGCTGATATTTGGGAAAGCCTATTAGAGCATTTGGTGAGCCTGCAAGAGATGTTTTGCTTAAATATTTGACAGGAGATAGAACAGATGGTAATGGCATGCAATCATTTGCAAAGTGTGGCCAAGGATTTGAGGCATACTTTAAGTATTAAGCCACATACTTTAGGGATGACAGATGTAAATTAGTGCATACTTTTTGATGTGAAAAAAGCAGTATTATATCTTCAACAATATATCACAAGAAAGATATACTAGGAGTAGTAGAAAAACTTACACTCATTTTTTCTGCAGACATGCAACATGACTGAAGTCATTGATAGCTTTCTCCTTATCTGAGGGTCAGATAAGCTGACCAATATTCAGCAATATGCTACAGGATATACAATAGACCATGTTGCATAGTAGCAACATTCGCTTTGAGGAAATGATCAAACTGCTAACTGAAATAGAATATAATCAGACTCCAGAAGAATGAAAAAAAAGAATGCAGGGTGATCGGGTAGTTTCAATATTAACAGGTCAAAAGAGTCAATTACCAGCTCCAATAAAAACGTAAAAAGCAGTGGGACTGTAGCTAATGTGGTAGTGGACCAAGAAGAACCAGCATGGAATGGAGTATACAGATGCCCTATTGTCAATATAAACGACTGGAGTTATCATTACATAGGCATTGATTGATTCAGTTAGTCAAATATCATTGCTCTCCAGTAAGTTTTATGTGAAAATAAAAGAAGGGCAGTCAGTTTGTATACACTGCCACTAAAGTGAATGTGGGTGACTCTAGCCAATAGCAAGAAGGCACATATTGAAACCAAACAGGTATGATTACAATTGCATCTGGGGAATGTAGGATTAGACCACATTTTTAAATAATGCATGGTCTTACACTAGATGTTATAATTGGCACCAATTTTCTACATAGGCATAGATATCTATTGGATTATGGCAAATGTTTGTTTATTTGCCAAGAAGTTTTGATGCCATTTGACACGTTGAAGAATTATAAGCCACTTCAGGTACAGTGCATTCAAAAAGTAAGGAATACTATGTAAATGCAAAATTAAGTGTCACGATCTATTTTAAAAGAAATGGAAGAACAACATTCTCTAATGGAACTATTGAGAGAGTTTTATTCAGTTTTTTCAAATAGACCCAAGACTACTGAGGGGTATGTGCATCACATTTAGAATAATGAGGAAAACCATTTCCAGAATCATTCATACCGTATTCCTTTTCAATATAAGGCTGAGATAGATCTTCAAATACAGCAAATAATTGAATGGGGAGTCATTGAAAAGCTCACATCCCCATATATTAACCCTTTGGACATGGTAAAGTAGAAAGATGGGTCTGTCAGAATATGTTTGGATGCTCAGAGATTAAATGCCCTTACCATTTCCAAAAGAAAAGTTCCTCCTATGATAATGGAACTTCCCTCTTAACATATCTACGGAAAACCATTTTATCTACATTGAGCGGACCTCCAGTTACTGGAAGATCCCTCTACACCCATCAGACCACAAATATACCAGATTATGCTATAATGGATATATGTATGCATTTAAGCATGTCTTTTGTATTAATCAATAGCATGTCAGGATTTCTAAAGTGTTTGAATCAAGTGTTATCAGATATAATCAAGAACCTGATTGTGATTTATATGGATAACATTGTCATCACATCTAAAAATATGGAAGAATATATGAAACACTGAAAATGTTTTTAACAAAGTGTTACCAGAAAAACATTACCATCAATTTACAAGAAAGTTGCCTGGTCCAGGAGGAGGTTGCATTTTTAGACTTCTTAATAGAAAAAGAGGGCAATAAACCTCATCCAAAGAAATTAATGGTGATACATTTTCCTACACCCACTAATATGTGACAGATAAAGTATTTTCTGGGATTATGCAATTTTTTAGATTCTGCAATTTTTTAGATTCTGTGAAACATTTTGCATTGGTTCAGTTATTAACAAAAGACCAAAAATGGGTATGGGAGTCCAAACAGGAGTAGGGAGCAGGAATTTTAATGCAATAGAAAGAAGTTATTGAACCAGGTGATTCTAGCATATCCTGACTTTTTACAAACTTTTTATGTTCAAACCTACAGTAGTAGACAGGGTCTCATGGTAGTATTATTTCAAATTTACAAAGAATAACTTCACAGAGTGTTGTATTTTAGCAGCCTCAAGCTCAAAGGGGTGGGAAATAATTATATGATGATGGAAAAAGAAGCCCTGCCCATTGTAGGGGCTTTTACTAAATTCAAACTATTCTTGCTTTGGTCAGAGATCATTGTAATCATGGATCATAAGAACTTGGAATTTCTTAATAGCAGTTACTTATTAAATAAATGATTGATACAATGAAATCTTATGCTATAGAAATTTCAGTATAATGTTCTATATTGTAAAGGCAAGGAAAAGATTGTGGGCAATATTTTAAGTCACCATCTCATAAATCTGATCCCACATCTGAAACCCAATAATTTGACTATTTCAGCATTAATGTTGTCCATAGATGAGCCTATAGAGCAAGAAATACTAATGCCATCACATATTGGTGGCCTAATGGTAAGCATACCTGCCTTCCAAGCAGCTGGTCCAGGTTTGCTTCCAGGTCAATTTATTTGACATATGAAAAAAATATTAAGGCTACCTGAAATACAGGATACCAGCCCAGAGAATGCACAAATTATTGCATATAGGAAAGGTATAGGACCCTATTGACACAGGGCATAGAGAAAATATGTAGCAGATAAAATAAAAAATGGCATATAGCAATACAAGGTTGTCCCAGAGGAAGAATCATGGAGAATACTTGTACCCAGGGACTCCGGAACAAACTTTGACCCACATAAGATAGAGCATGTGCTCAGGCAATTATTTTACTGGCCAAGTTTACATTCAAATGAGTCAGTTTTGGGAAAATATCATGTACACCTGGGTCTCTTTTTACGCGGACTTATTTAACATGATTTTGAAGTTACGTGATTCGTGTTTCACTGGAAGTCAAACTCCATATTGCACTATTACTTTAAATAATAAATTCTGCACACTTATGTTATATTGAAAGTAATAGCACATTATTGGAATTCGACTTTCAACTTAGTAATTTCAATATTTTCAGTGCTTTATAATAGTAAGATTTTATGCAATAATGAAATTAAAATCATGATTTCCACATTTTATGTATACACACATTAAATTTTACAAGATTATAATGTAAATTTGTTCAAACATTGTGCGTATTAATTTTGCATTTTAAATCACATTCTGTTTTAGCTTTTTAAAAAAGAACATAATTAAAGATTAATTACTAATTACGTTGTCAACAGAAAAACATTAACACAACATGAGAGTGCAAACGAACGTGTGTTTTGGCAAAATGTAAATTAGCATACTGTAAATTATGCATAAAAATATATTATTTTGAATAAAATTAAATATTATAGTTAAAAAAAGTTTGTCTTGTATCAATTTTTTTCAAATTTGAAATTTTTTATTAGTCATATTTTATTTCCTTATTTTTTTTTGCGCGAATTTTAAAGTAATTTTACATTGGTGCTTTGCTTTATGTGAATTTTGAAAAATCACAGACCACATCCCCCCTTTTTCAATGTAAGTTACGTCTATTTTTGCGCGATTTCGTTTGCGCGTGTTTTCTGAAGAACCTATCTATCGCGTAAAACGAGACCCAGGTGTACGTTCAAAAAACCAAACATGTAAATAAGAGATTTACTGGGATCTTATAAAACTTATTTTAGTGCACAACCTTAATGAATTGTTGGCCATAGACATTTATGAATCATTACTTGCTTATAAGCATCACCGATATTTAGTCATAATGTAAGACATATTTCCCAAGTATGTGACTGCATATCCTTTAAGAAAAGTGCATACTCAAAGTACTATCCAGATCTTGTGAGAGCATCAGTCCCTAGGATTGGTAAGCCTCAAATGATACTTACAAAGCATGGGATACCCTTTAAATCCCACCAGTATAAACAGTGAATTCAGCAAAAGAGCATTCAACACATATTAACATCTTTTCGTAATCCCAAAACTAATCTCTGTGAGAGAGTCATGAAGAAGTTAAACTGTTTATTTCAGCTTTATGTCAGAAAAAATCACTGTGAATGGATGAAACAGATAGACAACATCTCTACTTACATAAATTGAATGCAGAATGTGTCTACAGGCTTTGCACCCATCAGATTACATTTTCGACAGAATTATCCAATGCTCATAATTGAGACAAAATTGACACAGAAAAGGATAAAAGGCTTGAATAAAGTTAAAACACAAGGCAGAATTACAGGTAAAAAGAGGAAATTAACAACCATGTACATTCAAGGTAGAAGACTTAGTTTTTGTAAGAAAACATCATGTTAGCAATCCGACCCAGCATCAATATAAAAAACTTTTTCCCAGTATATGATGGACCTTTCACTATACAAAGGAAAAGTGGCCTTTGAGTTGGAAGATGAGGGCAGGGTTTATGGATCTTATAATGCAAACAGCCTTTGGACAACCACTTAAAAGATAGAAAATAGGATGTAGACTTAAGGAATTGAACTCAGGGAAAATGAAAAGGAATACAGACTTAGGAAAGAACTCATGAGTGGTAAGCAGAGCAAAATCAGCTAAGTTTTTTTATGTTGTTGCTGACTGAGAGACAGTTGTAAGAGATGCTTAAAACACCATTACAAATTTAAAGTTTTACAGGGATAAATTTATATAGTTCAATTTTGTTTGTAAAATCTGATTAAAAGTTCTTTTTTTTTTTTTTTTTTGTTATATATATATATATGAAAAAAAAAGTTACTGTTAACACTAACTGAAATAATTATACAAATATATAAACCATTACACAATTACAAATATACAGTAACGCCCTCTGTTTAAAAGTCTATATCTCAATAATAGCGAACTTGTAATTGCATAAGGGTTTATATATATATATATTTAACCCCACAGCTATATTTTGTTGTTTTTTGTATTTTTTTTTTTTTTAAAAAAAGGGTGAACTAAAATTAGTTTTTTCTTTATGCAAAGTGAATTGTATAAATAAATTGCCATTCAGATTTAAGATATAAATTGATAATAATAACTAATTAAAAGAAAAAGAAAAAATTCTCATTTGTTACTCTCTAAATCTGATTACTTAGGTATAATTAAATCTGTTAAAAGCCATTTATTTTCTTTAATTGTCTAGGTATTGTTAGTTAATGAAAAGATTTAAAAAATTTTAATTAAAAAAAAATGTGTAATTGGCCCCGATAAGAAAGATTTTCTGTAAAAGGTTAACCGGACTATTGCAATATTGCTGCACAAACTTTGAGAGAAAAATCCCTGTGCAGACTGTGGAAGGAAGATTCCTGCAAAACACTGAGAGAAGAACTATCCCTGCACAAACTCTAAGTGAAAAACTATTACTGCACAAACTCTGAGAGAAATACTCTTTGGTACACATTCTGAGAGAAAGCTGATCCTGCAATTATCCTGCACAGATCACAGAAGAAAGATTTGCTACTACTGGTTTGCTGAGATTCTACTTAAAAATGAACAGCAAACTAATTGCAATGATATTTTCCCATACCATGGTTTACTAAGCATTTCATTAGGACAGGTTTGGGCTCCATGTGTCTTCATTAACTTCCTATAATGCCATAAGAATCAACTACCATGAAACCACTAACTGATTCCCCCAAGTCTGCCTCAATGAATCCAATCAATGGACCATGGTCTATAAGCCTGCTACCCTAGCATTTAAATAAATTGTTAATGTACCTTTCATTCTATAATTTAAATAATTTAATTGTCTACTTTTTTTTTCTATACGTGTATTTCAAGTTTTTTTTTTTTTTTGTTTTGTGTAATTTGGTTCCTGTGCATTTTATATTTTCCTCTTAAATGAGTGCTAGGTTCAAATCTATATTATATGTTCTGTTCAAATCTTAGTAAGTAAGGTGGTATAGTCTTAATTGTAATCACATTCCTTTTTGTTGTATAGAGCAGTCTGGTTAGTATAGATTATTTTAAATAGCTTCAGTTAATTTTGTTCTCTGTTGCTACCTTCCAAACTATCAGAACAAAACATAAGATCTCATTTGCTTTATTGGGCTAGTCCAGTGCATCCATGTCTGTAAATCCTGTTCACCCTTAAAATAAATGTCTAGTTCCAATTTTTGGACTTGTGGTGCCTGGGTGGTCAGTATATATGAGAAACAAATCTCTAAATCCGTTACAATAATATGCAACTATAAAATTGCTTAATATTAAAAAAATATCCATAGTTTAAAAATTGTAGTAAGGCAACCTTATTATTGCTTGATATTTACATGATATATTCTATGAGCCAATTTATAACAACTATTATAATTCTTAACTGTTGCATTTTTAATTACAAAACTTTCTCAGATTGGAAGTCAAGAAATTGTATTTTCATTTTTCACTCTCTTTTTTTGGGTGTGAATCTTTTGCCTTATAGTTTTAAAATTCATATATATATATATTCTAATGTCTTAATTAAAAAAAAATATATATTATAGTTTTAAAATTCATATATATATATATTCTAATGTCTTAATTAAAAAAAAAATTAAAAGATGCATAATCAAATGAGTGGATCATCAAAGTTTCCAATGATGGGTGCCTATTATCTATTTTGCAATCTCAAATTATTAAGTGCAAGCAAATAATAATATAATAATGTGAAAGGCTTAAACCTTCAAAACCTGTGCCTTAAACATGCTAATGTATAGCCAATTTAAGCCTTTCACATTATTATAATCTCAAATTTTGTGAGATTACTCAAAATTTTGCGAGATTACTTTGAGAAAATATTGTGATGGTTTAAAAACTTGATTTTTTGAAAAGTTTATAAGCATTTATCCCAAAGCTTGTTGAGGAATTGGCAATCTTTATTGTTTATATCTTATAAGCTTAAGGGAATTGGGTCATGTAATCTATGACTCTTATTTTGACTATTTATAGTCTCTGCTTTAAGTCTTGTGGATGTTATACTGCTAAGATGACTAATATATGTTATGGCTGAAATTCTTTCAACCCCATATAGCTATTTGAGATGGATAGTTGGGTTTGAAGACATGTAGGTATCTGAAAATTTCAGATTTTCCACTCAATAGATAACTTTTAAATAAATGCTGGCTTTGGGTTGGTATTTTTAGACCTAGTGTCTGAACCTACCCTACTGTCTCTCTGAGAAGTGCCAAAGCATGAAACCATGGTCCGAGGTTTGGGGTGCATTCTTGACAGAGATATTTTAAATGCTGGCTCTGGTTAAGCATTTATCACAAAGCTTGTTGAGGAATTGGCAATCTTTATTGTTTATATCCTATAAGCTTAAGAGAATTGGGTCATGTAATCTATGACTCTTATTTTGACTAGTTATAGTCTCTGCTGTAAGTCTTGTGTGATGTTATATTGCTAAGACTACTAATATATAGAATTTCTGAAGATCTCTCAGCCCCATATAGCTATTTCAGTTGGATAGCTGGGTTTGAAGAGATGTAGGTGTGTGATAATTTCAGATTTTCCACTCAATAGATAACTTTTAGACAAATGCTGGCTTTGGGTTAGTATTTTTAGATCTAGTGTCAGAACCTACCCTAGTGCCTCTCTGAGGAGTGCCAAAGCATAACACCATGGTCAGAGGTTGGAGGGGTTCTTGACAGATATTTTAAATGCAGGCTCTGGCTAAACATTTATCCCAAAGCTTGATGAGGAATTGGCAATCCTCACTGTTTATATCTTACAAGCCTAAGAGAATTGGGATGTGTGATCTATGCCTCTTATTTTGATTATTTTTAGTCTCTGCTTTAAGTCTTATGTAATGTTATATTGCTAGGACTATTAATATATGGTATGGCTGAATATCTATCAGCCCCATTTAGCTATTTCAGTTGGATAGCTGGGTTTGAAGACATATAGGTGTCTGAAATTTTTATATTTTCCACTCAATAGAGAATTTTTAGAAAAAATGCTGGATTTGGGTTGATATTTTTAGATCTAGTGTCTGAATCTATCCTAGTGCCTCTCTGAGGAGTGCCAAAGCACACCGAGATTTTTTAAATGCTGGCTCTGGCTAAGCATTTATCACAAAGCTTGTTGAGGAATTGGCAATCCTCATTGTGTATTATAAGACATGCTTTTGTTTTTATGAAAATAATTTAATTGTAGATCTGAATTATAATAGTAAGATGCTTGTCTTGGTTGTTAAATGTGTTATGATTGGAAGAGGTGTTGTAGGTGGAGAACTTTTATATAATCTACCTCTTTAATGATGTATAGTTCTGATAATAAGATCTGATAAAATTTTCAAGTATGAGAATCCTCTTAAATTTTAATAAATGTTGCATTTACTTTAATAATGCTTATTTCATAATTGTTATACCCATTTGTCCTTATTTTTATAACATATGGCATTCTGAAACTTCTCTGAGCTTAGCCTATAGTGTTATTTTGAATATTCATGAAAGGTTGTGTTTATATCTTTATCGATTTCTCTTTTTTAGGTTAGAATATATAAAATAGAAACAGAAATAGGCAAGCCCCCTTTCAGTTGTTACTAAATGTACACACTTACAATTGCTCCATCAGAAAAACCATTATGAATAAGTGGTCATTTTATTTCACAATCACCATCTCTATACTAGCACATAATTGTTGCATACAAAGGCAAAACTCTCCATACAGTAGTGCCACCCTGTATGGAGAGTTTTGCCTTTGGTCATTTTATTCTTAACAGACTAATGGGAATATATATTTATTGGTATTTTGAGAACGTCTTGTGTTCTTCCATTTTTCTTTTATATATGTGTGGATACTTTTCTATGGAACAATTTCATTTATATATATGTAATACTATCTAATTTAAAACTTATAATATTAGATATAAATAAAAATAATTAACCCTAAAACAAAATAATTTAGTTATAAAAAGACAACAAGACAATGAGAGGCAGTATTCACATATGTAAGAACTATCCCACATTTGATCTCTAAGACTATTTTAATTTTTTAAAAATCTTTAATAATTTAGCACAGTAATACTGTAATTGTAAAAAAAAAGTTTTCATTTTATAATAGTCATATGACTAAATATATCATCGAGTGTATGAGAGAAAACAATGATTGATTAAAAAATGGTTCATAATACTATTCATATTACCAAGTGCATAAGAAATTATGAATTCAGATATACACATTTCTATTTTTTTATTTAATATTTTTTCAATCTGTGGGAAAGTCAAAAACGATGTAGTGAATTGTGGATCAGGAGAGGCCACTGTAAATCAAATAATAATCTGTTTCAAAGCTAGATAGCTTCTCAATAAATTATTCACATCTATCAAACAAATATTAAATTTAAAAAAGCAATACTATATACGGATATATGTGTGTGTTCATATATATTAAAAAGATTTTAATTTCAAACAGATTTAATGAATAGAAAATAAATTCGGAATAACAAGATATGTTTACATAAAAACAAATTTGTAAATGAAGTAAAATTTATAATGGTATATAAATCACAAAATAATTGTAAGGTTAATTTAAACATTCAACTAGTATACATACACGTTTTAATAAAACTATTTACATGTAATTAAAATTAGCTATTTTTAAGCATATCATTTCCAATCAAAAAAGAATTCTTAAAATGAATGATGAAATATGTAGAAAGTAAACATAAACTTGGCATCTGTCTACTTTTAAATTCCTGTTCAAGTTCGTTTAATTAGTATCAGACTAAAATATAAGACTCATTTTTCATTTAAACGGCACAGGAAATGATTGCCTTTAGACAATATATTTTAAAGTAATGAAAAAATAATAGTAAGATACATAAGATATTATTTACCACAAGTAAAAGTTTTAAATAGTGATTGAAAGCTAAAAATGTTAAGATATAAATATTTCAGTATTTGAAATAAATAATGTTCGAAGCTGCTTTTGTAAAATTAAAATTTACTACACATATAAGTGTGTGTGTCTTGTAAAAAAAAGAATATGATTCTTTGTAAAAAAGATTCTTGGAAAAAACTGTGCACTGTGGAATATTTAAAATTTGCTTTACCTTTTACACATATGTTGTCAAACTTCTACAACGTAACATAATCAAATTAATTCTTTATTCATATCGCCAAAATTATAATTTTTCTCCCAGTCAAAAAAAAATAGTAATAGCACTATAAAAAGGCAAATAATTCCTTAATAAATATCATGACCTAGAATATTTTTCAACTTATAGATGACTAATTTTAGAAAATATGGTGCACCAATAGTTATTTTTTTATGTTCTTCTTCTGACTGAGGTAATATAATATTATACTTATTTTCATTCACATATTCAATAAGAACATGTAGTTATAAAATACACAAATCTTCACACTTTAATAGTTCAGCATGAAATACATATATTGTAGATCATTTATCGTTTTCATGTTCGTGTGGTTAGGCGTTATCAGTTGTATGAGATAAAGTGTATGGTTGAAGAGAGCTTGAAAGTAGGTATTCAAATCCCCTGTATTACTACTAGACTCCAGGTAAATAAAATATACTTGTATTTAAAATATTATATATTCAGCTTATATCCTGCCCATTTATATTCTATATATTTAATGGAAAAAATCTTATAAATGGGGGAGTCAGAGTGATTTAAATTCAACATGTGCAGGGCAGTAATAATGCCATTAACAAGGGATTTGGGCATCCCATTATCACATTTTCCATGGCATGAATAGCTAAAGAGTTGGAAGGTGGAGTAGACGGAAATATGTGCATTAAAGTATGAATACTTGCTATCTTAATAGAAACCAAGCACAGATTATATCTATGTGTGGGAGATGTTGATCTGGACATACTGATAAATTCTGGTTCAGCAAAAAATATGTATACTGAAGATGATCATTTATATTTTTTCCCTGTGTGGTCATGTCTGTCAGTTGTATAAGATAGAGAAAATGAAGGAAGGAAGCTTGAAAGTCTGTGTTCAAATCCCTTGTATTATATCTAGATTCCAGATATATAAAATATACTTACATCACTAAATTAAATACAATGATAATAAGATTTTATATTTCAGAATGGATATTCCAGAATGGATTCTCTTTATTATAAAGTTACTTAATTCATTGACAGTCTCAAAAACTTAGAATGATCATCATAAGTCAAAATGAAGAACAGAGAATAGTGAAAATTGTATTGGGAAAAGTAGGAAAAAATGTGGATAAAAGACCATTCCTTCACTTAAAAAGTATATATTAATTTATATGTTATCTTTAAGTAATTGTAAAAATTAAATTACAAAAAAAAATTAGAATATAAAATTAGCATGATAGACTAATTTGCCAAAGTAAAAGTATATATCACTATTTTCTGGATGAGAGGACTTTCAACAATTTTATTAATTATCTCAAAATATATAATTCAATGCATTTAATATAGAAAATCAGTTAAATACAAAGCATTTTGTACCAAAATGTGGACATCCTAGCAAAAGAAAATGTAATGATACCATCAAAATATAGTCTTAGTTCTTTAAGTACTTGAAATAAAATTAAAAAAATATTCCAAAATAAAAAGGTCAATTAGTTAAACAAAGATATATTATTTTAAAACTTTTCCTATTTATTTATAACATTTATTTAATAAATAAATTACTTTATAATATAATTTTAAAGTCAATAAACATCACATGATCACAATTTCTTATGCTTACTCTTAATTGTTATTAAAACAGGCAAATTCCACTATATGTATTGCAACTCAACACAAGCCAGAGTAATCAATGGATGCCAGAACACTTGTGCATAAAATCCCCATCTAGTGCCTACTTATATGATATCCCCAGACTAGTTTCTGGCTTGTAGCTTTGGCAGTAAAAAGCCTTGGATCTGAGAGCACTGCAGCTTGATCTTAGGATGTAATGCAACCCTCCAGAAGCCACCTTTTATCTCAACTTAACTACAAAACTATAATATTTTCAATCCAAGCTCATCAGCTTATATATTAATATAGGTTTGAACTCAGTTCAGAACCCATACATTTTGGTATCTTTGATTCTTTAATAACCATAGCCACCACAATCCTATTAGGCAGGATTGGTTTTAAGCCAATAGACATCACATGATCGCTATTTCCTATCCTTTCTCTTAACTGTTATTGAACTGGAAAAACCCTCTATATGTACTCAGTGCAAGTCAGAGTAATAAATTGATTTCAAAAGGCTTGTGCATAAAATCCCTATCTAGTGCATACTCATCCAGCTGAGTGGCAATACATATAGAGGGTTTTGCTTGTTTTAATAGAAGTTAAGAGCAAGTATAAGAAATAGTGATCATGCGATGGTTATTAACTTATAACCAATCCTGCCTAATAGAATAGTGGTAGCTATGGTTATTAAAGAATGAAAGAAATGAAAATGTATGGGTACAGAACTGAATTCAGACCTATATGACTATGTAAGCTGATGCGCTTGGATTGAAAATATTATAGTGTTTTCAATTTAAGTCTCATAGTTTTGTAGTTAAGTAGAAATAAAAAGTGGCTGCTGGAGGGTTGCATTAGATCCTAAGATTCAGCTGCAGTGCTATCACAGATCCAAGGCTTCTCACTGATGAAGTCCACAAGCCAGAAACTAATCTGGGGATATTGAATGAGTAGGCACTAGATGGGGGATTTTATGCACAAGCCTTCTGGCATCCATTGATTACTCTGGCTTATACTGAGTGGCAATATGTATAGAGGGTTTTGCTGTTTAATAACAGCATAAAAAATAGTGATCATGTGATTTGTATTGGCTTAAAACCAATACTTCCTAATAAGATAGTGGTAGCTATGGTTATGAAAAAACAAAACACCAAAATGTATGGGTGCTGAACTGAGTTCAGACCATATGACTATATAAGCTATTGAGCTTAGATTGAAAATATTTTTTGCATTTTCAATTTCATTCTCATAGTTTTGTAGTTAAGTAGAGATAAAAGGTGGTTGCTGGAGGGTTGCATTAGATCCTAAGATCTAGCTGCAGTGCTCTCAAATCCAAAGCTCCTCAATGACGAAGGCCACAGGCCAAAAAATAGTCTAGGGATATTGGATGAGTAGGCACTAGATGGGAATTTTATGCACAAGCCTTCTGGCATCTATTGATTAGTCTGGCTTGCACTGAGTGACAAAATGTATACAGGGTTTTGCCTGGTTTAATAAATTTTTAAAGAATGAAAAGTGTCTGGTTGTTCAAAATTCTGATCCAGCAGAAAAAAATGAAACAGAGGTTAGTTTTTTTTTAATTCTCAAAAAATGTCGAATTTATTTTACATAATATTTATTGTTCAATTCATAAATAAATGAGTAAATGAAACCACATAACATTTTGCATATCTCAAATTACTTAAATTATCATTATTATTAGGTAGTGATTGTATAAAGTTCTCTGGGTTTTTTTTTTACTTTCTATTTAATAAGATCTAAATATTCATTCAGCAATATTCGGCATTTTCAACCACAATCAAAACACAGCAGAATAAATCTATCTTCAAGTTTAATATATATTTTCTTCCCATACGCAAACTTTCTTATTTCATCTGTTCATCTCACATACCACATTTTTTTCTAAGTCTGTTAAATCTTTTGAGATTCACTTTAAATCTTTAAAGTTCCAGCTAATACCATCTTTTCTAGAAACATGTCTAGCCCAGATCCATTTCAGTCTTATAATTTTTTCAATGACATCATTGATACCTATTTGCTTTCTCAATCATATATTTTGATTTTAATCATCTTTTGTTAACCTTAACATGCAGCTCTCCATAATTCATGGAATGGTGAATTTTTTGCACTGCACTTTTGATAAGTGTTTCAAGTCTCAGACTGACAATTTAGAAATGTAAACCACATCTATCAAAAAACAAATGATCTCTACTAAAAGCACCTATGATTTCATACATATCAATAATCCTATCAATATATTAGTAGTTATTACCTTTTTTTTAATTCATCATTATCTTTTTTTATTATACTTTTTTGAGAAAATCCATTGAACATTAATTTAAACTTTTAGCTATTATCTTTAATCCTAAATCTTGCAACATTCCCTAAAGTTCTGAAGAATTATTTGCAAAAATAACCACATCATTTGCAAAATCTAAACAATCTTCTATTCTTCTAGATTCTCATATTCATCTAAAAAATATTTTATGTAAAACTACTCTAATAATTTTTTGAGATCTGACATCACTCTACTATACAATGTTGCCATGGATTATAATTATTGCTATTGCATTTTTTTGATAAGTATTTTTTCAGAAAATGGCAATATTTTGGATGTATATCTTAATGATCACATGCTTTAATCATTTTAGAAATGTTTATAGAATTAAATGACTTTTCATAATTTACAGATCAAAACATAATGGCAAAATGTATTCTTTTCTTCATTCTATAATTTTTCTAAATAATTGTATATGATTCACTATGATACATCTTGGACTTAGTGGCAATACATATAGAGATATTTGCCTGTTTTAATGATACATCTATTTTAAAATCCGGCTCATTTTTTAGTTGCTTTGCATCTAAATTAATATGTAGATGATTGTAATTATGTAGATAAATATTTTGCACAGAAATGATAAAATTTTATTAAATCAGCAATTTTCAACTTCTCTTAAAGAAAATATTAATTTCCCAACTAATAATTGTGTAGCTAAGTAGATTGGTTATGAGTTATTTATGTGAAAAAAAAATTTAGGTCTGTCTCCAATTTAAAAATGTTTAAATTCAATCGTCTTATCCCAGATTATGATTTTGGCATGTTTATATTTTATTCATTAAACCTATTGCTAAATATATACCATTAAGTATTTTTTTTCAGGATCATATTAATCTCAATATATGTTATAGTGTTACTGTAGTTTTTAAAATTACAAAATAACCTTTTAATTTAAGAGAACATTAAAGTCCATTCATTATTAAAAATTGAGAATTCCATGTTTGTTATTATTTTGTTTTAATTTTTTCCACAAACAACAACAACAAAATATGGTCATTGTTTTTGCTAGAAGGTTCTATTGATAATTCATATAGTAATATACATTTGAGAACAACTTTATTTTTCTCTATTGATCATGTTTTTATATCTTTTCATAGATGCAATACCAGAGAATTTAAAATTTCTAAGGAGTATGTTGTGAAGTTATATCCCATGACATAATTTCAAGTTATATTATTGATTTTTTTTGTTGTTTAAAATTTCCACAAATAACTATGACTCCTATTTTTATTACACTATTTGCTTCACATAATATTTATTGTATTCTATAAAATGGAATATGATTTTATAAATACTTTTTTTTTAATTATGATCTTCCTCCCATTATTAAAATAATTTACGCAATTAAATATTAATATAAAAATATTAATAATACAATCAAGATAACATTTTACCATCTAATACCCATTTCAAATGAAGCTCAGTTTTTTTTTTGGATATCAACCAAGAAATTACAATTAAAGTATTATGATTTATGAAATATAATTTTTATGACTTTCTAAACATTTTTCTTCCAGATCCAACAGTAATTCCAACTAGATTTGATTTTTCTAGACACAACTGGAGTCTCATTAACAGATTCAGAACAATCTATTGATATTGAACTCATCTGGTTCATATGGAAATTAAACCTACTGATTTATGTCAATATGGATAAATAAAAACTGTCAATCACATAGTTAATGAGATGTTGATTTATAATTTCAGTGGCACAAATGAAGGATAAAGCTGTCAATAGGTTTATCTCCTGGTGTATGCAGATTACTTTATGATATTTTATTTATAGTTGAACTGTCTAATAATATCCATACATTAAAAAATAGATACATGTATTATTTCTCTTTGTCTTAATGTATTAATGTATATTTTATTTCCTACAGAGTTTTTGTCATTTTACTAAATCTTTTTTTATATCTATGTAGTTTTCAATGTTATGTATTTTACATATTTTTTTTTTGCTGATGAACTTGTTAATCTTGGACTTATTATGCATGATGTTTATCCATATCTATCTTTACAAGAATACAATTATATATATACATATATGACTATAGATGGCGTTATACCAAAAACACCTTCAAGCGTTTGTTTACATAAACATCAGAGCGAGTATTTCACTATCTCTAACTTAATTTCCACCTTCATATCATGATTTCAAGCTATTTGCTATCATCAGTGAAGGACAGGATTAAGAAACTAGATCTAAAACACAAACTCTGAGCATTTAAGAAACAGTTTCTATTCAGCTTGCAAGCGTGAATCTTTTAGACATGTAATGTCTTCAAACTCAGCATCGCATGCCAGATAGCTACATGGGTCTGATATCAGTTCAGCATCACCACATAGTAGATGTCTCTGCAATATATATATATATATATCATTGCAAGAAAGACCTCAAAGGTACATTTAAGAAAAACAAAAAACACAAGTTAAAAACTTGCATACGCTTGTATTTATGACTATAGATGGCGTTATACCAAAAACACCTTCAAGCATTTGTTTACATAAATGTCAGAGTGAGTATTTCACTATCTCTAACTTAATTTCCACCTTCATATCATGATTTCAAGCTATTTGCTATCGTCAGTGAAGGACAGGATTAAGAAACTAGATCTAAAACACAAACTCTGAGCGTTTAAGAAACAGTTTCTATTCAGCTTGCAAGCGTGAATCTTTTAGGCACGTAATGTCTTCAAACTCAGCATCGCATGCCAGATAGCTACATGGGTCTGATATCAGTTCAGCATCACCACATAGTAGAAGTCTCTGCAATATATATATATATTGCAAGAAAGACCTCAAAGGTACATTTAAGAAAAACAAAAAACACAAGTTAAAAACTTGCATACGCTTGTATTTATGACTATAGATGGCGTTATACCAAAAACACCTTCAAGCATTTGTTTACATAAACGTCAGAGTGAGTATTTCACTATCTCTAACTTAATTTCCACCTTCATATCATGATTTCAAGCTATTTGCTATCGTCAGTGAAGGACAGGATTAAGAAACTAGATCTAAAACACAAACTCTGAGCGTTTAAGAAACAGTTTCTATTCAGCTTGCAAGCGTGAATCTTTTAGACACGTGATGTCTTCAAACTCAGCATCGCATGCCAGATAGCTACATGGGTCTGATATCATCATCATCAATGTTTTAATTAATGAGCTGTTTAACTGTTTAAAGGCCATAAATAAATATTAATTTCATAATATTTAGTGATTTCTTAGTATTACTATAACCACATCCTGTCATCTATTTCATGCAAGGATGAGTGAATTGCCATCCTAAAATAGTTATATATAATCTGAGCTAGTAAACTTATAAAAATATTGAAACACATTTGTTATCAGACCCATGTAGCTATCTGGCATGCGATGCTGAGTTTGAAGACATTACGTGTCTAAAAGATTCATGCTTGCAAGCTGAATAAAAACTGTTTCTTAAATGCTCAGAGTTTGTGTTTTAGATCTAGTTTCTTAATCCTGTCCTTCACTGATGATAGCAAATAGCTTGAAATCATGATATGAAGGTGGAAATTAATTTAGAGATAGTGAAATACTCGCTCTGATGTTTATGTAAACAAATGCTTGAAGGTGTTTTTGGTATAACGCCATGTATAGTCATAAATACAAGCGTATGCAAGTTTTTAACTTGTGTTTTTTGTTTTTCATAAATGTACCTTTGAGGTCTTTCTTGCAATTATATATATTGCAGAGACTTCTACTATGTGGTGATGCTGAACTGATATCAGACCCATGTAGCTATCTGGCATGCGATGCTGAGTTTGAAGACATTACGTGTCTAAAAGATTCACGCTTGCAAGCTGAATAGAAACTGTTTCTTAAATGCTCTGAGTTTGTGTTTTAGATCTAGTTTCTTAATCCTGTCCTTACACTGACAATAGAAAATAGCTTGAAATCATGATATGAAGGTGGAAATTAAGTTAGAGATAGTGAAATACTCACTCTGACGTTTACGTAAACAAACGCTTGAAGGTGTTTTTGATATAACGCCATCTATAGTCATAAATACAAGTGTATGCAAGTTTTTAACTTGTTTTTTGTTTTTCATATATATATATATAAACTTAAGAGCATGCTATAACTCTAAACAAGCTTTTATTTATTTATTTATTTTTATTATGATAAATGCTACTACAAGAGAAGGCAGACCGGTTTCGACCTATGCAGATGTCTAAAGGTTTAGATCTTCTTCTTGAGAAATACCTTTTAGATAAATGAGACCCATAGGTCGAAACCGGTCTGGGGATAGGGACAATCTAAGATAAAGATGATTTGAATGCCTTCTCTTGTAGTAGCATTTATCTTAATAATAATAATAATAATAAAAGCTTGTTTAGAGTTATAGCATGCTATTAAGTTTACACATTGGTAAATGCAAGCTATATATAAGTCATGTGACATCTGACTTTATATATATAACAGATCTTATCAATAATCACATAATATTACAATATTTCAATAGCACTAAATGAAAAGGAAACACAAAGTCTGAAAAAGCAGCATACATAAAAGGTTATTTTTACCTATGCTGATTTATTCAGACTATGTAGGTAGGGTGGCTACTAAAGGTTATTGGATTAAAGTTCAACCTATCATTTCTGATATTTTGGATAGCATATGACTTTCAGAGCAAATAATCATCCATTAACTTATCATAATCATAATTTAATTCTAATATGTTTGCATTAAAGGTCAATTTGTTTCTAGTTGGAGTAAATTATGAATCCTTTCATTTATAATTTAAGACTTTTAAACTATATAATTTTTAAAAGTTCAAGAAATTATATTTAGCCATTAGTATTCCGCTTTTAGTTTCTTGCTTCAGTCAAATATATTTTCATCAAATATTTCTATGAAATCGATTTTATTTTCTGCATATAAGTAGGCTTTTATTTTTTATAATATTATGTGTTATATCAATGATAGCTTTGGTCCATAATTGTGATGAAATGTATTCATTTGTATTGGAAATCACTTCTATGGTCAAAAATTTATTATGGATGCTTAAGTTTAATCTCCTTTTCTTTTTATATTACTCAATTTTTATTCAAAAATTTAGTAGTGAATAGAACTTTTTATTTTAAGAAAATCTGTAATTCATAATGATTTCTCTTCACTTATAATATCTATTATGAACAGATACATATATATATATATATATATATATATATATAGCAAGTTTTTTAACTTGCATTTTTGTTTATCATATATATATATATATATATATATATATATATATATATATAATCCAATACTATGGGTTTTTTTTTTCAATTAAAAATATTTCATTTGTAATTTTTAATAACCAAAGTTTTGTAATACTATAAATTAGTTTACTTATTTATTCAACTAGATCCTTTTGGAATTACTTACATTATCATTTTGCTTTGAATATACTAAAACTAAAATGTTTTAGTTTGCCTTCTTTATATATTTTTTCCAGAATAAAATATAATAATAACATAATTATTAAATGAAATTGAATAATATTATTTGTTTATATTGGTGATCATTTCCATTTATCACTATCATTTTTTATTACTCATATATAGATGAATAGAACCATACTAAATAGTCAGACCTCCCATATACACTATAAGGAAAGAAAATCTGATAAAACTAGCAATTATTTTTTTCTCACTATATTTATGCCACTAGTGTATACTTTAGTAATCAATAAGTGTCAGATGATAGTGATTATTAAATCTCTACCCAATGCTGTCCTATCAATATTTCTTAGTTAATGTCTTTCATCAGGCAGGAACTAGAAAATAATCTAAGAATGTTAGATAGACAACAGTGATGTGATACACTGTGACATCTCCTTAAATGGAGTCAGGAATCTCTCAACAAGTATGTCCAGAGAAACTAGTTAGCCACTTTACTTTCCCTTTCCATTCCCCACCCTAAGTTTTCCCATAATCTGATCCATCCCATTTCCACAACATAATTTTGTCAACTCTTTGGCCTTTATCTCTAAATTCCCCTTATCTTTTTCCAAATCCAGCATAAAAACCAATAACCCACTTTCTGTATAATCACTGCCATCTGGTGTCTATTCATTGTTAAAACTTATACTATATGGTATAACTGTGGTGAGAATAAAATAATTTGTTGCTACATTAGCATGAATGCAAGTATGGATCATGTGATGTCTTATTGGTTTTAAAACTGTCAATTAATAGTTAAATAACATTTATTAAAATTATATCTTGAATTAAAGTAATACAAGTTTAGCCAAAAGAAAAAAAAATCTACTACACCGGGGTCTTGTTTTATGTGGTAGATAGGTTCCACTGAAAATCCTGCATTAAAAAAATCACACAAAAATAGACTTAACTTACCTTGAAAAATGGGGGATGGGGTCTGTAATTTTCAGAATTTGCATAAAAGCAAAACAACAAGGAAAAATACTTTAAAATTCACATTTAAAAAATAAGGAATAAAGTATGACTAATAAAAAATATCAAATATTTGAAAAAAATTGATACAAGACAAACTTTTTTACTTTTTTTTTATTAACTACAGTATTTAATTTGACATTTTTTCATACGTATTTTTTGACGATATGCAGTTCATTTGTAAACTGTTAAGAAATTAAATTTGTTGATGTGATGTAGCTTCTCCTTGAACGAAGTCAAGAATCTCTCAGCAATTATGCCCAGAGAAACTTGTTAGCCATTTTATTTTCCATTCCCCACTCTAAGTTTTTCCATATTCTGCTCCATCCCATTTACACAACTAGTGCAAATTTCAGTCTTGTGTTGTGTTAATGGTTTTCTGTTGACAACTGATTTTTACTACTGAAATAAATTTTAAATGTTCACATTTTGTTTCTATATTTAAAAAATGAGATCAAAATCAAAACAAAAAGATTATACATTATCATTAGAAATACTATTTTCAGTTTATAAAATCAATAAAATCTTCATTATTTATTTTAAAAATCTACATTATTTATTTCCATTATATCAAACAAAATACGTTTTAAAAGTTTAAAATTTTTGAATATTTATTGCGATATTTTTATATGTAAGTATAAATTTATTATTATTATTTACTCATTAGTATAAGTAAGTTATTTATTCTAAATACAGCTTCAGGCCATATTCATGTTAGCTGCTAATATAACATTATATTTTTGAAAAAAAAAGTATTTCAAGTCAAAATAAATTATTAATAATTTAAATTTCTTTATATCTAATAAATGTAGTGAAATATGAAAAATATTGAGAAGAAACATGAATTGCATAACTTCAAAATCGCATTAAAATAATCCGCATAAAATGAGACCCAGGTGTATATGTTAATTTTTAAGTGAGAATGTCAATATTTTTATAATTTTTTTTGGTGATCTATATTTCTTTTATTAATGAGTTTATTTATATTTACCACAAGTTTATGAACCATGTCATTATAATGTAAATATTCATGGATGTTTCAGATAAACATTAAGATGTGAGAATAATATATTATTCATGTCACAATGCCTTCATGTTAGTAATCATGTGTCTTATTGTGCTAAATGGTAATGTTTTTATTGAATTTGCTTTAGTAATAAAATATTTCAAATTTTGTAAGTGGTTTATTATGTAACAATAATCATGGCCACTGTTTGCTTTATAACATTATGACAGAATTTTTACATTTGTTTAAATTGTCAGGTAGCAAATTAAATAGAAGATTAACATATTTATTATTATAAAACATAAGACCTTAACTAGACCATGGTGGAAAATGTATATCTTTTATACCATTATTCCTTACACTAACTATGGAGCTAAAATATCATTATGAAACAAATTTGAAGTGAGACCTGTTGTAATCTGCCACTTTTCAAATTAACAGACAACAAGAAAGAAACATTATGTTCTTCAAATTAAACAACTGTTTTAAAACATAAATAAATAAAAATATCATATTCACAATCTTATGTTAACATTTAGTTATCATTTTCAATAGACTATATTTTTGAAATATTATTTTTATTCTAAATCTGATAAAATATATTATTCTTATAATAGAATAATCTTATCAATCGGTCTTTAATATAAAATTTCACTCTGATGGAGCATGTGATATTTATACTGTATTGTAAATGTATATTATTTATATTCAATTAGTACATCCTTTTATTATTCATGTCAATTTTAAAGCATTGCAAATCTGTTTCAGGACATAAGGAACTGTAGCAATACTCTTCTGTTATTTGAATGCTTAAAGATGTGGGTATAGTATGTAATCATTTTAGAATATTTTTTAAATAATTAAATAACTATAAAATAGTTATCAGTAATAATATTAGTAATGATTATGATGACGATGATAATAATAATGCAAATATGGATGTAATTTAGTTCTTATTTGTATTAATTATGCTTGTAGTTTTAATATTATGAAATTTAATGTAATAAACGTTTAACTGACAAATGTGTTTTTTATCGACATACATAAAATAAATATAAAAAATTATAAATTCCATACTTTGATTCACATATTATACAAATAATACCATCTTTTGAACTAATGCAATTTTAATGCATATTTTATAAAGTTTAACATCTATGGTTTATTTACATTTATCCAGATAAAATAATATTCATTTCATTATCTAATTAATAATTTATTTTTATAACAAATTGAATATTCCTTGCAAAACAGTCAAAATGATGCCCCCCCCCCCTTCTAAAAGCAATGAAGATCTTTTCTTTAATAAACTAACATAAGCTGAAAGATGCACTTAAGAATATTTTTCACTCATAAAATATATTAATATTTGATAGGTAATTAAGGTTTGTTGTTGTTGTTGTTGTTTTTTTTTTTTGGGGGGGGGGTAATATTGTTCAATACCGTATTAGAATAAATTATATAAACCAATTATCATATTGCTATTGCAAGTAAAAGAAAATCTTATAACAATATAGAATCAAAATTATAAAATTAAAAGTTTATAAATGAAAGAAGAATATAATTAAAAATCATCACAATCTTGCAAATTTAAGCTCAAATTGATCTCAACATTTGAATTTTTTTTCCATTATCAAAAAAGAAAATAGCAAGAAAATCTCACAGTTGAAGAATATGGAAAGCACATTAATTCTATTTTGACATTAAACTTTAAACAATTAAATTAATCTATATAGAAACAATATGTGGAGAATAAAATTATCGAAAACGAAATTCTAATACTAAAATAGTATATATATATATTTTAAAAAACATAAAAAAGAAAAGATATCAATAACAAAAAAAACTATTAATCATAATGACTATAAATACAATTTTTATTTTATGTTAACATAAAGTCTATAATAAATTTAGTAATCGTCATATAGTGTAAGATAAAGAAATTAGGATGATTGGGTCTGTTCGTGTATATATACATATATCATAATAAAAATAATAAATAACCTATTGTAAACAGTCTTTCAATCCACAGAAGTACTTTTGGTTAATTTTTTAAACCTGCCCACTTGAAATTAACCGAAAGTACTTCTGCGGATTGAAAGACTGTTTATAATAGTTTATTACCGTTATATTTATTATTTTTATTATGATTATAATTTTGATCTAATTAGCGGACAATTTATTTATATTATATATGCAACAAGAAATAGACTTAATATGGGATCTTTAAACAAATTATTTCCATGTCTATGGGCTAAATAACAAATTAAATAAAAAAGAAAAAGGCAGTTAAAAATTACATAAGGAATCTTACAATTTTAGTCTAATAAAATGTGGTTGGCAAATAAGTATATATCAATATTTTATTTTTAACTGGATAGTAAAGCAAGAAAACGATTGTAAAAGACTTTAAGAAGGAATTTGAATAAGGAAAAAAACTTGAAAATTGCTTTAATAAAGACTATGACTTTTGAAAAAAAAAGTATAAAGCTAAACTAAATAACCATTCAATTATCAATTAGCAGCTGATTATGTAGGCACTCCTAGATAAAATGTATAACATCTGGTTAATTTGGATGGTACAAATGAATGATGATGAATTTTTTATCACTAGTAAAAAAACTATTATAATCTTGCATATGCTGTACCAATGTATCACTCTTTTGCTACTATTAAAATGGTGGTAATTTTTTGCATAATAGTGCTACCTAGTGCAATATTTAGTAATCAATAAATTCTAGAAAGTTATGCATCAAAATTTTATCCAGTGTTTCCCCATCAACTATCCCCAGACTAGTTTCTATGGTTTAAACAGCCTATATAAGTGTAAAGAAAAGATGATCAGGTGATGTTATAATAGTTTCTTATTATTAATTTGAAATGTCTAATCTAGTATACTTTACACTTTTGGAAAAAAAATTTTAATATTTATTCTGAAATGAATTATTTTAAAGCAGTTGTTTTGCCATACAATAATTATATATTCAAATTTTTGCTGAAATGTCACCTAATAATTAATTACAGTTCATCATTTATATGGATACTAAAATAATGCAATTGTTTTTGAAAGATTGCTTGTTTGCATTTATTTATTTTGTTATGGTTGTAAAAAAGGAACACAATTGATCAATAAAATGTGAAATAAGAATAAGCTTATTCCTATTAAAAATAATATCTTTCAAATATAAATTCTATTATGAAAATCAAAATTATACTTTATGTTCATGGTATTTGCATATATATATATATATATACCAGATCGATCCACCGAAAGAACTTACTTACACATATATATGTTTTGGCTGGTTTCAAACTCCTTCATAATACATTTATAATCTTATTTGTTTATAAATGTTACATGAACAAACCAGCACGTTCAAGCAAAATGGGAGATATTATTGATAGCTTTAACTATCAATAATGGCCCACCTCGGCTGCTAGATTCAAACCCCTACTATCCAAACCCTTTATTTGTTTCGGAGTAAACCCCAGGTGCCAACTAGTCTCAGACTAATGTATCTGGTCAGTAGACTCATAATCCAGCACTCAAAACTATCCCAAAACTAGCTCAGTCTAATTTTAATAAATAATAAAATATAGAAAAAAAATTGATAAAAAGAGATTGATAAAAAGAATTTGATAAAAAGAATTGACCGACAAATAAAGTTTTAGTTTAACGATAATTTATTTTAACTAGCATTAATTATACTAAATTTAAATATCTTTATAATTTTTAACTAACATAATATTGGTATTTTTGTCACGCACATTTTAAATTAACACAATATAATATATCTTATGAAAAAAGCAAAATAATATTTGACATTGATAAATTATCTATCATTCACAAACATGCACATCAATAGTTCATTTTATGCATGCTTATAGAGTTCAAATTACTTGTCTCTGTAGGATTTACGAATTACAGCAGTGGCTACTATATATAAATGAGAATAATAAAATGTTTTACCTAGGATTTTTGGAATGTGGATATTGCTTGTTGTTAGCTGCTTCTGACGGAGTATATCTAACTGGTTAGATTTGATGTTTGTTGAGGAGATTTGATGCTAATCCATTGGTTTTATTCTTGGAGACAGTTGAACATTGATGGAGGATTTCTGAGCTGTTAAGTAAACATTATTTCATGGGCAGGTCTTGCTGATCTTGTTGGACTAAGGGCTGAAATAAGAGCATATATTCCCAAAAGCTGCTCAGCACTGCATTTCTGTTTCTGGATACATAATATGAATTGCACTGTTATCTCTGGTGAAACAAGACTGACACTAGACAAACTGAAAACTCAAACTCTAATGATAGAAAACTATTTGACTCTTATCTTTTCGAAAACAAACTGTAATAAACTCTTCAACATTTAAATACGTTTTTCTTTTATGAAAGATTATTTTAATTTTTTTTAGATAAATTATCATGTGCCAATTTCAATATTGGTACAATATATATATATATATATATATATATATATATATATATATATACTGAACCAGATGCTTTATCTATTTCAAAAGTTCCACCATGAAATTAAAACTAACGTTTATTTTTATAAAGTTTTTAAAAGAAAACTATTTAAAAGTTTTAGGTTTTTTTTATAATGTATTAAGAGTACGTGCAATAACACACATACTCATTTATGTATGAAAATTCTGTGATTTTTATTTTCGTTAGATTTTATTTTAAAATAATTTTCTTTTGATGCTAGTTTTTTTTCTAACAATAATTAAAAGCAAGCAAAGTTTTAATCTATTTGTAAAAGCATTCTAATTTAAAGAGTTTTGATTGTGATAAAATTTCTTTTTATTTTGCATTCTTAAAAGGTGAGACTTATTTTCTCATTTATTTATTTTTAATTAATTTTAAATAAGATAAGAACCCTGACAAGATATTGTTCTTTTAATTAAGATTAAGCAGGATATAGAGGTTTACCCTGGTCTAAACTTCTAATTAAAGATTATGCAGGAGATAACAATTCACATAAATAGCCCGGGGTTTTGACTGATTTTTATTCTGCTTATTATTATTATTCTCATTGTTATAAGTATTTTTCAGCTTCTAATTATTCTGCTGATTATTATTAAACTGCTTGTTATGATTCTGCTTCTTATTTGTTAATTGTTCAACATGAATCGCCAAAGTTGGATTTCTGTGGACTGCTAATAATAATACTATTTGCCATGATAGTAGCAGCCATCCAGTTTCCATGCCTAAAATATATGCCATGAGAAATATTAATGACATGCAATGCCTTCAAGATCAGTCCTAAAAGTCTAGTCAAGAAGTAATCCAAAGATTGCCTCCAGATTCCCAAACATATAAAAGTAAATCAAAGCCATCGTATGGAACTGTATATAAACTGAATTTTTGTGCATCCCATTGGAAGTAATCATCTGGACCTAACGTTATGCCTCAAGGTAAACCTATGTTTTCATATTATAACCAGCATTTAAATCTATAGTTAATTCTCTGTTAATGTCTCAGGTTAATGTTAAAAGAAACTTCTCTTTATAATAAGTTTTGCATATACATTTAAATATCTTTAATTATTTTATTATGTATTGTATTTATAGGATGTATTGGAATCTTAGTTTTATAATTCCATGTTTTTAAATTTATTTATTTGGGAGTATATTGCAAGTTTATGTTTTATATACTTCATGTTTTATCTTTTCTTTATATTACTAACCCTTGATAAATGCTTGAGCAGATATTAGTAATTTTCTTTTAACTCACCTGTCCCTTTTTCATCATAATTAGTTTAGTTAAGGTTGGTTTGGGTTTTATGAAGACTGTAAATCTTTTGGATAGCAGTTTATCAAGTATATTATTCTGTTTTTTCTTAGTGGAGATTTCAGTTTTCCTATGTTTCAGATTATGTAATACTGTTATATTTTCTTTTCTTGTAATGGAATAAACCTTGATGATCTTGAACATGGTCATTCACGAGCTGATCTGCAGACATATGACATTCTTAGTCTCAATGTTACTTTTGCAGTCTAAGGAAAGCAGTCTAAGGAAAGCTCACCTGCACTGTTTTGTTGTATTCCCTACAAGACACCTTTGTTTGAAATGTCTAAATAGGGAAACTTGAATTTGTTTTTTTATTATAAATTTCTAGCAGGAAGACAATTATAAATCCCTTTTTAATTATTAGATGAGAAAATGAACTTATCTACCAAAGTGTTTAATGTTTTAATACTTTTGTACACTGGTCAAAATTTCATATTTTGTTTGCCTGGGATTTACTATTGTGAGTTTAGTAATAACTGAAAGGTTGCTAGTCTTTCACATGTGCTTACTATTGTCTCTCAGACAGCCAATCAGATTTTAAACAACTGCCTTTGATAAACTATGAAATTATTTTGGCTGATGTTTGTCTCTGTGTTCTTTTCTCAATTGTCTGAACAATGTTAAAGATCTCTTTCTCTTCCTGGATCTAGCTTGTAGCATTCATCAACATCAATTCTTGATCACCATAAATTAATTTTTCTATGTAGTGGTGCCCTCGGTGATCAAAAGACGTGAAGAAGTGACTGGTACAATATATATATATATGTAAATACAGTAACTAAATAATTAAAAAATTTTATCCACTTAGGAGCGCTTTTGATTATCCCAGTAATCTGTGTCAACTAAAGCTTTGAAATGCTAACTTTCCCGCAATTCTGTGATCTTAACATTTGCTGCTTGCCTGTTAATTAAGTCATGTTTATATTTGTATATTAGCATAGCCTCCTTTATTGTTCCATATAAATCAAAAGTGCCAATGTCACACAAAATGGCAGGTTTGAAGTCCTTCTTATTTAGAAATAATAGTCTTTGCAAATATTCATCAGATAAAGGCAAAAATATTGAAATATACTCGAATGAATTGTTAAATGTTGTCTATAGTTATAATCACATATATAATGTTATTAGAGATTTTAATACAAAATATAAAAATAAAAATTTTAATAATAATACTGATTCTCCTGCTAATAAAAAAATATGGATATCAATCCCACATATTTCAAATTATCAAGTAAAGTTTATAAGGAAAATTTATAAAGATATATGCGATATTGCATTTTATACACCTCCTACATTATATAAATTAATAAATAACTCCAATGATAAAACCTCATTTATAAATTTATAAATGGATATGTAGGTGTGGCAGTAAATATATATGTGAATCTAGATGTACTTTGGAAAAAAGAACTAAAGAACACTTGCTATTATTAAAACGTGTTCAGAAATCGAAACACAATTGCATAGTAGATAATAATATTTCAGCATCTGTTTTTATGACCATAATAAATCATGTATTTATGGTTTTGACTACAATTTTAACAGTGTAAAAATATTACAAATTGAAAAAAATAACAATAAAAGAAAAATAAAGGAGGCTATGCTAATATACAAATATAAACATGACTTTAAACTTTTCTATAAATAAAAAATAAAACAAAAATATTTTCAATCTAATACTAAATATCATATCAATCATTCATAATTTTTTTTCCTTTTAACATACCACTATCCTATTACAATTTTTAAACCATTAAGCATCACATGATCACATTTCCTATACTAGCACATTAATTGTTGATAAACAGAGCAAAACTCTCCATACAGTATTGCCACCTGTGCTAAACAGAGTAATCAATGGATGCCAGAAGGCTTGTGCATAAAATCCCTATCTAATGCCTACTCATCCAATATCCCCAGACTAGTTTCTGGCTTGTGGCCTTCGTCAGTGAGGAGCTTTGGATCTGAGAGCACTGCATCTAGATCTTAGGATCTAATGCAACCCTCTAGCAACCACCTTTTATCTCTACTTAACTACTAAACTATGAGAATGAAATTGAAAACACAAAAAATATTTTCAATCTAAGCTCAATAGCTTATATAGTCATATGGGTCTGAACTCAGTTCAGCACCCATACATTTGTGTCTTTGGCTCTTTTACAACCATAGCCACCACTATCCTATTAGGCAGGATTGGTGTTAAACCATTAAGCATCACATGATCACATTTCCTATACTAGCACATTAATTGTTGATAAACAGAGCAAAACTCTCCATACAGTATTGCCACCTGTGCTAAACAGAGTAATCAATGGATGCCAGAAGGCTTGTGCATAAAATCCCTATCTAATGCCTACTCATCCAATATCCCCAGACTAGTTTCTGGCTTGTGGCCTTCGTCAGTGAGGAGCTTTGGATCTGAGAGCACTGCATCTAGATCTTAGGATCTAATGCAACCCTCTAGCAACCACCTTTTATCTCTACTTAACTACTAAACTATGAGAATGAAATTGAAAACACAAAAAATATTTTCAATCTAAGCTCAATAGCTTAAATAGTCATATGGGTCTGAACTCAGTTCAGCACCCATACATTTTGGTGTCTTTGGCTCTTTTACAACCATAGCCACCACTATCCTATTAGGCAGGATTGGTGTTAAACCATTAAGCATCACATGATCACATTTCCTATACTAGCACATTAATTGTTGATAAACAGAGCAAAACTCTCCAAAATGTATGGGTGCTGAACTGAGTTCAGACCCATATGACTATTTAAGCTATTGAGCTTAGATTGAAAATATTTTTTGTGTTTTCAATTTCATTCTCATAGTTTAGTAGTTAAGTAGAGATAAAAGGTGGTTGCTAGAGGGTTGCATTAGATCCTAAGATCTAGATGCAGTGCTCTCAGATCCAAAGCTCCTCACTGACGAAGGCCACAAGCCAGAAACTAGTCTGGGGATATTGGATGAGTAGGCATTAGATAGGGATTTTATGCACAAGCCTTCTGGCATCCATTGATTACTCTGTTTAGCACAGGTGGCAATACTGTATGGAAGTTTTGCTCTGTTTATCAACAATTAATGTGCTAGTATAGGAAATGTGATCATGTGATGCTTAATGGTTTAACACCAATCCTGCCTAATAGGATAGTGTGCTATGTTTAAAAGAGCCAAAGACACCAAAATGTATGGGTGCTGAACTGAGTTCAGACCATATGACTATTTAAGCTATTGAGCTTAGATTGAAAATATTTTTTTGTTTTCAATTTCATTCTCATAGTTTTGTAGTTAAGTAGAGATAAAAGGTGGTTGCTAGAGGGTTGCATTAGATCCTAAGATCTCGATGCAGTGCTCTCAGATCAAATCCACTGACAAGGCCACAAGCCAGAAACTAGTCTGGGGATATTGGATGAGTAGGCATTAGATAGGGATTTTATGCACAAGCCTTCTGGCATCCATCCGGGGCGTCTTTCCTAATTAACAGGCAAGTAGCAAATGTTAAGATCACAGAATTGTGGGAAAGTTAGCATTTCAAAGCTTTAGTTGACACAGATCACTGGGATAATCGAAAGTGCTCCTAAGTGGATAATTTTTTTAATTATTTAGTTAATGTATTTACAAATATTCAGTTATATAATTACATATATTGCTTTAAAAATACAGACATGGAATCATTATATATATATATATATATATATATATATATATATATATATATTGCTTTAAAAATACAGACATGGAATCATTATATATATATATACACACACTCGTGTAATAAAATGAAATTGAATTAAATCTTCAATTCAATTATTTCTATTATATGAAATGAATTAGTCATCTTGATCTATGTTTGTAAGATTGTTTTATACTATTGGCAATTCACATTTTAAAAAAAATATAAGTTTATTAATTCAACTTAATTTGCAATTTAAAAATAACTATAATGAAAACCTTATTTTCTAATATCTCTTGAATTATAGAGCATCTTTCAAGGATAGTAAATTAAAAATATTCAAAGACTTTTTTAAAAAAAATTCAATTTTCTATGATAAAGAAAATATATATTTATTCTTCAAAAAAATACTTCAATAAATGATTAACATGCAAATGTCATATTATTTTCAATACTGTTGTCCATAGTTATAATTTTTCAATTTAACTTTTAACTTTTTATAAGAGCAAAACATTTACTTTCATTAATGACAAAAGCAAAAGATGAGATGTTTATTTTTTTTATATAATCGTAACTTTCATGATATTTTTTTTTCCAAAAACAGAATCAGTACTAAATGGAATTATAAATAATGTCCCAATTTATGACTAAAAATTATAGACTTGAAGAATATATATTAAACATTACTAGAGACAAATCATTGTAAATGTATTTGGTGCTCCTTCTCAAATTCACAATTCAGAACAAAAATACTTGTTTGATTGAAAAGATGAGACTTCATTATAATTCAATGATTAACTAATAGATGAAAATTATAGTAGTTCTGAAATGCATATTTTTAATGCTGCTGAAACTATTCAATAATATGTTACTAATACTTAATAAAACAATTTTAAAGTGTAATTCAAACTAGAAATATGAATAAAAATGTTAATTATAATTACACAAAAATTAAAAAATATATATTTAATTATTAAGACATTAACAATATCTCTAATTATAAAAATTGAAATATATTAAATAATGTGCTGAACAGCTTTTAATGACCATCCATATTTTTGTTTATGGTCTCTGAATTTACAAGACATATTGTTCCATTTTTGTATAAAATCATGTATTTGTTTAATAACTATTAACTATGATAATTTTCAGCTTTTACCTCATATATGAAGTCCATTGACTTTATATCTCTGTACGAATTTAAGATTAGCCACATAGTTCATAGGTTTCCTCTTTTAAACACAATAAGGAATTTTTGAGATATAATGAATAATTTTACAATTTCATCTGAAGCATTTAACAATTCTCAAATACAATGTTTGTATACTATTCATTTGATATTTCTTAATGATTATTTTATATATATTTACACGCTTTAGTTAAGGCAGTCAGATGAATTTGACTATCTTAAATTTGTTTATTTAATCATTATGCACTATATGTATTCCAGTAAAGATTTGTGACTATTTAAAATTTATTTTATAAATTAAACTGTTTTCAAAATAAAAATTAACTGGATCAAGCTAACCACTGAATGGTGAAGAATTGTCACAAATTACTTCAACAGTAAGAGGTTAGTAATACTATACCAATCACATTCATGCATTTAAAATAGCTATTATGATTACTTACTATATATGTTAATTTATATCTTTATTATTCATATTATGATAATTATGAATATTTTAAAGCAATTTAAGCTTCTTAATAAATGGTTACAAATATTCCCAACGAGATATAATTTTATGTATATTATTAATATTTTTCCCTTTACATAATAATTCGTTACCATTACTTAATTATCTTCATATATTAATTTAAGTTAAACTTTAACTGCTATTGCAAAAAATAGAAATATAATAACGTAACATTTAGTTTCTATAATTGTTCAATGTAATATCTGAGTTTATTGTACTCATTTCTTTTTCATTTTTTTCTTTTTTGTTTATATATATATACATTTCCATGTGATTATACGTATTTGCAAACGTATATAAAGATGAACTTAATTACAAATATGTAAATATATAAAGATGAATTAAATATAAATATATAAATATATTCATATATTTAAATACAAAATCTCATTTTAAAAGTCAATTACTAATAAAAATAAATTGTTTTAATCGTTTTTCACATTTTTAAATAAAAGTTAGACTAATTTTTATTTTTAATTTTTATTAAATAAATTTCCAAACACATTAAAAAAGGTAATAATTTTATTTCAATTTTTGCAATAGTTAATAATAGAAAAAATACTTTCCACTTGTCAAACTTTTTGCGAAAGAATGTGGAAATATAAAATGCTATGCTCATATAGCAAAACCAATAAACATGACTAGAAACAAAATTATTTTCACACATTTAAATCAATGTCCCATAAATCTGATAACAATCCAAAAAAAAACCTTTGGGAAATATTTGATGGTTATTAACGATGTGATGACAATCTTCTCTCTCTAATGACTATCTGCGATCAAAACGACAAATGATGAATTGAAATTATTTCATCAATGAATAAAATATTTATCCAGAACATTAATCAATTATTAATCAGTCAAACCATTATCGACTTTAAATTTATAGTTCCATAAAATGAACAGCATCAGTAGAAATAAGTTATGGGAAATATCACTATATATATGTAAGAATGACTAATGTTGCAATAAAGTATGTGGCAACCATTTTACTCAACAAAACAACAAAAAAGATTAATAAAAAAATTTAAAAATTATAAATATTAATAGATATTATTGCAAACATATATATATATATAGCATCCTTATTACAGTAATAGCATATTCACCTGCCACAATCGCAAAATAGGTTCAAATCCAACCAGATAAAATTTGAATTTGTTTATATTCAACTCCTCTAACTACTCTCATAAAACTAGTACTAGTTGTCAAAGTATATTTAATTATTTTTAATTACATGGTAATACGTTGTTAAAAATAAATCTTAACCATCCAGATAATGGAAAATCTGAATAACAAAACCCTTCCATTCACTGCTTCATAATAATAAGCTGTTAAAAATAATTCATCCTAGTGATTTATTTAAAGATTATTTACTTTGTGCATTATTGTCATGTTTAAATGTAAATCATTCGAAAAGTGGTTACATAATGCAGATGAAAGTAAGAGAAGATAGCCTGTCTTTCTATGTTAATGGATGTTTGTGATATAGTGGAGTTAGAGTGATAAATGCATTTATACAAATTAAAATCTTGAAATATATATCTACAGTGCAATGACATCTCACTCTTCCACAAAATATTAAAAGTTGGATAGAAACCAGTATTTATTTTGCATGACGCAGATGCAGTGAATGTAATCAAGTTGTCAACATGGTACTGAGATTCAAGTATTGATCCCTCTCTAAAAATATAAACAATATTCTTTAACTAACATTGAAGTAGTATATCTATGCTGATGATAATTTTTACTTTATGAAATGCCTGACAATAATCATTAATATATTTATATAAAGTAGTTGATGTCAAAGTTGTTAATTCAAAATTCTGATATTTATAAATCAAACTATAATATTTTAATGTATATAATACTGCACAAATAATGAATAAATATAACATGAGACATGCATTGGACTTAATTATCCTTTCCAAATGTCTTTGTTCGTATTTTCAATAATGATTGCAGAATGTAAGTTTTAAAATAAGAAAGTCAGTCAAAAATCATTGCATTTCTCTCTCTGGATGTAAATTTATTTCATCCAATTTAAAAAAATATTTACAACATTTTTCAGCATGACCATTGTGTTATTAAATACACTTTGCTCATTTGTCAACATGTATTCATATTCTCTCAATAATAAATGTTTTAGGCTGAGTTTCAAGCCACTAATGCATATTATTTTTACACCTTCATCATACCATAAATCTGTTTTTGTAGAGCTTCTTTTAAGAAAGCAAACATGTGATATCCTGATGAAGCAATAACAGGACTATAAAGAGAATGCTCCAATACCTCAAAACTAAATTTTTTAAAGATGTCAACAATTGAGAAGTTTAGGACTGCCATGCATTGTAATGCAAAATCACAATAGGTTTGGATAGCAGCCCTTTATATTTTCTATGAATATTAGGATTCAGCTTTTCAGTAAATATCTACCCTGTGCAGTTTGGTGTAGTTGATAGAGCATCAAACTTGTTATCAGGTTGTCCCAGAATCGATTCGGAAACTTGTATTCTGCTGCTTGAACTTCCTGTGATCTTCCTAGCAATAAAGCCATTAGCATGTTTTACTGAATATCTCATTGTAACAAGAACTGATGAAACATTTCTGGTAATATTCCCATACTGGCCCTTGAAAATAGCAGAAAACTGTAAGCATCAATTTTCCAGCTAATGGTTAAGTTTTGAACTTTTTTTGGTCTGAGATTGAGAATGTTTCCATTCTATACTCTGACACTTATTGCTGAGCTAATAATGATGAATCCATGTCTTGTCATTGAGTAATGATTCTTCTTAAGAAACTTTCCCTTCCTTATACTATGTATTTACATATATCAAAATGCTTATATTTGTGTTCATCTATGATCAGTTTTGTTATACATCTCACATAAACTTTTTTAGAAACCAAAGACTGAAATGGATTATTGCATAAGTATAACCATGGCTGATTTTTAAACGATTTTTCACACAGTCTACTACAATTCATCTATCTAATAGATTCAATTCAAGTGCATACCAAATATTCTCACAATTTGCGGTTGTGAACAAGTATGTGCCTCCTTCTTCATAACTGATACTTATGTGAACTTCTTTGAACTTCTACATTTTTATACACTTCTTTACAACAAAACACATTCTCTATATAGTCAATAAGTATTGGCATAAGATATACCTTCAGACTGCAAGAAATTAATCATCTCTTCTTTAATACTAATCACAAGGGGGCAACTATTGTTTCTCATACCACAATGGCATTTGAAGTGATATAATGTATTCAATATTGAAACAGTAACCATATAAAGAAAATACTCAAAACCCAGTGTAGACAACATAAATTTTAATTTAACTCATGTAAATAATTTTTGACTAATCCTTATGCAAATCTAAACTTAAAAAAATTAAATTATTCCATATGTTTATATTTAAGTCAGCAGAAAAGTGAAGTTGTTTAAATTGATCCACAGTGAAAGAAGGACATCTGTTTCTTTTTTTCAGCTGATGGTGGAGCTGATATAAAAGATGCAATAATAAAAAACAAAATCTAAAGATATGTAAGCTTCAGCCAAAATTTATTTAGGTTAATACATGGATATTCTTGTTATACTTTCATTCTTTATAAATATTATTCAACCCAATAACATATTAATAGCACTCTATTAATTAATATTTTAAATATTATATATTTAGTTATATATTCACAAAGATATTAAATTTAGTAGAAAATTAATTAAATCTTGAAAGGTTAACTGTATACATTTAGATGTTCATTTTAATAACATTCATTTGCCAGATTGGTTAACTTTATAAGAAGTGGAAAATAAAAATGTAAATGGTTTCGTTTTACATTTGCAAAAGCCAATTCTGAAATTAGAAGACAATGCATTAATATAAATAATTTCTGCATAATGTATTAATCCTGTGATTATATATATATATATATATTGAATTTTTCTATAAATGTATTTTTTATTAAAACAGACTTAATTATAGTTCTCTCTGAGATATGTAATGTCAACAACTGAGAAAAGATAGAGTGATACCAATCTATCCTTTAGCTCTATTGTTCTATATACTTCATTTTTAGCATAACTTTAAACTATAGGTGAATTTGACTATTATTTTAATTTATGTGCAAATCATATTATCTGAAATCATCATTTACCTATTCGGAAAATCAAGAATGAACTATAGTTTAACAAACTCTACATATTATTCTATTTTTTGTAGTTGTTGAAATTACATAACTCAGTGGAGATGCAGTTACTTTCATTGCAATTACATACATTTAAAGTTATGATTATTTATTATCACATTTACTTATTGTATATTGACATTTTGACTGAATCTCACCAGCCATCTTCCAATGAATAGAAGTCATTCATGAATGTTACAGATAGGCACAAAAAATACAAATATCAAATATATGTTAACATTATATATATATATAAGCTCTTTTGGGCAAAAATGTTAACATATATTTGATATTTGTATTTTTTGTGCTTATATATATATTGTACCAAAATTTACCTTGGTCAAAAGATATTACCATTATAAATTAAATTAATTATAGCAAAAGAATTCAAATAAAATAAATATTTTATTTGAGTGACAGTAATCAAATAAATGAGATCCAATTGATTTCAAACTATATTAACATGAGCATTTCAATTTTAAGTTTGACCATCACTGTCCTATAATATTATTATTGTAAAATGTCAAATTTGTCATTTCTTACATTTCAAAATATTCATAGGTGGTAGTTTAAATTTGTTGTTTGACAGATGTTTTGAATTCACAGTTAATAACAATTTGGTATCAGATAAAATATATGACAGATTTAATTTTCTAAACTAGATATTTTATAACTTGGTGAGAATTTTGTCCTTAAGACTATTATAATTAATTATACAAAATGGAATTGCATTTTATTTTAACTATTAACTTGAATATTTTTGACCAATAATATTAAATTTATTATCCTATCTGTATTTACAACTTTATATTTAATGCTGAGTAATTTATTTTAATCACTTCTTATGAAATAATTAATTTTTTCTACTAGTATTCCAATAATTTTGCTCTTTGGAATAACTATTATCCTATTCAATGATGAAGTTTCCCAAAAGTTTGTCTGAAATATATATTATATAATTCTTTAATTATTTTTAGCAATTTATCAATTATAGTATTAATGTCAAAGATGTTTTTATTCTTATGATTTTTTTTTCTTTAAACTGTATTTGTCATTGTCATTAAGAGACACATTTTTTTTCAATTACTTCTGATCTGTAGTAATTTCTTCTTGACTATATTATTTTTCTAAGAGTTAGTAGTATTAAAAGATGTCCTTGTTAAATAATTATTTATATAAAATACAGTAAATTTCTTCAGTAAATATTTTAAAAAAAAACATTTAAATCTTAACTACAGGAACACTCTAGGATTATGACCAAGACAGTTTTTTGAGAAGTAATAACTTGAAGCTTCTTTGCTTTTGTAGATAAATGGCATACAACAAACTAATTATGACATAATTCTTCTTTCATAGAGAGTTTTAGACTTCATTAAATAGTTTTCACTTTCTTTTTCTTAAACAAATAATAAAATAAGTATTAATTTAATCATTAAATATAGCATAGCCAAAACTCTCCATACAGTAGTGCTACTCAGTGCCAACCAGAGTAATCAATGGATACCAGAAGGCTTCACATAAAATCCCTATATAGTGCTGAGTGGCACTACTGTATGGAGAGTTTTGCCTGTTTTAATAACAGTAATTTGCTAGCATAAGAAATAGTGATCATGTGATGTTTAGTGGTTTTACATAGGATAGTCATTACATTTTTTAAAGTATGTAATATGTGAGCTGATTTTTAGATCTATAAAGCTAGAATAAATTTTGAACTGATTCAAAATTTTTAGACATTGAATATGTCACTAGACCTTCAAAAAAAATTAAAATGAGTACTATATTTTTGTAATATTACATCATATATCATTTACTAATTATTCTAATATATGAGTAACCTTATATAAATATGGAAATTTAAAAATAAATGAATACACAGAATTAAAATGATATACTTAAGCTTATATAAACAAAATATCAAATGGGCAATTTCATTTTTTAACAAAGTAACTTTTTTTTTTGTCTGATTATTAATTTCTCTACACAGACTTTACATTGTTTACTAAAATGATAGTAATCTTTTGATATTTTTAAATTACTAATATTATGCGAAAAAAGAATACAAAACAAACTGATAGAAATATTTGTATTCTCAGAATAAACATCACGCATAAAGAATGGAGTTAATGAACCTTGAGCATTATAATTAATATAAACATTCAGATATTATAAATAAACTTCGAACTATTGACACTAGAAATAAAATAAAATCTATTTTACTAAAATAACAAAAGTTTTAAAAAAACTAACACTTCACATATGATTTAAATGAAGACAAAAAGTTACTTGTTTGATATTAATAAAAAAATTGTAAATATATATATACACGAATGGAATAATTACTTACTTCAAATATTGTATATTTACAATTATTTTAAAACAATTGTTTTGATTATAATATCTTCAATATGATTCCATCACTATAATGGATTGCCGTCTTAAACTAAAGAGAGTTGTATTAATTATTTATCAATCAATTATATAAACTATGATAATAAAGAGTTGAAGTTTATAATATATTACTTTAGAGCTTTTTAGAGCAGTGGATGCCAACCTTTTGGACTTAACGGATCACAAACTTCGTCATTTTAAATCCCGCTGATTACCGATATGAATTTTTTTGAAAAAAGATAAATACATTTGTAAAAAATGATGAGAACGTCAATTTTATTAAAATGAAATTGTGACTATTTAATATACCAAAATTATATATGCTTTTTTGATTATAACAAAATTATAAATGCTTATTTAATTTTAAATCTTTAAAGGTCGTTAATTGTAATAAAATTATTAACATTAATTTAACTATTACAAAATAATTGAAGCTTATTTAAATATTACACATTTTTAGTATGATATTTGTCCCTGCTTGTTTGAAATAAGTATATGGATTTTTGGCTCAAATGAGATTACTGCAAGATGGAGAACTGTATTTATTTAAGCTGAGGCTGGTACTAAGTTTTAACTGCTGTGTCAGATGAAAATGTATTTTCAAACAAATATATTGTTAAATAAAACAATAAGTTGATAATAATTATTCAAGAAGTGGGGTGATTGCAATAATTGTCACAATAATATTGAAGTCACTTCAGTATTATTGTGGTTCTTTTGTTTCCCCCACTCTAGTACATTTCATGAATTTAGTGCAAGATAAAGTGAAAATTATCATTCAAAATATAAGAATATCTTATAATATTATTTTTGTTTTATTATTAATAAAACATTAAAAGTGCAAATAATGTCAGATTTTTCTGCAGACCATTAAAATTTTCACATGGATGACTGATATTGTTTTAGAAAGTGTGTGAGTAATCATGCACATCAAGTAATTTTGTACTATAATATTCCCAGACCAGTTTGTGATGTTACTCCTTTATACTAATCAAGCTAATGAGAAGTATTAAAATTTATGAGGCACTAAATTTGCGATACAAGAATAAATTGTGTAAAAGTAGTGTTGAGCCATAGCAAATTACATGAACAATGACTGAGTTATCACTTGTTATACTACTTCAATCCCTAGTTACTCAATTTGTTTATTAGAAGACAACATGAACTATCATAAAGCATTTTACTTCATGTAAAAAAAAAATATGTTTTTGCATTTTCTTTTATTATTATTTTTGGATTATATAATAAAATTAAAATTTTCAACTATATATATATATATTATTTATCTATTTACAAATATTTCAGATATTTATAAAGTTGTAAATATATCTTAATTACTTTTTCTTTGTATTTTTTAAAATAGATTTATCTGGTTATTGATCTATATATTTCTTGAAATAACTGATATAATTTAAAATACTTTTAATTCAATATTCATGCTGGCCATGTGGTAATTATTATGAACACTTTCACAAATAACATTCATGTTCTTACAAACACACATTTTTTACAGATTGCTCTATTCGTAATCAATGTTTCTGAAATTAATGTTAAAATCTGTTCAGAAGTCTAATATTTTTAATTAAGGCTCACAAGAGGGTGGCATAAACATATTTTTAATTTCAAATTAAAATTATAAAAACATTTTAAAATTAAGGTTTAATAGATTTAAATTCAAAATAATTTGTTAAAATGTTGTACATTTTATATAAATGTCTATCAAAGTGATAGAACACAATAATATTTTAGATAGGTGACATAGTTTCTTAGATATGAAAAAGAAATAGGGATGGGAAGTTGAATATTTTGATCTTCGAACTTCAATGTTTTAAGTAATACTCAAGAATTTCATGGTTTCAATTGTAAGTTTCATTTAAGAAATAAAACAGTTTACAATATAAATTTGTAAAGCTTTTTTAAAAAACTTTTTTCAATTGAAAAAATGTCAAACAATTTTCATCAAAAAAATAATTTCCTCTCTGAATTATTATACATATATAATTAATAAACATCAAAATATATAATTATGTGCACATACTAAATATGATATGTACATAGAGTATACATATTATCTTACTGCAGTAATATCTAGCAATATATATATATATATAATATTATATTTAATGTTTTCATGGTTATATGATGTAAATAAAATAATATTTTGGGCACAAACTGTGTATTATTTTGCATTACAATCCAATATTTTGACAGACTAGAACAAAAATACTTGCTAATTTGAAAAGATAAGATTTAAGAACCATGACAGAATCAATTGAAATATCAAAGAGACCTACTGGTTTAAATAGGGCTGACAAAGCACAATGTATTCCAGCTATGTGGGAACCTCTCATTTTATCTAATATTAACTTGAAATTAAAAGGTGAAAAAACTGACAGAAATAAACATCCTGATAAGCCTCATATTGTGAATGCTGAACTACTTCAAGTTGAATCTCACTTCTCATATCACACTGAGTCATGTTATTGTTTGAGATTTAACAATTGTTCTTTCAAAAGTTAACCTTGATAATAGTGGTTTCTAGTCCATCGAAATATCGGATTGTAATGCAAAATAATACATCGTTTGTACCCAAGAATATATATATATATATATTGTGCCCTTTTGTATGGGTCACCATTTAAGTTTTGTGCTAATTTAGTAGAAAATTTTAAATTTAAGAAGTATTTTAAATGTGTGATGTTGACTTTGCTTGTGGTAATGTTACCATAAGTTTAATTAAAGCAATCTATGAGTATTTGATATGTGAATTGTGTTGGTATTGAGAAGATATTTAAAATGATGATGATTATGATGTAATACTGCATTAATAAATTTAATAACAAATGTTTAAAGCTAAAGTATTTAAAAGACAAGTTAAAATTAGACAAAAAATATTTATTTAATTTGAAATATATGTTAAAAGTGAATAAAAATATTTTAAATTATAAGTATTTAAATTGAGATTAATATTTGATTTTAATCATATCAAATAATTATTTTAAAATCTGATATAATATCTTATTTATTTTTAAAAATAAATATTTATTTTAAAAAAGCAATTGTTAAGTTTATTTTTAGACAAGCGTTCTTGTGTTATAGAGAACAGATGTTATACACACATGCGTGGAAGTTGTCTAATAAAGTTGCATAATTATTTTAAAAAATCATGTTATAAAATTTATAAATAATACGTGAGTTATCACGAGATAAAAATAAAGATATTAATGTAAAATATTAAATTTGATTTTATAAAATATTGTCTTAAAAATGTAACGTATTTAAAAAGATTTAATTTATTTTAAATGATCTTATAAAAGTTAAGATTTAAATCAAGTGAGAAATAATATTTCAAAAGAATGTTTAATAGATTTGAATAAATGATAAATATTGTTTTAAAAGAATTTGATAAAATATTAAATATTAAATAAGTCATTATTATTTATTTTTAATATTGTGTTGGTAAATATGTAAATAAGAAATTTTGATTGTTTAAACCTACCAATCAGATAAGGAGTTTCTGGCAGTATATAAGCTGGATTCAATTGTTGAGGGGGTCTCTCTACAATAAAACTTCTAAGTCGTTTGTGCTATTAAAAAAATAGCCAAGTAAATTTATAAACGCTCTTAAAATCAGTTGTAAAATCATAAGAGTGTTATTGAATAATTTATAATATTTTTAAAGTAATGAATATGCAGTAGAAACTTAATAATTCCCTATTATCTTCTCAATATCGAAACTCAATTTACGTACAAATAATCAATGGAAACATCACGTATCGGAGAAATATATCAGAAACTTTATGCTGGAAAAGTAACAGACGCTGGATTAGTACATAAAACTACAAGATGGAGAAAAGTAGTATTTTGGACTATAAATAGTTTTCAAAAGTTAAATTACTATTGTCTATTACTAATAGATATTTTAAAGAAATATAAATATTTCTGTAAAAGAAAGTATTTTGACAAATTATAGAAGTAAAATATGTATCTTAAGGAAAGATATAAGATGCAGTAGTAATTTTAAATAAATACTTGCCTTGTTAAGTCTTTATGCTTAAAAGACTAGAGATTGATAATTTGAAAAGGCAAATATATTATAAGTATAAGTATTTTAAAAAATCGTAATATAATAAAATTATTTTATTAAAGTTATCTAAACGCTGGACGTTATAGATGGAGAAATTAATTCTTACCGGAATATGGTATTTATAAATGCGCAAGTAATACATGGATATCCAAATCAAGTTAAACTAAGCCAAGCCAAACTAAGTTAATTTAAAATAATTGAAGGATAATTTTATAAATTATAACTTAGTTTTGAAATAATAACTTTTTGAATAATATTCTATGAAGAACTGGATCCAGAGAACTTATAAACTATTTTTTAATTTTGTTTTGTTTTCTTGGGGAACTTATTTTTATTTTTGAAAAAAAGAACGTTATCATTTTTATTATAAACTTTCAAGAAACACGTGATACAACGGAACAGGAAATAGTGTTTTATTGACTTTATACGGAGGATATTTGTTAGAACTTTTATGGTAGGACAAAAGTCGACGATGGACTATGTAATATGATTTTATTTTATTTATTTAACATAAAATTTAAATATTATTAAACTCTTAAAAAGTAGGTTAGGTACATTTATTAAATAGTAACTTAAAAATAATATAATAATTAATTACATAAACTTATTTTTATAATTAATATAACACGGAATATTCTAATGAATGTTTATGAGTGAAAATGTGAATGATTTTTATTTTATGAAGCTGCAAATTCCGAAGAATACTGGATAGCAGAATGGACAATATTATTATTATGGTAAAAATATTGTATAATGATTTTTAATGAATTTAATATGTTTTTCTTTAGATCAACTGAATATTATGTTGTTGTAGAATGAATGGATAAATATATTATGAAAACCCATACATTATATTGACAACAAACTTTATTAAAATATGCATAAGTTTTTTAATTTATAATATAAACATGATACAACATTACGTAAAAGCTTAGAAATAATTATATGATTCTTTCGTAAATAATTTTGATATTTTTATTTATGCTTAGTATTAAAATGATGTTTATTATTTATCTAAGTAATTATTTTATTTTTGCAATTTAGAAAAGGATTTTAAAAGTCTATATTTTTGTGTATTTTGTTTATTGAATAAGTTAAGTTACGTTTTAGGTAGAGGCTTATATTTAGATTGAAAAGTTTACTAAGTATAGACAATATAGTATGAGTAATTTGGATAATGAATATTTTATTTGAAGTTGATATTTGTTTTCCGGAAAATGTTTTAAATAAGTTTAGAATATGTTTTATAGATAGAAATTTATTAGAAAGGTTAGTAAAGCACATAGGGTAAAATAATGATTTTACACAGAAAGGAATCATAAAATTTATCTAATGTAATGTTTTATGAATTTAAAATTGATAAATGATTTAAATATTAATGTTTGAATAATACAGATATAGAATGCATATTTTATAAAACATATAATAGGAATTACATTAAGTAAAGTATAGGTACAGTCAATTATTTGTTTACATTACAAAGACATATTAATTTTATATAAAGCTATTAGGCAATGTTAATAACAAAGTGAATACATGATAGTATATTATAAATGGTAATACTTAATTAATGTAGCTATTTAATTAGTAAAGCTTCATTGTTTACACATGCTACATAGATAATCTTGACATGTATTATTATTTGTAATAATTAAAGATTACTACTATTTATTTTTCAAATCTAAGTTTTAAGAAAACACACTATAATAATATTAATATAGCATTTGAAGGAATGTGTAATTGCTTATTAAGTACATAAGTTAATAACAGTGTAAGCCTCTTATATTTGTATTTCTTATTTTTTTATTTTATTTGTTGTCATAAATTTTAAACTGTAAATAGTGTAAATAAATTTTATTTGAAGTTATTGTAAATAAATTTGTTAATTTGTTTTAAAAGTGTGTCGAGTTTCATTATTTTTCACCTCAGCATTTTGACATCAGATGATTTGAAATAAACATAATATTTGCACAAAATTGAATTTGTTATTATTATTTAGAAATGAATACAATATTTACTTAACATTATTTTATAAGAATTGATTGACATGAACATAAATATTGCAATGGTCATAAGATGATTATAATACACATTATAAGAATACAGTATTGTTTATTGCCACAGATTATTAAGTATAAGATTTTGATTTATTTTAAAATTAAGATACCATATGAAATAAAAGATATACATATAATTGTTTATTTATTTAATGATTGATTATATTATAGAAATAGATGAGATTAAATTACACTCTAAGATTAGTATTATTTATTATTATTATTAAAATAAGTTAGGTGTATTTAAGTTTGATATAAAATCCCACATCATACTTATTTACATGAGTTATTATTATTTTAAAACAGCTTAGAAGAACCTGAGATTATTTAATTATATTTTAAGTTAAAAGTTAGGAATTATTTTAGTATTATTAAAGATAATTTATTTCATTTAAAAGCCATAAGAATGCTATAGATGTAGTGGTAAGATGATAAGGTAGTGGTAGTATTCTTATGCCATTGAGACAGTATCTTGGGAGATATTGACTCAGTGTAAATCTGCTTATTACTTTGCAACTTTACTTCGCAGTCTCATAATTTTATAAAATACTTATTTAATTAGTATAATCTAGAACTATATTGATTTTGATGATTGATAATAAATTTAATTAAGATATGATAATATAAAAGTATATTAAAGATAGATATGCAAATTTTAATTAAGCATAATAATGTAACTGAGCTAGTTGTATTTTAAACTATTTTATATATCAAGAAGTAAGGGTACAATATATATATATATATATTAAGTGAAGTTCATTTAAAATAGTTTTTTGTAAGCATTTTTTTAAAAAAATTAAAATTTGCAATCAAAAGCAAAAATGTCAAACACTGGGAAAATTCTTTATAGCAAGAATTTTATCATAATGGGATTTAATTTCCCTCATTCCTAAAATATGCCTTAAAAATGTGATCTCATTTGCTGCTTTAGTACTTTTATTAAGATTAATTTTAATATTGTTATTTTGACATTCTTCAAAAACCACGTCAAGTGTTCAAGATGCTCATTAATATTTTTTGATCGAACAACAATATCATCTAGATACATGATGATTATACTTTTCAATTTATCTGAAAAAAAATCTATTGAAGCACTGTATTGGCCCAGCCCAATTATTTATCTACCCAAATGGCATTCTTCTGAACATATAAGATGTCCTTCATACTGAAAGACTGTATATTTCTGATTATCAGGGCTGAGAGAAATTTTCCTGTAGCTAGCAATGAAGTCAAAAGTAGTAAAAATCTTTTTGTCCTTAAATTTTATTAAAAACTCTTGGATAGTATGATGAATATTGCATTTAGGTAGAGTAATTTGACTGAGGAAACAAGCATCCAAACATAGCCTTATTGATCCATTTTTCTTACAGATAATTACTAATGGATTTATGTAAGCAGAAGCATATTTTTTATGATTCTCCATTGAAAAATTTTGATTTGCTGGTGAATTTCCTCTTTATATTGATAAGAAATAGGATAAGCTTTGCATTGGATAGGTTGATTATCTTTTAATTGTAAATGATGAATGTATTCCTCATTAATACCTGGTTTATCAGAAAAAAAATATGCTTATGTTTAGAGATTAAATGATAAAATTGTTCCTTTTTCTGAAAACTCAAAATATTTGATTCTTTTAACTTTAATTTAATGTATACTTCATTTGAAATTTCTTTCATACATATTACATTAACACAATAATTATTTATCTGATTAAAATTACTTGAATTTGATGGCAATCAATTATCTGATCTTTATAATTTATAATACAATTGTACTTATTCATAAAATCCAAACCAATGACGATTTCATGAATTAATTCAGGCATAATAAAAAAGATATACTCAAAAAGATTATGGTTGTTTAGCATATTTATTCATTCTTGCCTCAGGATAATTTAGATTTCTTGCCATTATCCAGAATAACATGTGATTGTTTCAATAAAAAGGTAGGCGTAGGAGCATTTATATAATTATTAAATAAATTTTGGAGATAATGGCACTTAGCTTCCAGAATCCAATATGGCTTTAGCTGTAATTCCTTCAACTATCAATTCTATTTTATGACAGGTATACATAGTTAATTTAGTCTCTAAGAAGTCAGTTTGAAAATTCTCTTAACTCAAAATTTAAAGATATTAATTTAAAAATGAATGCATTCATCTTGCAGTTAGTTACAGTAACTCACAATGAGAAACATGGTTATAATAAAAATATGTTCTAAAAATAGATTTATATTTCATTTAATTTTCATAGTAACAATTATGCAAATTTTATGTGTGATGAAAATTTTAATGTTTATACATTTTAAATAGATTGATTAATAATATATAAGATATGGTTTATAAATGAATAAAAAATAAATATTATTTATATAAAATTAGGTGTTTTTGTACACTTTCACTATTGGTGAATCATATGCATAAATAAGGCAATAAAGTCAATTATCTATCTAAAGCACAAAACATGAACAATAATGCTACCCAGTTTGCTTTATTTGATCACAAATCAATGCATAATCATGAGTTTATTTTTATTTCAATACTGTTTAATATTATAAAGAAACAATGGAATAAGATTTGGTGCAAAATTAGAGACAAATATATATATTAAAAAAAATATCATTTTAAACCAGCAGAAAATGAATGTAAAACTTCATTACTCCAGGAGTATTTTATGATTTTTTGATATAATTTTATTGAATTGATAATGATTATGATTCTCTGATCAAAAATACTAATTTTTTATATATATATTTTAGGCATTTATTAAAATTATTTTTTTAATTTATTACTTGATGTTATTTGTAATATTTCATTATATATATATACACCCGGGTCTCTTTTTAAGTGGATTTATTTAACGCAATTTTGAAGTTATGCGATTCACATTTCTCCGGAAGTCAAACTCCGATAATGCGCTATTACTTTAAATAATAAATTTTGCGTATATTGAAAGTAATAGCACATTATTGGAATTCGACTTTCATCTTAGTAATTTCAATATTTTCAGTGCTTTATAATAATAAGATTTTATGCAATAATGAAATTAAAATCATGATTTCCACATTTTATGTATACACACATTAAATTTTACAAGATTATAATATAAATTTGTTCAAACATTGTGCATGTTAATTTTGCATTTTAAATCACATTCTGTTTTTGCTTTTTAAAAAACAATGTAATCAATTATTAATCAATTAGTGTCCGCAAGTTTATTTTTAAAAGGTGAGTAATAGCAGTGGGCACAATTAAAACTGAAAATTAAAAAATTAAAGACAAAAATAAGAATTTAATTTTTAGTTGCTAGATTAATTACTAATTACGTTGTTACCAGAAAAACCATTAACACAACATGAGAGTGATGTTGGCACTAGTTGTATTTCCTCTTGTGAAGAATCTGATTTTTTACCAGTTTGCAAATGAAACTGTTTATTGGCAAATAGTGATAATAATTAAAATGTGTATAAAAATGTAAATTACTGTAAATTATGCATAAAAATATATTGTTTTGAATAAAATTAAATATTATAGTTAAAAAAAGTTTGTCTTGTATCAATTTTTTTCAAATTTGAAATTTTTTATTAGTCATATTTTATTCCCTTATTTTTTTTTTTTTTGCGTGAATTTTAAATTAATTTTACATTGGTGCTTTGCTTTTATGTGATTTTTGAAAAATCACAGTCTGTATCCCCCTTTTTCAAGGTAAGTTACGTCTATTTTTGTGCAATTTCGTTTGCATGTTTTCTGAGGAACCTATCTATCGCGTAAAAAGAGAACCAGGTGTATATATATATATAAACTAATATTTACGATATCTATTATTTAAATACAAGTATACTTACACTAGGTGTATTTAGAGGGATTTGAAACTAGACTTTCAAACTCCCTTCAGTCATCCATTATATATTATACAACTGATAAGTTGGTTTACTTTTCCTATATAATTGTAATTGATATAAGCACTAGGAATCATTGCTATGATTATCATATTAGGATTAAGATATTGGAAGTTGTTCAGCATACTATATAAAACTTTTACTCTTAAGCTTTTCTTACTCAGCAGTTCCTAGCACTTATATCAATTATATCAATATCAGTTATTATTTAATATAAATAGTATTAAGCAAACAACTTACAATATGTTTATTATTCTCAATATGATAATTTTATTATATGACTCTTTATTATTGGATTTATAGTTTAATACATATTTAATAGCATGATGTTTATACTTCTACTTCACGGCAAGTAATGGATTAAGATGAGCACTAATACGCAGCTGAAGAGAAGTTTATCCTTTATAACTGAAATATCAAAATAATGCTGAGCGTTTTCGAGAGTTACACTACTAATCTTACCTGTGTTGACACAGCTAAAAATTAATAGAGTAAATAAGTTATAAAGTTAACACTGATTTTATTCTACAGTACGTAAATTTATATTTAATATATATAATCTTAAAGTTATCTATGGATTAGTGGCATTTCGAACTATTCTACAAATATTTAACTTCATACAAATAGTTTTTATAAATATACATTGCATGTTTATAAAAACAAATAAAAACATATTTTACTTCAAAAAAGAAAAACTTTGAACATTTAAAAAGACATTATAAAACTTTTAAAAATACTTTAAAGACATTCGTTAGATTTATTCATTAAATAAGTAATTAAAATTAAATATATTATTACTTTCACTCTCATTTCATTTTGAAAAAAACACCTGATACTCTTAAATGAAATACAAAATATTTGACTCATAATCAAATCGCAACTATTTAAATCATGAATCAGATAACTTTAAATTTTTAAAAAAAAAAAAACGCAACTCAAGTTTTTTTATTAAAAGAATATTAAATATTCGTAATCTAATTTTACACAGCATAAAACAGTAAAAAAGTAAAAATATTAATTAAAATAAAATATCACTTTTTCAATATATTTTATCATTAATGATGTACGTATTCCTAATAATAAATTGAACACTTTCGATGAATATTAAAATTAGACTATTAAAATTTTTAAAAAAAGGTATTGAACACAAATACTTTACAGATATGACGATTAAAAGTCAGAAATAGTGAAATTCATAAAAAATTAATTTGATAATAATTTTTAAAAAATAAAATGAGGTGCACATTCATGCACATATAAAGACTTCTTAAAGTTTATAGCGTAGGTTTAAATTATAAGCAGTATCCATTGACTAATTAATCAATTTTACAGTAGATGGCTCTGAAGTAGAATAACAGAATGGATTTCAATCTTAATATTGATGTTGAAAGAAAACAAAAGAAGGTTCTGTAATACTCTAGTTTGAAGTGCAGTTTTAAATCTTGATATACTGAAATAAATTTTGTTAAATTTAAAAATTCAGCTATGAAAACAACCATCAATAACATCAACTATTATTGCTAGCTTTTAATATATTACACATTATTCCAAGTAGAAATCCTATTTATATAAATGTGCTTTGCGATTTATTTGTTTGATCATCAATTTATATATATATACACATAGACAGTCCTCCCTTACATATTACAAATTTTTAAAAAAATCGTACTCTAGATTTAAAAAAAAACAACAACATGGCACTTCTGAATATAACACTTAAACATAAGCAACAACGCAAATAGCTATCAGTGACTCTAGCTTGGTCTTTTAAACACAGTTTTGAAAAGCTTAATAAAAAGTTAAAATAATTTATTATTAATAACTTTTTTTTGCCAAATCTAAAGTTACTTGTCATCTGCCATATCTCATGAGTCTAAATAAAAAAAAAGTGAATATTGAGTTCTATCTAAACTGAATAATAAGTCAATCTTGTATAAAAAATTCAAAAAGCGACACACATATCGCATTATATATATATCTTTTATAAGCCACTTGTAGCTCTCTATATATATTTAAATAAAATTTTATTTTCTAATATTGGAAATGTATGTAAAGAGATTTTTTTATAATCGTTATAAATGCAACTTTTTTCCTAACTCTGAATTTTTAATAACAAATTATGTTTTAACTTAATGGGTCATAAATAATCAAAAATAATTTAATTATTATCGCAGGTGATTATTGTGTAAATAGAAATGGGGTTCAAATATGGGCCAAGTTATTTTTTAAGTAGTCGACCTTTAACAAATCTAGCTAATCATCCATTATTGGTCAGTAATAAGTACCTACCTACTATTATTTAAAAAATAAAAATATCAGAATAATTTTAATTAGTCAAATGATTATCATTGCACTAATTGTTAAAACTAAAACCAACAATAAAAAGAAAATTGTTATATGATACAGTTTCTCCATTGATGAAGAGAATGTTCTACCTTTTTATTTTAATTTTAAGATAATAAACCTTTGACCAATACGACTCAAACAACCCATTTTTGATAAGAAATAGGTATTTGTAAAATACCGATATTTAAAGAATAATTAAAAATAGCTGAATTTCAAGGAATAAATACGAATTTAAAAAAAATACTATTAAGTAATTAAATTATATATAAAAACGATTACATTTCATTAACACAATAAGATTGAAAATATAAAGATCCACCCAAAAAATTTAATAAAAAATATATATTTATTAAAATATGGAGAAAAAAATTTACAGTAAAACAATTACTTGATTAAACGGAGCATTTATTTAAGCCAAGACAATATTAATAATTATCAATCAGTCTAATTTCTCTTTCTCAACCCCCGCCCCATCTTAAATTAATTGATAGCTTAGTCTCTTAGAGAACAATAATCTCAAGATTATAAAATATTCGAATAAAAAAAATAGAGACTCATATTTGCAGCAGCCTACTTTAATTTCGCTAGAAACAGTGGAAAATCTTTGTGGAGTGTTTAATTAATTCAGTGACTCCATCCTGAAAAATAAAATAAAAACCTACAATCTCATACAATCCATTCTGATAATAAATAATTTTAGTAAGCATAGAACATCATATTTATAATTACTTACCATAAATATACTAATTCCCTTAAGTATTTATATTTTATATTAAATCGGTAATCATTGTTAGTATTTATTAAACTGTGTTATTAATGCAAAATGTTTAGTAAAGTTTACCTATTTTTTCTTTACATATTTATATTTATTCAGTCACCCTTAGTTGTATAAATATGATGCATAGACTTAACATTACTGTGGCACAGACAATAAAGTCAAAACATAATACACAAATAGTCACTAAGCATGTTGCAATGGTAAAGGTGCTATTTCACTGATTTGAATCCACAATATAACAGATGAAGCAACAAATGGGGGGGTAATTACTCCTTATGTGAAGGAATTTTGATTCTAAATTGACAATGGGTATCAAAACAAAAAGTAGCTGCACTTTTATGTTAAGGGGCAGGAAAGTGTCCCAAATCACAAATACATCATGTAAATCTATAAACCTAAATTAATTATCATATTGTCAAATAATGAAAAAAATGAATGTTTACTTTAGTATGCAACGTTCAAAACATATTGTATGCTGCATTTTTACAGTAATTATAGAAAAAAAGATACAACCAGGAAATTTGATCATAGCAAAACTCTCCATACAGTAGTGCTACCCTGTGCTAACCAGAGTAATCAATAGATGCCAGAAGGCTTTTGCATAAAATCCCTATCTAGTGCCTACTCATCCAATATCCCCATGCTAGTTTCTGGCTTGTGGCCATCATCAGTGAGGCGCAGTGCTCTCAGATCTAAGGCTCCTCACTGATGATGGCCACAAGCCAGAAACTAGTCTGGGGATATTGGATGAGTAGGCACTAGATAGGGATTTTATGCACAAGCCTTCTGGCATCTATTGATTACTCTGGTTAGCACAGGGTGGCACTACTGTATGGAGAGTTTTACCTTTGTTTACAACAATTATGTGCTAGTATGAGATGGTGATCATGTGAAATTTGATCATGCCAGTAAAAAACTGATCTTACAGAAATTCATAAACTTATGACTTTGGAAAAAAAAATAGCAAAATAAACTAGAAAAAAAAATCATATTATTACTATTGTAAATTAGATTACACAAAAGTACAGTAAAACTGAAATGTTAAACATTGTTTACATTAGGGTGAAAGGTAATTTGGAGTACAGATATCATGAAATTAGACAGGGTGATTATAAATATATCTGACAATCTTATAAAAATAAAGAAAAAAAGGTGTGTCAAGGTTTATAGTTGAAAACACAGCTATTAAGGAAACAAACAATAAATGCTGTTGATGCAGAATTGTGGAAAATTAATAAAACTGCAAAGATAGAGCTTATTGGAGATAACTTCATTATCAAGAAAAAATTGAATACTTCTGACAATGAACTGTTCAGAAATCTTTCAAAAATCAATTTCCAAAGCACAAGATACAAATGATAATTTATTGATCATTGATGGACAGATCAACAATCTTATAATAATATATTAAAATTTAAAAATCCTTCCAGTATATGTTATTAATGGGAAACTAAACACAATTATCAACAGACATAATTTGATATATTGAGGGAAAAATAACATTATTAAAAATGTCTCTAAACCTTAAAAAATTAGGGTAAAAAAATCTCAAAATTAGTTTTAAATAAAGGAAAAATGCTGGTTTTTCTAGTCAAATAAGAATTGCCTGAAAAGTCTTGTCCAATAATATGTAAACTATGCAAGATCTCCTTTTCATAGAAAGTAAAAGTGGAAAAAATATACAGTTTTTGGGCTACATAATACCTAATACAAAAACAACTGCCATAAGATAAATTTTAATGAGTAAAGAATGTACTCTCACTGACAAATGTGAAAAAGTAAACAAAATGCTGTTCAACTGCAAAAATAAAATTGAAACCATTAATTAAATAATATAAAATATTTTTAAAAAGCAATACATAAAGGAATTAATGCAGTTATAAAGATCTCATTGGACATAACATCACAATCATCATTCATGTCTTAAAACATCAGATTTTTTAAGTATCCAAGAAGCTTTCAAGAATGTATATTTTTTTTCTTCTAGATAATCAGTTATGGAAGCATGTCTAATTATTCAATATTGATAATATGTGTTTGTTATTCTTAATTGAAGAGTAAAGTTCAAATGATAATCAGTTTGTCAGAGGAATGTAAATAAATTCACCATGGATATTAACTGTAAAATTATTGCCAAAGGCATACTTTTTAGATAAAGCTATCTAAGCCATGGCAAAGAGTCCACATAAACTACAAATTGTAAAAGTCACATCCAATTTTAATTAGCTCCTATTTCATGTGAGTAAAAATACCATCTGATCAAATATACTTAAATATATAAAAGTCATAAAAGTGAAAATCATTCACTCATTAATGATTGCTCAAAACTGTAATCTGACAATGAAACCATTTTTACTATACAAAAAATAAAAATTTATTTTAAAGATGAAGAGATAAGATATCCATGTGTACTTCTTTAACATCCTGAATTGAATGACTTTGCTGAAAATGCAATTTAACAATCTAGTGATTGAATTTGTTAGTCATTTAAATAGTTAAGATGTTGATAGTTGTATTGGACTTTTATTGGTAAATAGTTTTAAATAAATGGTAAAGATTATATCATTCTGATTTTCATTTTTTATTGCTAGCTGCAAAAAATAATGATATTTAGTACAAAGATGAAATTGTACACAATGGTAGAACTTGTTCACATTTTCTTTGTAAAACAGATATTAATTTAAAGGAAAACTTTATTTTATTTTTATGATATTTTTGACCATTTGAAAAAGATCTCTATTTAATAAATATAAATTTATTTATTTTTACCACTATATATTTCTATAAGCATTTAAATTTACATCATGGGGAAAAAAGAGAAAATGTTATGTTTCAATCTTTTTGTTAAATTTAAAATTAAATAATTTTGTTAATAAAAAGAGATTAAAGAATTTTTATATTAAATGCTTTTATTGACTGTGCACTAAAAAGTAATAAAATAATTGTTTCTTTGACCACAATTGGAGTCTTTAGATTAAACTTGAATAAAAGCATGGAAGGTACATAAATTAATTAAGTTAATCACTTGTTATAAAAAACAGAGACTAACTTAATTAATTTCTGGAACCTTCATGCTTTTATTCCAAGTTAAATCTAAAAACTCCAATTGTTGTTGAAAAAAACAATTATTTTATTTCTTTTTAGTGCACAATCAATAAAAACATATAGTATTAAATATCTCTATTATTTTTAAGTTTTTAGCATTGGTACAGTAAATAAAAATGTAAATTTATATTGAACTTTAAATTGACTAGACACTTATAGTTGACACATATATTTATCACTAGAACTTGTTATAAAAAATAGGGATTGACTTAATTAATTTCTGGACATAAGAAATATCTATATGACACACACACACAAACACACACACATACACACACATATATATATATATATATATATATATATATATATATATATATATATATATATATATATATATAACAATATTCACTAGAATAAAAACTACAAAATTTTAAAAAATACCTGTATAAAATTAAAGATTAAAATTTTACTAGCTCTAAACAAGTTTTTTTTTTTTTTATGATAAATGCTACAAGAGAAAATACATGAAGCTTTTATCTATGATAAAATATTTAATATTTAAGAATTAGATAAATGCTTGGCTTGAGTTAATATTTTGAATCTTATGTCCTAGCTCCTCACTGATGAGAGCCATAGCTTGAAACCAGTCTGGGGATGGGGACCATCATAGATAAAAGCTTCATGTATTTTCTCTTGTAGAATTTATCATTAAAAAAAATTAAGCTTGTTTAGAGCTAGTAGCAGGCTCTTTATATATTACATATTGGTAATTACAAGCTATATAGGTCATATGATATATAACTGATTTTTACTATATATATATATATATATATATATATATATATATATATATATATATATATATATAATATAAAAATATAAACAAATATTATAGACAACTACATTTGAATTAATAAATATTTAATTTATTACATCGAATCGATTTTCATTCAAAATGAACCTTTTCAAGATGTTACAATAAATCAAAAAGTCACGCGATGTTTATTAATGTAGCACACACTTATTGTTCAAATTAAATTTTAAAAATTATTAAAATTTTTAATGTTTAACTGACGACTTTCGACTCAAATTCACGGATTCTTGGTGCAAAATTCAGAAACTTAGCATCCTTTAACCTTAATAATAAAGGCTTCATAAAAATTATGACAAATCAAGGACACAGTTTATAAAATTTACCATCAACAATCAGAAGACATGGATGACACCAAATGTCTGTAGAGTTAAGGTTAAAGGATGCTAAGTTTCTGAATTTTGCACCAAGAATCCGTGAATTTGAGTTGAAAGTCGTCAGTTAAACATTAAAAATTTTAATAATTTTTAAAATTTAATTTGAACAATAAGTATGTGCTACATTAATAAACATCGCGTGACTTTTTGATTTATTCTAACATCTTGAAAAGGTTCATTTTGAACTAAAATCGATTCGATGTAATAAATTAAATATTTATTAATTCAAATGTAGTTGTCTATAATATTTGTTTATATTTTTATATTAAAGTATTTCTATTCAAGGCAACATAATGGATTCTAATTCCATCTTTTTTAATTGCCCCAATTTTTTTTTTTTTTTTTTATATGAAATATATATATAATTATTCACATATTTTAAATATGATATATACATTGAGTTAAAATGGTTTTAAAAATGTTATTAAATTAAAACAAAAAAAAATTAAACTGTCCTCCCATGACCAAATTATTTAATACAAATAAAAATTCTAAGAATAATTGGTAACTGCAAAATGTGAAGATATTGAATATTTTCCAAAATTTTCTTATTTTCTCTTCCAAATCTATCTAACTAGTTGCATATTGAAAAGATAACTTTTAAATAGAATTGGATAATATAATTTAATTATACATCAATTTTCATCAATTCTATTAAATTTAAATATATTAAACTCCAATTTTAAAATTTCATTCTAATTTGAAAAAGAACAAAATTTAACAAACAAACGGATTTTCCAAAATTAATAAAAGCATGTAAAAATATTTTTATTTTTTAAATACATTATTCAAATTAAAAGACACCTATATGAAAATTTAAATTTTGCAAAGTTAGTCCCATTTTAATTATATTATTTTAAAAATGTGAAAATTACATATATCCATAATTGGTAATGTACAGAACCTACTTCCTACAACTTTTACAGGCAAGTTATCTAATTAAAAATAATCAGCAGGAAACTCAAAAATAAATTAACATTTTCTTTTGAATTATTGATAACAATGCAAAATTATTAAAATTATGTTTAAAATAAGTCATACTTTGATTATGTTTCTCTCTATAAACATTTCCATTTCATTTGCAAATCACATATTTTGAAAAAAAAAATAAAAATTATTTACATTTTTCATCAAAAAAATGAAGCCACATACAAATAAAAAAATATGCAATGTTGAGTTTTACTTTAAGGAGTTTAAGTGGCCAACTATTTTTTTAGTCATATTTACTTTTTTATGCATTTCAACAAAAATATAATTAAATAAACTTTATTTGACTTCAGTTATAATTGTTATTTATAAATAATACATTATATATGCCAGTTATAGCATTATTTTTTTCCTTTTCTTAAAGGTTATAATATGGACCATTAAAAAAAATAAAAAATAAGTATTCACAACTTTTACATTATTTTATAAAAATGCTATAAAATATGTGTATTTTTGTCTATTTTAATTGTGAAACATAATTATAGAAATAAATTAAATAAATGCATTTTCATCAATTATACATTAGAAAATTACATCTGAATGACTGTTTTAAAATTCACTTAACAGCCTTTTTTTCAAAAGAGTGTAGTTTGATCAAATGCTTTGGATTAAAATGTTAATATTATTACTGGTTAAAAAAAAAGTCAAGTTCAATTTACAGAACTAAATGAAATATTGTTAGTAGAGAAAGTTTTTCAGTTAATGTCACTGAATTATGTATAAGTGGAGAAAGTAATTGTATAAAAGAGTATCAAAACACATAATAATCATGAGAATTAATAATGGTGTTAATTTAAAAGATCATGAACCATTTCCATAAACTAATTTGCAATAAGACTAAAAAGGTTAAAATAAAAAATGCCAATAGAAGAAGATAAAGAAAAGATACCATCAAATGAGCAAGTAAAAAAGAAAAAAAATTCAAACCCAAAAGTCATTAACCTGAATTCAACACTCTGTAGTCTGAATCTAAAACATACTATAAATGCTGATTCACAAAAAAAATGAAAGCAGAACAAAAATCCATCAAAAATGTTGTCAAGATCAAACTGGCAGTATATATCATGGAAATACTTAATGGATTATGAGTAAGCAGTAGGAATTCCATTCTCTAGAATAAAGAAAATGTGTTAAATAATGTTATCTAAAAAGTAATTCATGAAATATCAGAAGATTATTCTTAATTAATAGAAACATGTTTATCAAAAAGTCAAGAAAAATTAATTATAAAAAAAATAATTTGTTGATTAAACAACATTTTATTATACCTAGACAAACTTGATAATACTCAACTGAGTATATCACTATACATCCCCCTCTTTGTCTTATAGATTAACTGATTGGTTTAATTCTATAAAACAGTAGATCAAAAGTTATAAACGTAGAATAGAAAAACATACAGAGATTTCTTTATACAATAGAATATTCCAATTTCAATGGAGCAACTGACTGTTATTATGTAGATATAATCCAGACACTCTGCCCCTGAAAGTGTAAAATACACTCGGGTCTCATTTTATGTGGATTTATTTAATGTGATTTTGAATTTATGCAAATCATGTTTCTTCTTAATATCTTCATATTTGGTTTTCTTTTATGCGAGAAAAATTATTAGATCAGAAGTTGAGCTCCAATAATGTGATATTACTTTAAATATTATAAATTTCACACACTTATACATCATATTTAAAGTAATAGTGCATTATTGGAGTTCGACTTCTCTCTAATAATTTGTTTCAGCACTTAAATGTTATAGATGCCTATATTATGCATATTGTTGATCTTGCATTTTAAATCACATTCTATTTTGCTTCTTAAAAAAGAGTACATAATCAATTAACCATTTAGTGTCCACAAGTTTATTTTTAATGGTGAGTAACAGCAGTGGGGACAATTAAATTTGACAATTAAAATCTAATTTTTAATTGTAATTAACAAGTTAAAAATTATGTAATGTGAACTGAAATTAATATGATGTGAATTAATGAAATTTTATTTTTAAACAAAATTGAAAATTAAAAAATTAAAGTCAAAAATAAGAATTTAATTTTTAATTGTTAGTTTAATTAAATTTTATCCAACAGTGATGAGTCGGTGTCTTTTCATTATCGTAAGTCTAAGTTCTTATTTTTATTTTAAAATTTTAGTTTACTCTAATGGAGAAGCCAAAAATCCCCAAGAAAATGACTTTCTTTGGAAACAAAAATTTCAATTTTAGATTACTTAGCAGAATTGGAAGGATTACAGTGATTGGAAAACATTCAATTTGAGTGAATCCATGATAAGAGCAATTAAAAAAATGAAGTCGGTGCTAGTTGTATTTCTTTTGATGTCTTACTAGCTTACAAATGAACTTACATATCATGAAATAGCAATAATCATTAAAATATTGTACATGTATGAAAAAATAAAAAATACTGTAAATTATGCATAAAAATATATTGTTTTGAATAAAATTAAATACTGTAGTTAATAAAAAAAAGTTTGTCTTGTATCAATTTTTTATTAGTCATATTTTATTTCATTATTTTTTTAATGCAAATTTTAAAGTAATTGTAAGTTGTTGCTTTAATTTTATGCGATTTTTAAAAATTACAGCACCTATCCCCCATTTCTCAAGATAAATTGTCCTTTTTTGTGTGATTTCTTTTGTGCATGTTTTCTGAGGAACCTATCTACCACATAAAATGAGTCCCAGGTGTAAATGATTAAAGATTTGTGAAGCCATATGAGGTTAAGTTATTTGTTATATATTGGTATAAAAACTATATATGTAAGTAAACATTTAACTTCACTGTAGTATATATATATTGTAACAGTCAAATATGTACATTCACAAAACAAAATCTAAAACTCTGATAGATCATCCTACGGGCGACCAGTTTTACAGTGGTGGAAGCCACGACTCTGGCCTAACCCTAGTTCCTCTACCATTGCTCAGAAATTTATTACCTTGCAGATGACACAGTTGAGGTCACATCAGTATTTCCCTTCTTCCCGTGCTGGCAGTAGCACAACAGTAGAACAAAAGACTAGGGAAAAGTTGATGTTCTATTTAGTACAACTATATAGGTATCATGTGGTTCGTATATGATTAGTAAACATTGAAAAGATTTTAATAACTAATAATAAAATGATTATTAAATGCTAAATAATTATGAGTTGGTGAGCAAGACTAAGACATGAAGCCAGATTAAATTTAAAATTAATTTAATGAAGTTAAAATATTAAATAATAATTAAAACAATATTACAATAGCTAGGTGTCTGATCTCACATGCAGATGATTAAGGGATGTTTACATTAATTTTGATTCACACACAAGTGATGGATTTTAGAAATAATTTTACATAGCTGATTTTACATGACTTGGTTTACAAATATAGATCAAATCACTCGCAAGTGATTATAAATTTCTAGTTACAAATATTAAAGTTTTTAAGGTTTATGCATTTCCAGTTTATATATATAGCATCAAATCACTCACAGATGATTGTAGTTTTAGGTTACATTTAATTTATTTAGCTATATATATGTGAATCTATCACTCGCAGGTGATGAAATTATCATACAATTGAAGTGACCTTTTCATGAGCTTTAATATTATTTTATAACAAAATGACTTTGCTCATGGTTATCTATACCTAGTTTATGCTATAATAGGATCTAGATTTGCTTTATAGTTAGTGGAAGTGATTATAAATTCTAATAAAGAACATATTTTAGCAAGTGTGAATAATTAATATATTCTTTAAACTGGATTCTAATTCAGATCAAAGCTGAAATAATAATAAAAAGGGTGGGATGAACTGACTATGGGCAGCCAGAATTCAGATACCTTTGCATATATAAAACATATAACTCTGGGTTCCTGCATCTCATATATGTATCTTTTTCATGAGATTTTTACCAAGTAATGGTTCCCTTCAACCGAAACTCATTGCTGGAAAATAGGAGGCCTTTAATCTGGAGGTTCGAGCAATTTATATGAGTGGAAGTCTTACACTCTGGATGAGTCTCATGATCCATTATTAAGGATACAGAATGGGTTGATGCATACCAATCACCATCTGAGGAAGAAAATTGCCTGAACTAAATGTACTGGTGTAGCCCTAGCATGCATGCCCAGTAAGGAAGTGCAGCAAAAAGTGAGTTACACCTTAGCATTTCTTAAGAACACATACACATCACTGACAACATTATCATATCATAAAATTAAGATACTAAATAATAGTTTCCTTCATGAAACTACCCTGTATCAGTTCATATTGTAGTATTTATAATTATACTATTTAGGAAAGCTTACGAATCCAATTTACAAAGCTATCTATATAGGTTTTTATTTACTTAAGAAGGATTACAGCATATGGTGAATTTACAATACAGAATTATAGATTTATGCTGCATTTTATCACTTCAACTGAATATTGGTTAAATATTATATTTAAAAGCAAATCTATTTTAAAATAATTGTATGCTTGTAATTATATCTTAATTAAGATATTTTATCCATTTCAAAACAAAGCTTTTTAGTTTGTGCATTATTACATGTGTTAAATATATGCGAAATGACATATATGCGTGAGAATCCATATTTAATTCTCTCTAATGGTTTAATTATGAATAAAGCTCGGTTTTGAATATTTATAACATAAATAATATAACATAATTAAAATAATAAGGTTTGGCATAGATTTAACTAAGAAATGACAAGATTTCATGTAAGTGAAATCCAGAATTGGGTTTTGTTTAAAATTAAGGTTATGCGACATTCACTGAAATATGATTGATTCAGTTTCGATAATTCTAACTTTATAAGATTAATGATGGCAAATATTATCATTAACTTAAGATATATATATATAAATTAGCTTAGAAATTTTAATAACTATTTTAAAACAGATTATTAAATATTATACATGACTAAATTTATATAAAACATTTAAATTCTAGCTTTTAGCAAGTTAAAATTGAATAGCATTTAATTACTTAGAATAAGACTAATACGTAACTAAATCAATCATTAATTTCTACAAGTAAACCAACCAATAAAGAAATCATATCAGTAAATCAGATCATTAAATATTAAATGTATTTTCAAATGAAATCATTTATCAAATCAATTTAAATAGGAAATCAGATATTCAATGTATTTTCAAATAGGGCAAGATTTTAGGATTGGAATAAAACAAAATAAAATTTACATTTACGTAAATTTATTTTACATTATTATTATGGCCATTACATTAAGATTTGAGCTAGAATTTTAGAGTTGAGTTTAGTGGAAAGCTTTAGAATTGAAGGAGTATTTACCATTGCTTCTCTTTTCTTTCTTTCTGCTGCCAAGTTATTTCTTCATCGTGGGACCTCTTTAAGTTGTTACGGTGGTTACTTCATGTTTCTTGGTCTCAGGCAGCCCTTCATCAGAGGCAGAAGGCAAGATTTTCAGCCTTTTACCTTAACTTGCTAATTATTAACTTTCTTCAATACTTTATTACAATTACAAATCTGAATATCAGTGAATGAATGTCTTAAAGATAGCTGCTATCGCTTATATAGCAATACACCCCCTCTCCTTCATTATATTATTTTCTTAGATCTATTTTCTTAGTGTACTTGCTTATTACCAGAAATCACAGAAGCCTGCTGTGTCAAACTTTAATTAGGTCAAAAAAAAACTGAGTGACACACTGTAATTTATGCAATTTTTTACTTTAGTTCTAATTTTAATTCTAAATATAAATTTGGTCAGTCTTATATCTGGTGTCTTATTCTGGCGTCACTTTGGCTAGAAAAACAAATCTACCATTTTCTCATATATGTAACTCGACCGTTTTAATTTACTGATATATGCAGAATTATGAAATTTCAAATATAACTAACTTAATAAATATTTCAAAATAAAGAAATCTTAATGTTTTAAATTCTATTAACATTAATCTTCTAGCATATATGTAGTCAAAAGTCACACATACAACTCGCTTTTCATTTAACTATTATTAATATATATATATATATGCGTATTTTAGAGATTTGTCTATATAAATGAATATTTCTCTATATAGGTAAATATACGCACACGTACATGATTACACTTATTTAAGTTTACATTTTAGGCAGGTTTTTATAGTATTATTAGTAAGATATACGAGGATTTGGTGGTGTCTATATATAAAAGAATACTACTATAGAATATAATAGGTGAAACAGTTGGATTGTACAAGCTGACTGTTTATATATATATATATATATATATATATATAGTAATTTAATTTATATGCATATTATATTCAAAAGTATTGTTGTTATTTATTAATGTGGGTTATTAATCAACAAAATTTTATGCTACATGTCAATTTCTAATTCACCTATCACCACAAGTTAAAGATCAGCCTTTCAAGCTATTGTGCATGCACTTTTTTATGAGTGTTAATAATAAATGCATACTTTTATTCCCAACACGAGATATAGTATTTATGAAAGAATAAAATGAATCCACTTATTCTTTCCAACCCAAATGCTTATATATGGGCAAATCTTAAGTACTGGAAATGAAAGTATGAGGATAAACCATTCACTTTAAATTACTGTTTATGATATCTGAATGAATGTTGTCAACTAAATTATCCGGAATTTACTAAACGTCATTCTTAAATGAAACTTAAACATATGTAAATATGCATTTATTTTATATAGTGCTATGTTTATAATTGTAATACATTTAAAGATCAGCCTTTCAAGCTATTGCGCATGCACTTTTTTATGAGTGTTAATAATAAATGAATACTTTCATTCCCAACATGAGATGTACATTAAAAGATAATGGTCAGATGAGTATTGATATGTTCAACAAAAAAGTGGGATTTTAATATAACATGGCTTTTCCGTGTTACAAAAGTTGTCCTCCTTCTGTGTGTAATGAGTATCATTTATTTCATATGTAAAAAAGAATAAGGAAAAAAAAGAATTTAAGTAAAATAAATTTTGAAATATGAGTGAAAATTCTTTAAGAATTGTTTGCTCCACTAATAGTTAGGAACTTTAACCATATTGAAACTCTTATTTTCAAAAATAAAGATTGTACAACCTAAATTATATAGCACAAAAATTAAATGATTACTCTTTGCATATTTAAATTAAATTTCTATAAGTCTTGATTATGAACCCTTTAAATATATGTTAGAATTACCAAACACTTTCTTATTTCATTAATGATTAAATTGCTTTGAAATATAGTGATATTTTGGTGCAACAGTATTGTATTCTCTCATTCAGTCATATAATCTGTGTTCAAATTCAGACTGACAAAATATTTTTTCTGATTCTACAAAGGTTTAGAATTTTTATTCCAATTAGCTAGTCATTGCCAGCTCAGCTAATCATACAACACTGTTTTTGTACCCATTTAATGGTTATTCTTATCAAAAAATAAAAATAAAATTGAAACTGCATTTAAACCATCCTTACCTAGAAAGCCTAACGGGTATTGCCTTCTCTATTTTTTATGAAAATATAGTGAAGATAAAACTTTATTTTGCATAACTAAGACATGTCCAAACTATAAAAAAGAAGACATTCTCACCAGCCTTTGCAATTACTAGTTATGAAAGTTTGCTTATATATATATATATATATATATATATATAAGCAAATTTTAATGATTATATATATATATATATATATATATATATATAATCATTAAAATCAGTCAAACAATTAGAAAATCCCAATAACAATAAAAATGAAATCCCATCTTTATTTATGGTCCAATATATTTTATAGACATTAAAATTGCAATTTGACCACAGATACTGAAATTATTGACACAAGGAAGTTTGAATAAACATCCTTAAAAACTGTTCTGAATTCTGACGTATGAACATTCATTTATAACATTTTACTGCGATTATAATTTTCAATTTATATATATATATATTTAAAATGATAGACCAAACTTATCTGCATTACAAACTTTTTACACTTTTTTTTTTCTTTTGGAATTTTTAATTTCAAAATCATTTAACTCTGAAATTTAAGTCTAATATGATATTTGCATCTGGACCAAATTAACAAAATGAATACGTGAATAAAATTTTAATTGATTAATGATTTTTGAAGCCACACTTCATTTTTAAACATTCTTAACATATTGACAAGTGGATTCATTTGACATACAGAGAACTTCAAAAAGATTAAAAGGTACTAAAAATAATTTCTCACACATAGATTATAAAACAGACACTCATTCCACAGTAAAGTAAAAATAGCAGCAAAATAAATTAATTATAATTTATATTAAAAAATAATTAAATGAAACATACTACAAAGAAATATTTTTGTTACACATAATGTAATAAATTATAAAATATACTGTAAATATATTTCAATAATTTTGTACACCATATATATATATATATATATATATATATATATACAAATCAATATATATATATATATCAAAATACAGTACAATTTATATAAATTATATTCTTTAGAAGTACTTTCGACTATACACTTTGTAGTCTTTATCAACTATATAACGTTGAATAATCAAAACGAGACAACCCTTAACAATACCCATAGTTCAATTCAGATTTCCCACAATTCTGTTATCTTAACATTTGATGACTGGCGATTCATTAACATTTGACGATTTCTTGAAATCAACATAGCCTCTTTTATTTTACGTTTATTATGACAACGTTCAATTTGAATAATTTTCATATTTTTATAATCAAATTTAAATCCATATTGACAAGATTTATTATGATCAAATATAACAGATGATGAAGGTTTATTTACATCTGTTCCATATTGATTCTCTTTTTGAATTCTATTATATAAAAGTATATGTTCTTTTATTCTCTTCTCAAATGTACACTTAGATTCACCAATGTATTGTACGCCGCATCCACATATCAATCTATATATAATAGAATTTTGATTAAACTTTGAATTTTTAATTTTAGAATTATTAAGCAATCTATGTATGTTATTTCCAGAGAAAAAAGCAATGTGACACAAGCCATTATAAATTTTCCTAATAAACTTGACCTGTTCATCTTGATTATTCAAAGTTATATAGTTGATAAAGACTACAAAGTGTATAGTCGAAAGTACTTCTAAAAGAATATAATTTATAAAAATTGTACTGTATTTTGATATATATATTGATTTGTATATTACATATATTGTGAAACAAATACAGATATCAAACTTTATTTTTATTACACACACACACACACACATATATATATATATATATATATATATATATATATATATTTATATATATATATATATATATCAAATAATGGAATATATAATATTATAAAAATGGCAACCTATGACAAACTATCATTATAGATAATCAACTATATCAGTGGCTTGAATAATAACTAAACTTGTTTCCAGCAGAGAATTTAATACAAACATACAATATGTTTGCCTTAAATAAGGCATATAAAACATAAATAATATAGACATTCTTATTCATATAGCTAACCATCTAGTGGTCATCAAATTCTTATCTAGCTAATGTTAGCAAGAATGTGAACATTCTAGATCTGATTTGTTTGGCTAGTACTGCATTAAATTGAAGGATTAAATCTATCACTACAGTCACTGATATTGTTACCATTGCCTTTCTAAAAATAAATATATTTATTATGAAGATAATGGATGTGTACAAAGACATATATAAAGCAATACAGATTTGTTATGTATTTTAAAATATGGTCTATTAATGGCAACATTTATATTATAAATATTAATTATATTTCTAATTTATTAATAGTAGTTTTAATTAGAGGGAATTTTAAGTTTGATGATTTACTATCTTAATATAAACTGAGCACTGATTATATATATATATATATATATATATATATATATATATATATATATATATATATATATATATATATATATATATATATATATATGGCAGACTATGATCTGAACCAACTGATGAGTCCTGGTTCAGCAAGAAAGATGTATATTGGAGATCATTCATCTTTTTCACAAATTATAGTCCTGTATATCAGTTGTATAAGATGGAGTGGATGACTAAAGCAAGATTGGAAGTCTGGATTCAAATCATTTCTAATTACGTCTAGCTTAAGTATATATACTACTACTTAATTATATTATGGATTCAAGCTATTTTCTGCCCATATTTCTCCTCTGTATTTAAATGGTCCTAAGTTCCTACATATGAGAGGTCAGAATGACATACGGTCAACATGGATATGACAACAAAATTGGTAAACAGGGGTTTTGAACATGCCATCATCAGATTTCAATGATATGAATGGCTGAAGAGTTGGAGAGTGTAGAAGACTTATGCTTATCCATTAAAGTTGAAGGTGTGTTATCTTAATATAATCTAAACACTGATTATATATGTGTGTAAGAGGTGATGATTCAGATACACTGATGAGTCCTGGATTCAGTATGAAAAAAAATTATCTTTATCACATCTATGTGGTAATGTATATCTGTTGTATAAAATAGATGACTGAAAGGAGCTTAAAATTCTGGATTCAAATTCCCTCTAATTACATCTTGCTTAAATATACATAGCATGCATTGTATTTAATTATAATAATAGTTACAGAAACAACAAATAACATTATATTACAAAAATCTAATTTTCTATTCAGTTTTTTTACACTGTCCCCATAGATTATAAATAAACTGCACTCTTTGTAATTTGATATAAATTTTCTGTAAGTAGCATAATCCATATACATTTCATCTAAATATTAATATAAAACATAAATTGACAGCCATAACTGATACCATTTCCTGATTTTTTTATTTCACTTATACATTTGACATTTTTCTTGTTCAATTTAGTGAGTCTCGTGAAATAGTAATTAGCATATAGTTACAAATCCACGAACTGGAGTGCACATCCTGAAAGATTTATTTTCAAGTTTCTACCAGCTTAGGATTTAGACATATCTAATATTAATAAGTTAATAAATATGTAATTATTAAATCCATATTGAAGAAATGAATCTTTGTAAGGAAGATGATCACACTCCTTTAAGTACAAACAGTTTTATAGCTATCTCTTACTCTTTTTTTAAAAAAAATAATATTTAAGAGGATTTATAAATCTAACAATTAATCTTTTAGTTTCAAAAGTAACCTTTATTAGTTAAAAGATTACATAAATTTTCGGGTCTACATACCTGTAGAAGATTACAAAGCATTCAATGCTACAAAGGTAAAACAATTATTAACCAGGTTTACAAAAGGGACATACCCTCATTAACAATTATATCCATAAAATGGTTGATATGAACTTGTTTAATGTGTATCTGTCCATGTGTCTATATGGCCCAACTGCCAGGAAGTCATCCTTCATCCAATGATTCCCATCCCTGGGGCCCCAAAGCAAAGACCCAAATACTTCAGCTGAATAGGCTGATATCCAGCTTTGTGCCAACTACCACAACAGGTAATGAGGTCCAAGGCACCAAGGCCATTAAATATTAATTCCTTGACCTGCAACTGAGCCATGCCAAGCCCATTACAGATATATATCTCCCAATTCAACAGTCCACACAGGCAGAAACCACATTTGGTCTACCTGCCCAAAATTGAAATGCCAACTAGTGAAAACTATCAAGTAACAAGCGCAGATCTGCACTGTTCAAAACCAACCTATCAAGGAGGCATAGCAGCCCACCAGAGCAGAAACAGTGCTGAAACTTTGACCCTGGCCCTTTTGGTATATGTTCCAGGTAGCATCAATGATCGCCAATAACTCACCCTGATAACCAGGCCCCCTATGACCAGCACCATCCATTCCTGAGAAGAAAAAGAGGAGTGCAGATCCATTCCTGTGAAATTTTATAATAAAACTTCCATAAATATTACAAAAATTGGTGGTGGCCCAATGCAGACCAATCACCTTTCACAAGCTGTAAATCTAATGTTACCTATGGAAACAATAATAATCACAAAGCAACACTGCTCTAACAAACAATCAATCTAGGCAGTGCAGCATCCCATCAGGGCAAAGTCCAAGGGAGGACAGTGACTTTCACTTATCCAGTGGGTTTACCCAGGCTTGGCAATCATCGTCAATTGCCCCCACAAATGAACCAAATCCCTTATCACCATCACCTTCATCACTGAGGGAAAAGCTTTTAATTGTTAAAAAAATAGTTAGGTGTCTCTCTATATGGTTTTTCCTGTAGTCAACATTTACAGCACAAGCTATGCCTATTCACTTCAACCATATTCAAGAAAACTCATAAAAAACAGAAATTATTTTTCCATTTTATAATACAAACTATTTATTATTATGAAGTATTGACTTATCAAAACTTTAGACCATTATATAATTCATTTCTTTCATGCTATAAATTTTGTAATACAACACTAATAAGCACTCTACTTAAATAGTTTAATGCATGGTAAAGTGATAACGCAAAAGCTAAAAATTTTTGAAGCAACTTTTAATCTTGCATATCACATAAACTAACGAACAAGGTTCAACCTTTGTTCTTTACAAAATACAAAAAAAAAGTGTCTTGGCTCAATGCAGTTGTGATTACTATTTTTAATATTTATTTGATTTGATGATATTTTATTCTGTCTTGAGTTTCAAAATATCAGTTCTAATAAAAAAAAATCATAAAAAAATAAAATATTATTAATCTGTTTGATTTATTATTTAGTTTAAAACAAGATAATTATAAGAACCTGAATGCATTGGAAACCTACTAACAATAATGATCAAATATTTAAAATTTAATGTTGTGTTAGTGTTAATTACTTCAAAAGACGTGTTAGCCTGTAAATGCATACATATAACACTCACTTATTGAAATCAAGACAACAAACAAAATATTAATAATAACACAATACATATTCCTTTAGTTTACACAACATATAATTAAAAAAGCATTTCTTCATTTTAATGACATTCTTGCACTAATTTTAGGATTTACTCTTTAACCATGAGACTTTAGATTTACACTTAAAAATTATGCACTTATATATCCAGTAACAATTTTTAAACCCATTATGCTATTTATGATAAATGTTTGAAAATGAAAACATTCTAAATTAATACATCTAACAGTTTAGAAAAATGATCCACATTAATTATCATATATTATAGTAAACTCACTCCTTTATTAATTGTATAGCATATTCTATCTGGCTAGACATATTAATAAAATAATTAAACACTTAATTCTTTAGCTTCAAAATATATGATAAAATGAGAGAATCCACATGATAATCACTATATGATAGATAGTTTTATTTTATCATACATAAACTGAAAAATTAAATGACATATTTTTATTAGTCAGGTCAAAAAGATAATAGTCATTAATAAAGAGTTGACAGTATTAAATATATAGTTATTGACATGGAATTAGACATATAAATGTCAAGTACATTGTCTTGGCTTTAAAACATAAAATATCTTAATTTCAAGCTATTAATTTAAATATTAAGATCTAATTTATAGGTGGTTTTTTTTTCACTTTTAAATATGTATCTTTACCAGTAAAGGCAAAAGTCAGAAGTTAATTTGAAGATGAGACTTTAAACATCCTATCACTTGATAATCACTAATTATTCAACTTTACTACTGATACCATTAGAGTAAAAGTTGGTCTTGTTAAAACCATAACCATATGATTGGTAGTTATTTATTGTATTTTTTATTTTCTGCCAATTCTAAAACACAATACAATTTAGCACTTCTGAATAAAAACTATTGACATGATCTATAGTGCTTGGAATCATTAAAAATTGAAATGTCCAAAGAATATTAAAATGTCTTCTTATATTATTAATTGTTTAAAGAAATAAGATATTTTCTTATGATATATATTTAATGTGATAACCATTCTCACAATATGTATTATTTATTATTACCAGCAAAAGTGTAAGATGATTTTGACAATTTGTTTTTAGCATTTGCATTTAAAAGCAATAATATATTTCATTATTCTAATAGTCAATTTTCTAATATATGATTAAGAATCATTGTCTATTAGAGGATAGTAAAAACTAAATCCTCCAAATTAATTTCTGTCTATTTCTAGATATGCATATGCATATAAATTGAATGCTGCTAATTGTTGAAAGCCAGTGCTTAAAAATGAATTAAGAAATTTATTTGACACTATTGTTTTAGTGTCCAATGAAAACTCAACTTGCAATGAAATGGTTTTGAAAAAGAGCGATAGAATAGATTGCTGCTCCCAATATAATTAATTTATGTTTCTAAGCTTATATTTAAAAATTCATAGTACTTTGCATTTATTTCATCATTTTCATAATCATAAAAAATAAATAACTATTCTCTAAAAAAACACATTTCTTCCATAATTTAAACAATGTTTCATAAAATATTTTAATTGTAATTAAAATTAGTATAGTAGCATTATAATTACATCAAAAATCATTGAATTTACACCATTGATCATTTTGTCAAAAATAAATGCCTACCTCTTAAAAGTAAGCCTACTTTACATTAAATAGGTAAATATATTTAAATCATTCATAAGAAGCTTACACAGCGAAATGGTAAAGCTGGGCCACAATCCATAGCCCCTTGAGCTCCAAAAACTGATATTCTATCCTCCATTAAATCACTTAGAATATTAAATAGATTAAAGTTTACTAAAATATCTGAAAATATTTGATAAATGAGATTTTTTATTGATTAAAATATTATCTATTTATTAAAAACTCAAAAATATATATGACTGATCCCCATAAAAATTGAGCCCTTAGTTATAAATCAAAAGAAAGAATACCATTTAAAAGATTCACATGTGATAACTGGAGAAAATAGGCTTTCCCTTATATATTATAACTTTAAATTCAAATTTCAAACTGATTCCTATCCCAACCATGGGTTTTTTTCTACTTGAGCATTATGTTGAACATCGTAGAATTACTAAATCTGATGTTGCCCTCAAGTTAAACAGCTTTCCTGATAATACTTATCCAGAATTTCATGTAATATCCAAATTCCTGCTTAACAATCTTAGCCATTTTACTTTTCCAATAAATGACAATTTAATTAATGATTTATCAAAACAAATCCACATAATTTCAGAATTTTATCCTATCTCTATGGTTTCCTTCCTTAAAAAATATTATTCTTTCCCCCTTGGACAATCTTAGGCCTATATCCACGACTCCTCTCCTTATTCAAATAGTTGAATTTTTTATTAATGATAAAATCTAACCATTCATCCCTTCATTATCAAAGTTTCAGTTTGCAAAAAAAAAGATTCAGCTACTTCATCAGCAGCTATTCTGTTTAACCCTTAAACCGCTAATTATATTATTGGTTGTATGAGGTAAAAATCAAATCTTTTAATTGGCCAACTCACAAACTGAAGACAAAGCCTATTGTTAAAACATATTCGCCTATAATATTAAATTCAACTCAGATACGTTTATAAAAAGTATATTACTAATTTTTCAGGGTATTGAAAGAGAACGAAAGTTCTTTCAAAAATAAATTGTTATTTATTTATTATAAAATATATTCAATTTCGGCAAATATAAAGCGAATGTCTAAACAAAAAAGTGGTGACGCAAATGCTTTTTTTCAATGTTACGTTATTGAAAAGTAAAAATTTCTTTTTGCTAAATCTTAAATATTTTTACTAAAATCTTCAATATTTTTCGAAAATAATTTTGTTTTTTTGGTAAATTTTTTAAAAAAACTAGTTTAATTTCTCAAATTATATTTTTTTAATACTTAAAATTGCATTCGAAATGAAAATCTCAGTGTTTTTCTTTATTTTCTTTGATCAGGCGGTTTCTTTGTTTTTTCCAGCCAATCAGAATGTCTTTTTTGGCTGAGAGCTCGCTGACAACCAATGACTGACAATGTTCTTTCTTTGTTTATGTTTAAATGTGGTTTTTTTGATTTTTTACTTGTAAAATAATTCGGAAGAGGGCACCATCTTACAGAACTTTTAAAAACCTAATCAATACCTGTCAAACGAATATTTTAGCATAAGAACTGGCAGAGTTAGAGTGACGTCAGATGTCAACGAGAGGCCTCGTAAGAGGCAGGAAAAGGGTTTTTAAAGTAATAAAAAACCACATTATGTAATGTAGAAAAACAGGGCCCATTGCTGTGCAATTGTATATGAGGTCTGCATTTGGCTCAGTTCTTATATATAAACTACTACAACTACTTCAGGAATATAATATACCAATACCATACCTCTACATACTCGAGAATCTACTTATAAATGGGGAAGTTTGCATAACTCTCAATGGAAAATAACATAATTCTATTTCTCAAAGTTCTGCTCTTAGCCCTCTTCTCTTCACAACTAATATCAACCTCCTTGTTTTGCAAATAGAAAGCAAAAATTCCAGGTATACATATTCCTATAATTACCCAAACTTTAATCACATCTATATAAATGACTTAGTTATTTTTCTCCCATCAAAAAGACTCTTTCCTTACTTGACACTGTACTTAATAATTATAGTAACAATTTTTCAATCCACTTTAATAGAAACCAAATCTTCCATTTAGAATATTCTCACAGGAAAGACAATTCATTCCATTTTTCCTCTACTCCTCATAAATTTTTATATTTCCCAATGCATCTCCCATAAAATGCAATGAAAATAGCTATTCAAAATGAATTTATTATTTCAGTAGAATATACCATCAATGCATTCTTCAAAGAATACCTTTCAATATATGCTAAGATATCTCTAATCAACATTTTAATATTTCCTAAAATTAATTATTTCTTACACATTATTAAGTTTACTTCATTCAATATATATATATATATATATATATATATTGAATGAAGTAAACTTATATAATGTGATAATGGAATATATATATATATATATATATATTCCATTATCACCAAACTAATCTGGAACAAAAAAGCAGTAGCTCTAAGCATAAGAAATATGCAAATATATATTAAATTCAATACATTCTCATTAAATGGCATTTCTACATTTTATCTTCAGAGAGCTATTAATAAAATGACTAAACTAATTAGTTTCTTCCCAAGTGTTAACAGTGTAATTTCTGTTAACCCTACTGATACTCCACCACCCAATAATAATTTTATCAAAGCCTTAATAATGCTCATAAGTAAACAAGCTATATTCTCAGTAATCTATTTCTAATAAAATTAACAATTGAAAAACATATTAAATTGAAAATAATAATATTATATCAAATAATTATCAATCTTTCTTGTTTTATGATAACAAATACATTATAAAAAAGTTCAGATATTGTTACCTAGAATCCAAATATCTGAACTTTCTGAATAAAAATAAATGTCAAAGCTCTTTCTACTAATTATTTTCTCTTCTACAAGAAACACATCACAAATATAGATCCATTATGTGCCCTCTGTCATAGAAATAAAAAAATATTAGGACACTTTCTTGTGGATTATTCCTCACTTCTTCTTTTTTTTAGACTTTTTTCATCTCCTCACTTCTTCCTTGTCATACTCTTATTACTAACATGACTAATTCAAACTGACTAACAATCAACAACCTCATAAAAATATACAAAGTAGTCCTTTTCTAATATAAGATTACTACATTCATTCCGGTTTATAAGATATTATCTAGGATACTTCTTCCTTTTTTTTAGACTTTTTTCATCTCCTCACTTCTTCCTTGTCATACTCTTATTACTAACATGACTAATTCAAACTGACTAACAATCAACAACCTCGTAAAAATATACAAAGTAGTCCTTTTTCTAATATAAGATTACTAAATTTATTCTGGTTTCTAAGATATTATCTAAGCTGTAATCCTACATTTCACAATACCAAATCACTCTTTGTAAAAAAAAATTAAATAACAATAAGAACAAAAATCTAACCCATGCACCAGCTAATATTTTTGCATGTGCATGGAATCTCATATTATTAACAACTACACAGTGCTTGGCTAATGAATATACTAATAATTAATATGCATTAGATATATATTGATTATTGTTCAATTATATGAACATCTATCTTATTGCTTTTCTATGTAAAATCTTTTTTGTTTCAATAAGACTTGTAAATAATCTCCATTATAGATAGTAAACCTAATAAAGTTAATTTAAAATTTAAAATTATAACTTATTTAAAAAGAGGACAATAAAATTGTTAATTAATATAAGAATTTTATTATTTGAAATATCTACAGAACAGACTTATTAAATTTTAAAATAAAATTAATCACAGATATTAAAAAAGGGGTGGGGAAATAATAAGATATTTTATTACTTAAAATTATATTTTGTTTAAAATCATGTTTTAAAATTTTATCAAATTAATACTTGATGTTGAATCTTTGTTCTTATGGAAAATTAAGAAGAGCTAACAATTTAAACTTGAAAATCTGAGAAAGTCTTTTGTTTGGAATTCGTTTAATCTTCTTAAAATTATCTCTTTACTTATCAGTTATATAATTTGTTAATAAAAAAGATACTTAAGACAATTAATTGTCTAAAATGTTTCTTATGAAAGCAATTAAAACAAAATTAAAAATTGATGAAAACATAAAAGCGTAAAAGAAATTTCGAAAGTAAATAATTTTATGATACTTTTAATTACAAAAAAAAAATGTTTGAAGACTTAAGTTTTCGACTAGTGGAAAATATATACAGTATATATTTTATTACTGAAAAAATACAAATTAATAGCACACATAACACAATTTCGATCAAACAAAACTACATTATAAAGCCAATAAATGAAATACATAGTATGATAATACACATAGCTTTCGGATCAGTTATCTTTACCTACTCTAGAGCCATCTATTGAAAGCTTGAATAATTAATAGATATAACATGGTACAGTTTTATTAATTCTCATCTTTTAAAGGAAATGATTAGAGTAGAATAAAGATAGATGTTTTGAAAAGCATGTAAAAAAATCATAAGATATGCTCATGACTAAAAATATTTTTCCATAAAATTAAAATATATTTATCTTTCATGATTTAACATCTACATGTGTCATATAAAATTATTATTAATATATACCTTTATACATAGAAATACAATTATTTAAAATTTTCATGTTTTACTTAAGTTTTTCTTTATTTAAACTAATTTGATAATAATTAACAACTAAAAAATAGAATTTATTACTTTTTGCTTACAAAATTTTGTCTCATGTTAATATCTGTTATATGCGTTTTATGTTAAGTTTGTTACCTAGTGATAGATAAAATAATTAGGGGAAAGTCTATAAGTAAACAATCGTTAGTCCAATGCTGTTAATTCCTAATCTTTTCTGATTAAGAAATTTCTGTAGATTTGAAAATACCTTCAATAACAAGTACCAAAGCATAAAAACTTTAAAAGTATTACAGAAAAGTTTTTATTAATCAAACAAAATAAAATGGTAATTTATTAAGTAAAATTTCTTAAAACATGGTAATATATAAATATAATTTCATCAATTACATTTTCTTATTATTTTTTTTCCATCATTCTTATAATCATCATACTGTCAAGGCAAGACTGTTTTGTGTGTTTTTTTACACTTGTATTATATAAGATTTCATCAACTCTCTAATATGCAATTTTGAGAGACTATAACTTCCCAAAGATGTACTAGTTGCTAAATTAAAACAAAATTAATTCTAAAGCAGTATGCAATTTTCTTATACTAAATATTTCTTATATATTTAAATAAAAAAATTAAATAAATCGATTGTTAAATTTAAATAAAAAGGAATAAATTCCAATAAATTTATTAATAAGTTTTATCTCAATTTTTTACTTATTAAGTGGCAAGTGACAAGTCTTCAGTTAAATTCAGTGTGGTTCTTTTTGTCAGTAGTTTTTTTTTTTTTTTTTTTGGTAAATTGTCATAATGATAAAAATCTGAGATCTCCCTGCTATAGAACATGATACAATGAATTATTTCCAAAGGTACCAGATCCCACCATCCTGAAATGTTATGTCAATGGTCATGGTATGATTGCACACCACTGACAAGAATAAAGTGTAAATATTGTATTTATATATTTTTCATTTATCTGTTAATAAATATAGGTAGTTTTAACCCATACATTCATACACCCACTAACTATCTACACTATCTCATACAACTTAAGAATCTCATTCAACTTAAGAGTACCTGGTTTTCAAATATTTATCTGTTAATAAGTTAATTCAAAAGACAGAAAAAAAAAAACAGTAAATATTGTGTTAATTTTTCCACAATGATTTCTTTTTTAAAAATAACAGTAATAAAAAATAAAATTTAATTATTAAATATGATGTTTCCTAGCAAGCATTTTTGGAAACAATTTTTGGATGTCCCTGATACTGTAGATTTATCAAAAATATGGGCTTCCACCTTGGTTAACATGAAAATTCATAAATATCATTCTAATTAATATGTTTACGATCAATAAACTGATACTAATAAATCTTTTTTCTTTCTGATATTTTTTATATTAAGAAGATGTTGAAGTTATTATATTTTCTTAATAATTAAATTTTGAATACATGTAGCAAAAGTAAAAAAAAATACTACTGCAAATCTACACTTTTATTGCAGTGACCATAAGTTATATAAATTAAAGTATTTGTGCATATGTGATTCATAAAAGGGCAGGTAGTGAATTAAAGATAGGTAGTGAATAATCAAGTGGCAATGCTTAATCAGGCAGTGATAGCATTCTTTGATCATTGTTTATTCTTTACCATAATATCAAGAGCTAAATCATAAATTCATATAGAAAAAAATAAGAAAAATAATATTTAATAAGTCTATAAATTCATGAAAGATCTCAAAAATTGCTTGTAATAATTTTATTTTAAAAAAATATTCAATATTACATCAGTATACAATTACTAGCAATCATATTGGAAAGTAAAAATATATCTTTAATATTCAAATTTGCATATAATATATATATAAAATTTGCAGAAAAATGATAACATTAAAATAAAAAATAAAGAAAGTATAAAAAAATGATCATAAATGGTTTTAGCACATTTTTTATGTGAGCAAAAATTGAAAAGTTACACAAATAATAAGAAAATGTGTAAAATATATCAGTATTTCATATATAAATAAATAAAAATAAATCAAACTTTTTTTACAAACAAAACATTGTCTTAAAATAAATTCTAAATTAGTGGTATTTATTTTCAATTCTAGACTCGATAAAGAAATATCTAGTAAAAATGTTGAATACAAAGTTACTAAAAACAAACAGCTATAAATAGATTCTAACTATATGGTTTCCTATTGTGACTTTTTTTTTTCATTTCCATCTCCTATAACTAATTTGGCTTCAATAAACAAAAAATTATCTATTATTTACTAGACATAATAAATCAGTTAATACACCTTGAAATCAAGTCAGATATCACATGACCTAATTTAATAAGTTTGTATTACAAATGTTATATATAGAGCTCACAAATAAGGCTTTTAACAAGCTTTGCAGAATATCCTCAACCCCAGACCAGTTTCTGCTACTGGAATCATCAATGAGGTGCTAGAATATTCAAGAATTAGATTCAAAATACCAGCACAAGCCCAAAACATTATCTAATGTATAACTATTAAGTAGAAAATCTGAACCTAGTTCAGTCCCATATGGCTATTTAAGTTATATATCTGGATTGGATGACATATGGATGTCTGAAAATTTCAGATTTTCTACTTAATATTTATACATTACATAAAGTGCTGGGCTTGTCCTGGTTTTTTTAATCTAATGCTTGAATATCCTAGCACCTCAATGAGGATGCCAATAGCAGAAACTGGTCTGGGATTGGAGATTTCTGCAAAGCTTGTTAAGAGCTTATTTGTAAATATGTTGAAATGATATCAGCTTTAATTGGTATGGGTAATCTATTTTTATCATAAAGTAAATGATGTATTATATATAATAATATCTCTTCAAATGTATTTATTAGCTATATGATATAGATTTTAGACTATTGGTTGAGGGAGTAATTAACATGAAAAATAAAAAAAACAAGAAGACTGTTACAGAGTGTGAACTTTACTCCACATGATAGAAGTTTTGAATTACCAAATGTCACATTCATGAAGAACAGCAATTTTATAATAAAAAAAATGTAAAAAGAGAAAACAAGTAAAAAAATAAAATTAATATTTTTAATTATAATATTAATTATGTAAACTAATTTTTAAATAGCTGGTTATATATAACAAGTTTAAAAATACACACTACTAGCGTGTAAAAAGTATGACTATTATAATGACAAATGCACATACGTATAAAGGAACATTATGAAGTAAAGAAAATAGATAAAATAATAATAATAACAATCATAACATTAACAAAATAGTTAAGCAATTGCAATCTCGTGGATATAGTATATTAGAAATGACTTAACATTTCAGAAAAAAAAATCAATATAAAAAGATTAATTAAATCATTAAAATATATTGTAGAAAAATAATAAATGTGTTAAAACTACAAGAAATTATTTAAGATAGTTATATAAGAAAAAAATAATATTATATATGAACTGATATGTATCTGCAAATGGAAAAAATATATGCACACTTATTAAATCCTATTTAAAAATTATTTTATTAGTATATAAGAATTGAATAATTTAATACACTATTAAAGATATTAATTTCATTCATTTTTACATATTAGTTAAGAATTAGATAACGTGATTAATTTGAAAAAAAAAAACAGCAACTCATAATTATCACAAATATTTTTGAACATTTGATTGTTCATTATTCACTCTTTAAATTCAATCTGATCAAAATTAACTCAAGGGCAGATGTTTGATTTCAAAATTATCTTAAACTTTTAAAATATGTTAAAATGAATATTAATTAATTATTCACTTCTAAAAAAGATATCTGTTTTATTATAAAAAATAATGTAATAAACCTTCAAAATTTATTAAATCATATAATTTAAAAACAAAAAAATAAACAAATCTGAAAGTTTTCTAACATGTAACTTAGCACAATTTTTATTTTAAAATCAGTTTGTTGCCATAGTAGCTCAAACCATTGTTAATTTAAACAATATTTTGTTTTGTTTGCCTTTTTGAAAAAAATAAATAAATCTCTGAATTTCAAACAATCATTACAGCCAAAGTCAGTTTTTATCTTTTTCTTTTCCTTGTGTAATCATATCACCACACGGTTCCTATATTTTATTGAAATGATGCTTTTAACAAAATCTAACTCTTTTAAAAAATTGTGGCTATGTATCACTTAACTTAGATTCATCAAAGACATCAACGTCAAAATTTAAATATATCATACCAAGAAGTCAATAACAATAGAATAAAAAAAAAGTAATATTAACAATTCTACATAAATTATATGACATCAAATATACGTGCAAGTCAAAATACTTTAACCGTTAATGTAAGAATTTCATTAAATCTAACAAAATTTCAAGTCAAATTTAATATTTTTATATTTATTTTAAAGACAACAATGGATTGCTTATTTGCATTAATCTATTTTAAAAAGGTTATCATCCTGTGTAGTTAGATGCAGTTACAGACACTAAATTCTGTGAACTTGTGTGAACTTCTTATGATGTTTTTTTCTAAGTTTTTGTTGTTTTAATAGATTCCAATGTTTGTCTGAAGGTTTGTGATGATGGCATTGGACTATTTCTGTCATCTAATATTATTTAAATTCAGAGATTCTTAAAGCCAGTGATAATAAATTAAACAGTATATTAAAAAACAGATATATAATAGTGTTTATTAACGTGAAATAAAATAGACATTGAACTAGAAAACATTTAGATAATAAGCACAAAACTGCACTAAGACAATAATAATGAGAATAAGAATACTAAATCTATAAATTTTAAAACATTTATAGATTTAACATTACAATTGTACAAGAAGAGTAATAATTCTAGTTATTGAACAATAAAAATAAAAAGCATAATCACTATTAATTCCATAAGTGTGGATTAACACAGTTTTTAAATTTTACACTTTCTTTGGCATCATTTCTTGGACATTTGACATCTACTTCTGCTTTGCCCTTTAAAATGACTCCAACACTTTCAGTGTCATTGATACACATGAGTCCTCTTACATCTTTGTATCAGTTTTTTTCTAGAATTATAATTTACATACATGCATATGTTCATTTGCAGTTCTCTCTAGAAATTTTTTAGAATGATTTTAGAAAGTAGTTATGAATGAAAAATAATCTGTGCAAGTATATCAAATAAATATATTTTATTTATACTAAATTATGAATGGACAGACATTCCACTCCTTCTCTGAACCTAGAAAATTCCAGACTCACTGGCAGATGTAATCTTTCAATTTAACAGATGATCAATGAATTCAAGGAGTACTGAGAGTTACACTTTTAGCTCCATATATTAGATAGTTAAACCTCTTTATATATACAACTTCTTCCTAATTTTGTGTCAATGCTTCTAAATCTATATCATTAACTAGATCATTCAATAACAGATTCCTTTTCATTATTTTATCTTACAATACTTTATTTTTTAATGTCTGGCAATGACTCTTCACAATGACAGTAAAGGTAATTATTATACCGAACATTCATTTACATTTTAGTAGATTGCATATTGACACATTTTCACACACCATAATTTGTATCTGATTTTGATTTCTATCTCTTTTATTAGTAGTAAGTAGATAATAGTTTGAAAAAATGAATGCAGAAAGAGTGGCACATGAGGTATTCTATTGAAGTCTTATTTGTCACAATGCCAGGCATAAAATTCTAATTGCATTTTCTCAGCATGTTTTTAATTGTATATATTCTTCTATGCAATTCCATTAATTTCAGGATCATATAGTGGAATGAGAATATGCTTACATTCTTTAACCTGTAAATACTGCTTAAAATTTTGAAAGGTAAAGCCTGTATCATTTTCTGTCTCTAACAGCTCAGAAAATTCATGTGTAGCAAATATTTCATTCAATGCCATTAATGTGTACTATGTGTTTGTACTTTTTACCAACTTATATTCAGTCCATCGTGAATAAGCATCTACCAGTATCAAGATAATATATTCATTCAATGAACCAGTATCGTATAAATGAAAATGAGTCCCAAGGAGACTTAAGCTGTTCCCACATTTCCAATTGTTTAGCTAGTAATTTAGCAGCTTGTTGACAATTACAATATTTTTAATGACTTGGTCAATGTGCTTATAAAATTTGTCCATAAAAAATATGATTATGCTAACACTTTCCACTTGACAATTCCAGGATGACCTTGATTTAAAAGATTCAATATATGTGATCTGCCCATGGGAGAAGTGACTAAACAGTCAGTGGTCAGCATGCATCCATTACAAAATGAAAGTCCCATCACATATATTTCAGAAGGACATGCTTTGACCAGCCAAATTTTATCCACTTCATAAGTTATATTCTTTATCATGCCTCATCCACTCAGTAATAACTGCCCTGTTTGTATTTTCAAAGTTCATTGAGTTTATGTAATTTATTTCTTTAATTACAATATATTTTTTTTCCTTATTGCCAGATGATCAAGGCCAATTTTTTCCAGGTTTTTAAACTTACTTACAATCATAACTGGACAAAATATTTATCCAACACATTTGCTGACTCACTTGTTGCAGAATTTTTTGCTGTGTCAAAAATACCTATGAGGGTGCAATGCAAATTAGAAATATTTGCCCATAAATGTATTGGGGAAACTGATTGATTGCAAAAATGATGCCCAATACTTCCTTATCAATTTGACTACAATTTATTTCAGCCAAAGTCAACATTCTGGAGGCATAGACAAGTGAACCTTCACCTCCATAATGTGAATGAAACATTACAGTGCTGAAAGTGTATTCAGATCTTATAATATCCAGAACACTACAGTAATGCAACAACAAATTTTCTGAGCATTTTTAAAAGCCTTGTCATGTTTGCAGTTCCAGGTCCAACATTGATTCTTTTTGAGAAGTTATATTCTGGCAATAAACAGTATGATCTTTTCTTCACAAAACTTTTGCAAAAATTTACACATTCTAAAAATGCCTGCAGTTATTTTACATTTTTAGGCTTCTCATTTTTAATGCGTTTACTTTGTCAGAATCTGGATATTGGTCATTTACATTAATTACATGTGTTCATTAATGGACCATATATATTTATTAGCATTTGTTTTGCCTTTGATCTTTTCTAGTTTCGAGCAGACTGTATCCATTCATTTTTCTAATACTGCTTCCATTATTGCATTAATTAAGATGTCATTAGGTAGAAAATTATGCTGACCATAGTTCTGAATAGCATTTCCATTTTTGTCTGGAAAATGTTTGGTGCAACAGAAATGTGATAACATAATTTATTATGTTTGTATAGTCTCTTATGAGTAATTAAAATTAACAATTCTGTTTTTTTTTCTGTTACTGGTATTTGATGGAATGCAGCCTTTAGATCTATTTTTGCAAAGTAATTCACTTTCTGTAATAACACTAATACTTCATGTATGCTTGCATCAGTGCAAAAACCTTTCTTTATGTATTTATTCAGATTAATTATGTAATTGCTGCACACTCTCAAACTTCCATCTGGTATTCCAATCATAACTACTGGTGTTGTCCTTGAGAAATCTTCATTTGGTGTCAACATTCTTTTACAGACTAATTCATCAAGTGTTTTCTCAATTTTATCCATCAAGGAAACTGGTATTTTCAATATGATTGGTTGGGTGTCTAGTTCTCAGTTCAGCTGATTCACATTTAAATATTTCTGGATATTTTTTATAACAGTTTCCACTTGAAATTTTTTTAATACACTTATGTGTATATGCAAATTCTTTCTTGTTAGTAGTGGACTAACATCTTTATTTATTACATGAAATGTAAGAAATGTTCACCTTGAATTCATCTTTACCAGAAACTACTAATTTTCCATAAATGTCAAATCTGTTTCCATTAATGTCTGTTGCAAATCATATCTATGTTTTGATGCATAATGTTTTGTGTTTTTTAGTGACTTTCATCTATTCTTTATAATATATCTGTGATAACCAAACTTCACTGTTAACTTCGATAGTCACTTGTTTACCACAGACCGCTACACCTAATAATATGTGATTCATTTTGCTATCAATTAAGTTTTTATACTTGTTTTCTTATACTCCATTTCTCCTCATGATTTATAGTCTGACTTTTTCTTCTATATGATCTTTGAAATTACAGATAGCTGCTAAATGATCTTTAAATTCATAATTTCTACATATTTTTTTCTTTATGCTTGCAATTAATTTTTAAACATCTATATTTCCTTAAACAATAGCATGTTTGCTCCTTTTTCTCCCTACTAAGAATCAGAAAATTTATTTTTATTTTTCTTTAGTGATGAAATTTTTATAACCATTGAGGCAATCCACACTCAGAAGCATTGCTTAATATAATCTCTTGTGTAACATATTTATCCATCAAGAGTTTATAATCTAAATTAGGATCACTCAGCAGTATTTTTCCACAATTTTCATCTGCTATACAATATAAAAGTTGTTCCAATAAAGATTCATTTATTTCTGGACCAAACTCCCAGTCCTTCACTAGCTTCCTCAAAGCAAATTCATAATCTACAAATTTTTCTGCAGATAAGAAAGTTATAATTTATTATTGATATTTCAAAATATAAATAGCAAATGAAATCAGCAGTAACATATAAGAATAAAAATATAGGTTTCTAATATTTTTGTTTTGCATTAAACATAATGTTGTATATTTTAAAGTCATCAATTTTGTTTTATAATTGTAATATATTTATTTAGAATACATATTGTAAATAAATATAAATATTAAAAAAATAACTTACGTTTTATATTATCATCCTCGAGATAAGACAAGCGGCATCTATTTAATTTCATAAATTGGCTTCGATTTTACCATTAGTTGCACAGCCAAGCAAATTTATACAATCCTTTAATGTTTTAAAACATAAAATACTTCTTTTTGATAAATTTAATGGAAAAACTTTTGTCATGTCATATTGGAATTAAAATTACTCTCAACAGTCAGTTAAACTTAAACTACACATACAAACAAATGTTTGATTTTATATCATTGAATCTTTTTACATTAAATGAAGTTTTTGCTTTCAGTTGATGAATAACTAATTCCTCTATATACTTTAATCAGATTCTCAGGTACGGTGCTATATTTTAAAATGTAGATCTATATTGAATAAATGGGTGGTATATTCTCTAAACTGAACAAGCGTTCATCACATTATATAAATATTAAAGTATGAATGAAAGTAGATTGCAAAAACTGGAAGAAGAATTATTTAATATTAACTGGGATATTGTTGGTTTATGTGAACATAGAATAAAATATGAAAAGACAATTGATTGAAAAAAGAGATCTACTATTTTACATAGGAACAAATATTGGAAGCACAGGTAAAGTAGCATTATTAGAAATAAAAAGTAGAAAAACAACAGTGTGGAAATTGATTATTTATCTGATAGAGTTGTAAGATTAATTATGCAAGCAAGTAGTAGGTTGCAGATGGTTGTGGGTTTGCCTCCTGGCCGATGCTATGACATATGAAAAAAAACTTAATAAGAAACACCAAATGCAGATAATTCAGGTTTATTCCCTAACAAGTTTTATTGTAATGGGAAATTACATAATATATATTTCTGTAATTTTTGAATATCATTTTATTGTATATATTTTTTCCTTCCTGATGAAAACCAGTCCTCTGGTTGAAATATAATATTATTTCTTAGATGTATGTCTTTTTTGTTCGGTTTTTTATTATATATATATATATTGTAAAAGATCGATAAATCTACCTTTATTTTTAAAAGTCATTTTTGTTGGTTTAAAAAAAATCTCTTTGATTTGATGTTTATATATATATATATGGAGTATTATTATTGTTTATGGTTATTGGTTATAGTTATTGTTGTTTGGATTTATTATTTTGTTTATTTGTTAATGGTACATGGCTTTAATTGTTATTATTATTATAATTCTTAATGGTGAGATTTTTACTAGTAATAGTGATATGTTCTAATTATTATAGATAAATAAAGACATAAATTGTTGATTATAAAAAAGATTATTTTATTGTAGTGATTATTAAAAAAATACAATGGTATTGTTTATATATATATATATATATATATATATATATATATATTTAAAGCTATCAAATAAATTTTTGATTTAATATTTTTTTATATGATTGATATTTTTATTTCTTGAATGTTAATTGTTTTAAAAAAGATATGTAACAATGATTTTCAAAACTGCATGTTCTGTGGCACATGAAAACAACACCAACAACAGAAAAAGAGGCCATTATTAAGATAGTTATTAAAAGAAACTGAAGGAGAAAAAGCTAATTGTACATTTATATTTGGTATCTTCATTTGTCAAGATAATGGGATAATCTATTGTATGTAAACATGTCAATAATGGAGGGGTGCATAATATATTATCACAGTTCAGAAGTTGCACCTTTTTCTTTTCTTTTATCCCAGATCAATTTAAAAAGAAAAACTAAGCAAAAACTCAACATGAATTTCATCATGTGTCTTAAATTGAAAAGTAAGATAGCTATCTAAAAAAAAATGGTAAATTCATGACAATTTGGAAGCAACTAAAATTAATTAATATATTGGATTCAACATGTCAATTTTTTTTTTCAAGGAGAGAAATCATTAAAAAAAATGGAATATATATATGCGTTTGGAAACCGATAATTTTCTCTAACATGATATTTTCTTCAAAATTTAACCTTGGCTAGAAAGCATTCAAATATTAAAGAAATATAAAGGAATAAAACAATGGAACAAGTTGAACTTTAAAAAGATAATAAATAACTTTACTAATGTAAATGATATATATATTTTTGAGATTGATATTCATTGTTTTTTATTTTATTAGAAAAATGAAACGTTTTTATAAGTATAATTCTGTTCTATTTAAGCGTCTTGTTTTAATAAAAAACAAACCTTTTATAAATGTCAGAATTAACACTTAAGTATTTGAAATGTGTAAATAAAGCTATATCTTTAAATTGAACATGGGTTATTATATATATATTAATAAGTGAAATTTATATTTGCAAACTTTATTATCAAAAGTTTTATTATTTATATAACTTAATTTTTTTTTAAATATTATTTATTTATTTATTTGATAATTGGATATGTTCTTGGGCATGGATCATAGATTGAGTTGATTTATTAAGGGTTACTTATCAATTAGATATCATTATATATATATATATATATATATATATATATTTGTGTGTGTGTACATATATAAGATAACAAATGACAAAATGAGGTGAAATAAGTTCCATATTTATATTAAGTTATAAATTAGCAATAAATGACTGAGTATTCAAAGATATGTTATATTTGTAGGCCTGAGTGAACCTTGTTGTAAATAATAAAAAAGAGTATTCAATGCTTGTAGAAATAAGTATAGTCCAAAAGTGGATATAATATATAAACCTTTTATAATGTAGTGGAGTAAATTTTGATGATTTCTTTTGATTTAATGATATTTAATCGATTAACCTATCTTTGAGAGCATATCTATTATCTATTTTATTAATTTAGAATATTTTACCAGTCAATTTTTTATTTATTTATTTATCTATTTTTTATTTTAACTTCATATAATAACTCCTATGCCAAAACATAAACAACAATTCATAAATTTGCTGTATATAATATACTTTTATTTATTTATTTATTTTTAATTTTAATATTTGGAAAATATAAATATTGATTTGTGTTTATATTAATGTATACTTGTTGAGCACAAATATGTCTTTGTCTATTTAATATATATATATATATACTTATTGCAAGTGTATATGTATTTTTTTTGTATTTGGGTTTGTATTTAAAAACTATTTAAAACACTGATACTACTTAAAAATCAAACCATAATATAGAAATAAAGGATGTACTATTTGTTTTATAAGTAATGCCTTTGTATTTTATTTGGAAGAGTATTAATATTTTATTCTTATTTTTCTTTTTAGTGCCAGAGTCATTATGAAGTTTATTAAATTCACAACTTAATGGAGAATAATTTCGTATTTCAATTATTATTTAGTTTTTAGGTCACTTATACAAGTCAATGTTCATTGATATGTTTAGATATACATAAGTTTACTTATGTAATGTGTATATTAGATTCAATAAAATTCCCTTTGTTTCTGGTATATATATTTTGTTAGTTAGTCAAATTAACCCTGAGAATAAATTATAATGATAGGTCTCATTATTGCTCTGTACAATTTTGATTTATTTCATATATAGCTAGTTGGAAGGGCAGATAAATAATTTGTTTAAATATAATTGGGATAATGTTATCCATTACATTTTGGTTTCTCAATGATTGGGACAATTTTATCTTTCTTCATTTAGATTATACTATCTATTACATTTGGCTTTCCCAATGATTGGATCTATTTAAATTGTTAAGATCTTTCTTTATATGTATATTCCAATCTATTATATTTGTTGTTCAACGTTTTTGGGCATTCTTTACTCAGTATATGTGTATAATATGATATGTTTATATTATTTAGATTGGATGATATATGTCTTCTATTACATTTCATGCCATTGTTAGGACTTGGTTAAGTGGTAATTATTGTTGAAGAGTCTGTACTATTACATTTGATGCCTAAAATATGAGGCTTGATTCATTATGATTCATTTATGTGGATGGAAAATAATAATATAGTTATATCCCATACTATTACATTTATCGCTTTCAACTGGAGCAATCATGATTCTATTACATTTAGTACCCAATGATTGGGGCCATTTCAATTGGTAACAGATGTTCTATTACATTTGGCACCAATGTTTGGGGCCTTCTTTCTTCATATGTGTATTTTCATTTGAGATCATTTAGATTACATATGTTCTATTACATATATATATATATATATATATATATATATATATATATATATATATATATATATATATATATATATATATATATATATATATATATGAATGTACTAAACATTATTTTAAATTTGATTAGGTTGATAAAAATGAGAGAAGATACAGACTTGTGAAGTTTTCAGAAAAATAAAAACTTTATAATACAATTTCTTTCTTTGTAAAAAAATCTAAACAGAAATAGATATGGAAGAATGCAAATAAAGGTACATCAAATTAAATTATATTTTGACTAACAGAAAATATATATTTCAAGATGGAAGTGATTATTAATAAATTCAGCAATACTAGAGAGCCAAAAATTATTATGAAAAACAGTGTTCAAGTTTGACTAGCTCTCAGAAACATTCCAATCTAATTAAATTTGAACTCTCAAACTGTTTTAATACATTAACAGAATTTGAAGATGATTCAGATTTGAACAAAACAAATAAGAAGATAAATGATATACCATTAAGAACTACAATAAAGAAACAGGGCAGGTACAAAAAGTAGCAATTGACCAATAAAATTTCTACTGAGGCAAGACAATTTGTGAAGGAAATAAGGAATAAGAAAATATATAAAACTATTACATTAAAATGGTTGAATGTCTAGAATTTTGAAAAATGCTGTAAAAAAGAATTAATAACAATGTGAGAAAATATAGCAATATAATATTTCACCATTTCTATGCTATTTCCTGTAGACTTTAATAAGTAAGTATATATGTTAGATTATAATGCTTCTTAAATCCTATCCTGTGCTGCCATGTTCAATATCTCCAGACTAAATTTCATGTTTATGGCTTTCTTCTGTGAGGAGCTTAGATCTTGGACAAGTATACCTGGACTTTTACATGATATTTTATTGGTTTACAAGAAAATATAATTGTAAATTAACAAGGAAATTTATAGAAAAAAATAAAAGTAACAACAGTATAGAACATAATTCTGTAATAAGAATGAAAGGTGAAATTATGTCTAAAAAAGAGATAACATCATAAAATGTGTAAAAGAGTTCTATAAAAAGTTATATAAGAACAAAGAATAAGAAAAAGTAACCAATCCAATTTCTACATCTGATTTGTGCAAGGTTTTTAATTAAGAAATGAAACATACAATTAAACCTATAAAAAATAGGAAAGCTCCAAATAATGATATATTATTATAATTGATATCTTTACAAAGCAGGTGAAAAAATAAAAAAAATATTGGAAATGTTATATACCAAATGAGTAAAAGATAAAGATATGCTAGATACTTGGCAGAATGCAATAATATTAGCATTTAAAAAAAGTGCTAAAGATATTAGGATTTACAAACATATCAGTCTTTTATTGGTTCTATAAATATTTTTCATCAAAATAATTTCAACTTGTCTACAGCAAATTTTGTATTTTAACTAACCAAAAAAATAAGCATCATTTAAAAGTAGGTTTAGCATAGTGGATTACATCAAGTATTGGGAGAAGTTATAAAAATGGCCAATAAATGAGAGTTGTCAATATGCTTTGGTTTCTAGATTATGAAAAGACTATTGATTTTAAAAGCATTTATTTGATGATCAGAGCATTGGACTATCAAGATATAAACCCAGGGTACTGTCATACTTTGAAGAATATTTATCAAAATTCAACAGCAATGATTGCATAATGATACTCGGAAGATTAATATAAAGAAGGGTATATGAGAGAGTGACTCCATATCTATAAAATATTTTGCAGCAGTTTTGCAAGAAATGTTTTGTGGATTAAGACAGAAAACTAAAAGAGTACAAATATTTGAATATTATTTATATCATCTATATTTTGAAAATGATGTCATTGTAACCAATAATGCTTCAGAGCTTCAGAGAATGTTGCAAAAGATATCAGACAAAAAGTAACAGAATAAAATTAAAGGTAAATGCTAAAAAGACTAAAGTAATATTCTATGGATTTTCTTGAAAGAAAAAAATAAAATTGATACTGATGAATTAGAAGTCAACAACTACAAAATGAGAACATAGTGGCTGAAACTAATCATAGAATTAAATTTGAATGGGGTAATTTTGATAGAAATAAAAATATTAAAAGGAAATATGCTTATGTGTTTGGAAAGGAAGGTATTTAATAAATGTATTTTTACCAGTTCTTACTTATGAACCTAAAACTTCATCATTTAACAGAAGTGAAATACAGATACTTCAAACTGCTAAATAAAGTTTGAAAAGATGAATATTAGAAGTAATAGGAAGAGATCAAACATGAAATACATGTGTGAAATAATAAATACATAATACTGTCATCAAAAAAGTAAGAGAATGGAGTGGAGCTGGCAATGACATATTACTACAAGAAATAAGATTAGATAGAAAAGTGAATTCCAGAAGATTTCAAGAAACCTAGAAAAAAAAATATATGAGATGGACAGAAAAATAAAAAAGATGTGCTGGGGTAATGAGGAGAAGAAAAGTTCGAGAATGGAGAACTGGATAAAACTTGGAGTGATATTCATCTAACATATCAATAATGGTTAAAAATGATGATGATGATAATTAATGAAATATATAGTTATTTGAGATTAATGCATTGAAATGTAATAAGTAAATTAAATTAAGAATTTACTTTCCCGTATTAAATTAAAAACAGAATACAGTATTAGCTTTGAAAAGATATACACGGTGTTTAATATAATGAAAACTTAACTAGTGTTATTATATTAAGTGTGACAATGAAATATAAATAAAATATGGTAATAGATGATTCTCCTATCTCTTAGTGTTGCAAAACTATTAAGTTTGTTTTTTATTGAAGGAGAACCACAGCATTAATGATAAAAATATACAAATTTATGTATTTAGTCAAACAAATCTTGGTTTCATTATAAAATCAATATTATTTTTCAAACCTTTTTAAAAAATAACTTACTTAAAAAAATAGGATCAATATAGTAAAAATGTTAAATTCAATTTGTATTTAAAAGAGAGTTACAAAATACTGAATTAATATTAATGAAAAAATATGAATTAAAAAAGATTGAGAATAAAATACACAATGAATTTAATAAATTATTAAGTATTTCTTTGTGTGAGGCATTTTCATTAGAAACTATTCTACTAGAACATTAAAATGAAATAAATGCCTAAAGAAAAAGATGAGAATTTTAAATATCGTTAAAAAGGATTTCTTATTAATAAAAAAGATTTGAATATTTAAAAGTATAGCAAACTCACTTAGCAATCAATTCTACTAAAATTCACACTTTAATCACATACATATACACTGTATGTGTACCCACTGCAATATTAATATCTCTCCAATAGCCTTCCAACAGTATCAGCAAAAAAAAATCATTCTTCACCAAACTTGTTATCAGCCAAAGATAGAAATCCATAGTCAACCATTTAATGACAAGTAATTAGATAGTTATCTTTAGTTTTAAGACTATGTAAGTCGGGCAAAGGGAGTGAATTCTAATTTGTTACAAATCTGGAAAATAAATATTTAAAGTTTAATTGATTCAAATCTAAAGCCTAAAACATGTTAATGCAATGTAGATGCACTAAACTATAAATAATGAATCTATTTGTATATATTATAATGATAGAATTATATGGCTATTATTTAGAGAAATGTAAAAAGAAAGTTTTACAGATTGCCAAAGTAAGAAAAAACATGTAAACTGGAGTAACAAAAGCAATATTATATATATGAAGAATAGAAAGTTTTTGAAATTACTGTGCAGTAATACATTTTAGCAGCTATGTAATGTATTACTTTGGGAATAAAATAAAAAATAATCATCAGTATTGTTGAAATAAACAAAATCGACCTAAAGCAAAGAGAGGGACTGTTGTTATTGAGATTTCTCTTATTAATTTGAATATTGGCATATGTTATGTAATCTGGTATTACAAAATAAAAACTGTAATATTTATCTGTATAAACGACTTAAACTTGTATAAACATTTATTAAATGTAGTGCATAATCAATAGATATTGGTTTATATAAAAATAAGCTCCAAGTATAAGTGATTCTCCTATGCTTTTAAAACACTTACTGATGGGTGATTGCATGTAAATTTAATATATTAATCCAACAGCACATGTGAAGATTCATGTCTTTCCACAAAATTTATATATATAAATATTAAATTATTTATTTACATATGTTTAGACTAAGATAATGCAAGGTCATGGGTAGTTAAAAATAAGAAACTTTTTCCTGTAATGCATAAGCTAAATTTGTACAAATAAAGTGTCAATTGGCTTACATAAGAATAAGATCTAACCATAAGAGATTAACTTATGCTTTTAAACCACACATTTATGAATAAATGTGACCAGATTTAATATATTAGTCCAATAGACATGTGTGAGGATTCATTTCATTTCACAAGATTTATATATATATATATATATATATATATATATATATATAATAAAATAAAAATATAATATATATATATATATATATATATATATAACATAAATATAAAAATTAATAAGCCATCAAATTCATAAGTATGTAAGATATATGGACATTCTGAAGTGTTTAGATCAAATTTTATTCAATAAAAATCCTGAGTGAAATGATTAAAATGTATCAAATAATTAAGGTGGAGTTCAATATTTATTATGGATAAAACACAATCTATTATGCCCTTTATAACTTCGATTTGTTAACAAATAAAACAAAAAGTTAACTTTAAAAAAAGAGCAAATATTGTGCATATCATTAATAAGTATAAAAAATAAAAATAAAAATAAAATAAAAAAAATTAAATAAAATGTACATTTTTTTTACTTCTTAAATGTTAAAAGTTCATCAAATTATGCAAAGAAGAATATAGTTAGATTCTAAATTATATAATACTTTATTTTTTCTCGTAGTTATTTCTAATATATATATATAGGCATTTGGATGTGTCATCTATATTATTTAGAATATATTTCAATTTTATTTAATATAAATTATGTTGAATAAAAGGCAAACAATCTATGTTTTATTATCATGAGATTTTATTTAATACATAAATTATTTTTTTATAAATGTTCTTTTATTTATACGAATTGACTTATTAATGTTAATTTTAAATTAATATCATAAAATATTAGCTTTAACCTGCTGATAAAAAAATAATAAAATAACTTTTTTTAATTTATTAGAAATTCCAGATTTATTTAATTATTCCTTTTGTTATTTGTAATAAACTTCGCCTCTTTATTCAGCTGTATATAGAGATTAATATTGCAAAAAAAATCAAGACATATGTTGTTGCAGTCAAATTAATAATGATTTTTTTAGTATTGTTCTTGTATACATCATTGCAGATTATTTTTGCAAACGTGGCATTTATTTTATTTTACAGACAATCAATGTTTCTACATCAAAAGCAGTATATGTATTATTTAGTAGCAAATTTTTCTACACAGAAATGCCACAGTGCAAATTCTAGAAATCAATGAGATGTAAAAAATTTGTGCATTATGATCCTATCCAATATCCCCAGACTACTTACTAGCACATACCCTTTTATTAGTAAGTAACTTTGGATCTGGAAGCACTGATGGATCTTTAAATCTAAAGCACCCCTCCAGCATCCACCTTTTACTTTTTTGGGAAAATTATAAAGCTATCATCACTAGCAGTTTTCAATTCAACTTAATTTGCTTGTGTAATCATAAATACCTTAATCCAATTCACTATCTATATACCATAGAGTTATTGTTTTTATAACCACAGTTACCATTGTTCTTTTGCTAGGAATTGATATTAAACCATTAAAATATCACATAATCAACTTCTCGTATGCTTACACAAGCTGTTAAAACAGCAACAGCTTCTTCCATATAATATTGTACCTAGTGCAAGTTCTAGTATTCAATAACTTCTAGAATATTGCACATTATAATTCCTACATAATTCTTTCCTATTTAATATCTCAGATTAGTTTATAGCTTACAACTTTCGTTAGATGCAAGGCTCCTCATGGATGAAAGCCATAATCTAAAAAAACTAGTCCAGAGATTTTGAATAGAAAGACACTGGATAAAGATTGTAATGCACAACCTTATAATATCTATTGAATATTAGAGCCTGCATTAAGTGGCACTATTGTATAAAGGAAAAGCGATTATTTTAATAGCTTGTGTAGGTTTTAAGAAAATATGATGATGTGATGTCACATTTTATTCAAAAAAACTCATTCATATTTTCATTACTTATAAGTTTAATATTGATTGCTATTTAATGTTTTTTTTTTAGTTTTTCACAGTTTCTGCCAATGATGAATGTTATTAACAAAATGTATTAAATTTAAATAAAAATTGTGAATGTAATCTTGACAGAAACCATAAGAAAAGAAATAACAATCATGATCATCTGCTCTCTTCTAAAAATAATTGTGTTATGTGATAGAGACTGAAAGAAAGAAAAGATAAGAAGAAGCTAAAGGTAATAATTGATCTTTCATTACAAGTTTATTTTATAATATTGTAGGAGATTATGTTGGTTACAGTATCATTTACAACATTAAAGAAACATAAAATAAAAGAGTAAATTTCCAAAAACATTGAGACTAATCTAAATCATCTTTCAGGTTCTAGAAAACTGTCAACATGAAATAAACAGCAATTTCTAAAGCATCTTCTTTTTAGCATTTAAGAGTGTCATTGTCTATATATATATATATATATATCAAAATATAGTACAATTTACATAAATTATATTATTTTAGAAGTACGTTCGACTATACATTTTGTAGTATTTATCAACTATATAACAATGAATAATCAAAACGAGACAACCTTTAAGAATACCCATAGTTCATAGTTATATAGGTGATAAAGACTACAAAATGTATAGTCGAAAGTACTTCTAAAATAATACAATTTATGTAAATTGTACTGTATTTTGATATATATATATATTGATTTGTATATTACATATATTGTGAAATGAATACAGATATCAAACTTTATATATATATATATATATATATATATATTTATCTATATATATATATATATATATATATATAGATAAATAGATAGATAGATAGATAGATAGATAGAGAGAGAGAGAGAGGGAGACAGAGAGAGAGAAAGATAAATTATTTAACAAATGGAAATTCTGTTATATTAATTAACTTAAAATGGGAGCCAATCTGTAATAAAAAGCAGCTACCTATTAGATCAGTTCTGCAGACTGAAGATAAACACTATTAAACTTATTCACACTACATACTGTTGAAAAGACCATCTTTTGGTCAGTAATTAGCTTGAACAAACGTGCTATTGTTTACCTTCAGACTGCAGAACTGGTGTGATAGCTTGCTTCCCTTTATTACAGCTTGGCTACTAATAATTCACACACACACACACACACACACACACATATATATATATATATATATATATATATATATATATATATATAATGACAGTTAATTAAAACAAAATTGTAATTATAATTGAAATAATAAATTTAATGGTTTACAAACTATTATAAACAATCCTTAAATCTGCAGAAGTACTTTCAGTTAATTTCTTAAACCTGCCTCAACTGCCATTAATTTTTTTTTAAATAGCGGAAGGAAGCATCATCAATTCAAATCCCATGAATCTCATATTTTAATGTTAGCAGCTTGTTGATTTATTAAATGTGTTTTATTACTGTTTAAAAAAATTGCCTCTTTAATTTTTCTTTTACTATGGTTTCTCTCTTCATGAAGAATTTTCCCATTTTCAAAATCAAATTTATATTTACATGTTTTTTCATGATCAAAAAAAACTGAAGGAGACATTAAATCACCATTATTTTTACTTTTACATGCATATAACAATTCATGCTCTCTCAATCTCTTCTCAATACTGCACCTAGATTCACCTATTTATGATAGCATACAATCACAAAAAATTTGATAAATGACATTACTTTTCTGCTTGACAGGTATAACATCCTTAGAATTATTGACTAATTTATTAACCCTTAAACCGCTAATTAAATCATTGGTTGTATGAGATAAAAATCAAATCTTTTAATTGGCCAACTCACAAACTGAAGACAAAGCCTATTGTTAAAACATATTCGTCTATAATATTAAATTCAACTCAGATACGTTTATAAAAAGTATATAATTAATTTTTCAGGTCATGAAGAAAACGAAAGTTCTTTCAAAAATAAATTGCTATTTATTTATTCTAAGATATTCTATATCGGCAACATAAAAGTTATAATGTAAACAAAAAGATCGACTTTTACGTTATAGAAAAGTAAATATTTCTTTTTACTACATCTTCAATATATTTACTTAAATCTTCAATATTTTTCGAAAATAATTTTGTTTTTTTATTATTCTCTCTGAAAATTATGTTTAATTTCCATAAATATTATTTAATAATAATTTAAATCGTATTCGAAATGAAAATCTCAGCGTTTTTCTTTATTTTCTTTGATCAGGCAGTTTCTTTGTTCTTTCCAGCCAATCAGAATGTCTTTTTCGGCTGAGAGCATGCTAAGAACCAATCACAAATAATGTTCCTTCTTTGTTTAGGTTTAAAATGCGTTTTTTTTTATTTTTTACTTCTAAAATAAATCGGAAGATGTCACCATCGTACAGAACTTTTAAAAACGAATTAAATACGTATTTAACGAATTTTATCGTATAAAAACGAACTAAGTTAGAGTGATTTTAGATGTCGACGAGGAGTCTCGTCGAGCGCGGGAAAAGGGTTAATATTGTTTGGGACATGGAATGAAACATTAAACACATTCTTATGTATATCCTTAAAAAATTTCATTTGTGGATTTAAAATAAATGGTATAGATATCCATTGTTTGCTATTCATCTTCATTTCCTTTAAATCATTATAACTTTTTTTTAAACTGACATAAAGTATTGTTAGTTTGTTCCATTTTATAACAAACATCAAACAATTCCTTGGCAAATATCTCAATATTTTTGAGCTTATCACTTTGGAAATGACATAATTTTTCATTCCAAAACAAAAAAGATGTAAAACTTGCCATCTTTTGCATCATTGGTACTTTTGATTTGCAATTTATATATCCTCTTTTTTGCAGTGACTTAATTATTAATTTATAATTTAATATATTGTTATCTCTTGTAATAATTAAATCTAAGTATTTAATATTTTTGTCTGGTTCCTTTTCAATAGTCCATTTGAAGCCATTCAACTTATTTAATTCCTCTACAAGCAAATTTATAGTATTAGTATTTCCACAAACAAAAACATCATCCATATATCTTTTGTAAATGTTAATATCTCCAAAAGTACACATATTTAAAATACTACTATCATATGTAGATAAAACAAAATTGCAAACTTGTGCAACTACAGGCAGACCCATAGGTCAACCTTTAGACATTTTATAATATTGACCTTCTAAAGGTGCAACAATGTTATCATTAAAAAATTTTAAAGAATCATCAATAAACTTTATCATATATTTACAAATACTTTTACTTTTTAATGTATGTTCAATTATTTTTATGGAATTCATTTTATCAATAGATACATACATTTCTGTAACATCCAATGAAGCAATAACATCATTCTCATCAATCACCAAATTTTTTATACTATTTACAAAGTCAAAAGATGAAGCAATAGTATTTTTCCCAAATCCTAAAAAATCTTGTAAAAGCTTATAAATATATTTAGAAGTGTGATATATATATATATATATATATATATATATATATATATATATATATATATATATATATATATATATATATAATTCCAATTTAAATATTACATATATAACATAATTATAACAACATACCTGCTTAGAACATAAATATGTGTTTGTAAGATTTACAACTGACTACATATGAATGCAATAAATGAAAACACACAGAATAAAAAAAAATATATAATAATTCTATTAAGATTATACATTTAATTATTTATGTGTGTATCTAAAATGAATAGGATTAATTTGTTAATTTATGTAGCAATAACAACACATTCCTTGCTTTAACATTTCATAGCAACCCTTTTAACATTTAAAAAATTAATGCATCTGAAATACTGAAATTAAACAAAATTTAGTTTGGTATAATATATATATATATATATATATAATAAAAATATGATAAATATATATATATATATATATATAATAAAAATATGATAAAGTGTTTGAAGTAAGGTGTACAAATTGTATTTATATAAAATATTTCATTTTGTTGTCAAGGTTGTTTCTAATGCTGGACAATGTGATTATCAGTTAAAAAATATTGTTTATCCAATAATGACTTATAAAATATATTTATTGTATTATATTTGTAAAATACAATTTGATTTCAAATATTTTATTTTATTATTCTTTAAGATGAGTAAATTAGAAAACAAGCTTTTGTTACGATCACTCCCTTCCCTCTGAAAATAATTCCAGGCTTGACCACATCATTTCTCGACAGATTTTTAAATTTTAGTATGTTTAGTTTTCTGGATTTTATATAAAAAAGCAAATAAAAAATGAGGCTAGAGATCTATTTTGATCTTTTTGTTGCTCAGGTAATGGTTCTATTGTGACAGTTAAACAACACATGCAGAATATAAGTCTGAACGTGAATTTAGATTGCTCATAAAGTAGCAAAGCATAAAAGTTCAGATTTATACAGTTTTAAAGGTCATTTTAGCTCTTATAACTTTGACTGACATTTTAATAAAGTAGGTTGAAGGCAAACATTTGTAATAATACATAATGCCTCACCTATTTAAAAGTAGGATTTTCTACATTTGAGAATTTGATGGAAGATTTTCCAGAATCTATCTCATTATATTATATTATTTTAGCGCTAGCGTTCAAAGAAAAAACTATAATTCGAATTATAACCAGTTTCACATTATATGTGTGGAAGTGTGATCTTTATAATTGTGCTACTACAGTTAATTATAATGTAACACTATACATATCTAACAACTTATAGATTTAATTTCATAAATAAAAAGGCAACTTAGTGAATAGAGACGACAGCATCAAAGTGTATTCAATCACCTCAATTTATGAGATATCTTTGTAACCGCTTGATGTAAAGGAAACAAATTAAAAAAAAATATTACAAAGTATGTAAAAATAAAATTAAATCAAAAATAATTATGCTTATATTTTTATTAACATAAGCGTACCATATATTTACATTTTATATTTATTTATTATTAAGTTATAAATAGTGGTTATTGCAGTATAATTATGATTACAATTTAATAATCACATAATTAAAACAAACAACACATTATATGTACGTCCATAATAACTACGCGAATAAATTTATAATTAAAAAGAAATAAACAAGCAATTAAAAATTAATTGGCTTTTACTTTAAAATATGTACTTTGAATGATAATAAGAAACTAATCTACAATCTGAAATAATTTCCTTTCGCTATTGTTGACAATTTTTTATTGATTAATCTCTTGTTCCAGATTAAAATAAAATTACTATTTTTAAAAAAAAATGTTTTGCGTCACTTTTAAAACTATTTTATTAATTTAAGGTTTTTAAGTATATATATATGTATGTTTGCTCACTAATCTGGAATGCGAAAATAACTTTAAGAATGTATTTGTAAATGAAAATAACTTTAAGAAGGTATTTGTAATTTGTTGAATCCATAAACGTAAGTGATTAACTTGTCACATATGTTCAGTAAATTATTTTTTTCAGGGTATGTAGCAAATTAATAGTGTATGTGCATGAGATGATTAACAAAATTAAAGTTTATATTCATCTTTATAACATCAAATAATAACCAGAATTATAACTGCTAAAGAAAACATCGGTTAATTCAATAGCAAATATTCAAAAAAATTTCCTCAACATACTTCATTGAGGATAAGGCCAACTGTTCATATATAATATAAAAAAGTAAAACAAAAGTACAGTTTTGTTTAATCAAATATAATTACTACAGAGTTTTAATAATAAAAATAATATGTAAAAAAAAAAAACTGTAAATAGTCCAATGCAGGAAGAAAAAAATCTTTCCCATGGAAACAAGTGAAATTTAATACAATTTTGAAATGAAAATAATTGCTTGGACTTCTAATTAAGTATAGTCAAATAGTCAATTATAGATCAATATTGGATGATTAGCTAAATTCAATATGAGCTAGTTAACTAATAAAAAATCCTAAACCTTATTATACATGTATATATGTTAAAATTTTTAACTGAATCAAATTAATCTTCTAAGAGAATATTATGTCTAAATAATAATGCTTAATCCTCAACTATAGTTTAATACTTTTTACCACATTTTTATACTTTTAATTATTATACAGCTTTCTATGATATTATGGTATGTTTGCCAGTGTTTTACATTTAATAAAAACGTTTGTCATTGTTAATAATAATAATAAAAAGCAGAAACTCACTAATCAATGTTAACAGTTAACCCTCCTGTGGTCTAACAGATTTATTTGTTCTCACTATATATTTAACTTTCAACATTCACTTTAATATTAAAGTATTATTATTTATCAGAAATATAATAAATTTGACCTCATTTGATAGAAATTTTTGTTTAGAAATTAAATAAATTACAAGAAATCATATTTGATTTTCAGAATTATTTTAAAAATTATATTTTAGTGAAAATAAAATGCTATCACATCATCAAATTTTGTATGTACCTGATTCAATTTGCAAAATGAATGAAATCTTCTTTGTTTGATGTTTGTTTTAAAAATCTGAATGAATTATTTTCAATAACTACTAAATCTACCAATTTATGCCTTAAAAGTTTACATATTTTTGTAATTTTTAAGATATTGCAAAACATAATAACAATCAGGCAAGTGATCTGATTTCTAGAAAGCTGTTTTCCCATAACTATAATCACTGTAGTAACAATATTCAGAAGAAAATATTATTCTATATTTAAAAATAAAATATTTCTGTAAAAAATACATATATAATAATATTTATTTTTGATTTTTAATAAATTATTACACAATTATGATACAAATATAATCATTAAATTTCCAAAAAAAATCAAGGTTTTATACCACCATAATATTTTCTCAATGATCACAATATCTCCATGAAATACACTTGGAAAAGTTCATGATCACTTAATAAACAATGTCCACTCATGATACCAATCACTTAAATTTCCCTGCCATCTTTTGATTTTTTTTGTAATTAAAATATGAGAAATAAATATACATAAATTTTAAAGCTGTAAAAAAAAGTTTTGCAAATTTTCACCATGGAAATCAAAAGCAAATTTAATTGCCAGAAATATCAAACAAAGCTTGACCATGTAAATAAAAGACCTGGTAAATTAATCGAACACAATGTTTTATGTCATCTGGTATCAAGTTAAATTACAAAAAAAGATGAAAATTTCATTACTTTTCATCAGTTAACTATACTGTTAAATGGATATATAGAGTTTCATAATAAAACTTATGCTGAATTAAAAAAAAAACATTAACATTGCTTTGTAAGGATTATGTGGAATCCTACAAAATATGTGTTCTTTTGTTTTCTTTAAATGATGATGATGATAATAATAATGAACATTATTAAAATTTAAAATAATTTCAATATGGAATTATGTACAAATAAAATAATAAAGATATTTTTTTTATATATTAATCATACATGAGGATGGAATGAGCATTTTTGTTTATGGTATTAAAATACTCTAAAACCACTAATTTTTATGTTATCATAGAGAATTTACAATTATTTTAAAGACTAAAAATGTCTGTATAATCCTGATATGTCTAGAATTACTTTACAGGTAAAAATTAATAATATTTAAATTTAAAGTAATAACAATGGGTGAATGTGGACTTTCCCAAGACTCTGATTGGTTGTTTCTCATTTTCAACAAAAGAGAGAGCTTGCCAATGGTTTTGACAGGTCTAAATTCTTTGTTTTGATTTTGAAAATGAAAATGAATGTTTTTAATTAATTTTTCCCTCAAAAGTAAAACAAAATAAATAGACCAATTACATTGATCTGATAAACACTGTCTTTTGTACTAAATAGAGAGAAAAGAAAAATACAACTGCAATTATTTAAAACCAAATTTAACAAAAATGTTATTTTTTCTTTCGTTTAAAACTTTATCTAATTTAAAAGTTAAAAATAAAATTTATGAAGTAATTGACTGAAGAGAAAAAATGTCTTCTATTAATATGTTTTCAAAGTTAAAATTAAAATTAGTAAATAATAACTGAAAAAAGAAATTAAAAAAACTTGTTTACATTATTTTATAAATTTTCTTCCTTTTACATTCATTTATAACTCAATAAAATACACATGTTATTTTTAAAAATAATTATAGAATTTTCGTCAATTATTATAAAAAACAGAACAATTGAATATTTTCCCAATAATTAAATTTTAAAAAGTTATAATGTTGAAATGGCTAGAGTTGGTACTGCCTACAATACATATAACATATATATATATATATATATATATATATATATATATATATATATATATATATATATATATATATATATATATATATATATATATATATATATAAGAATGACTTACAAGAGGGTCATTTTCAGCTTGTTGATGTAAATAATCATATGATTTTAACATGTTAGAACTAAATCAATTTTGTGAGTAGGATCTTATATGTTCTACTTTCTTGGCTGTTTTTCTTCAGGAATGAGCATTGATGCAGTTTTTGAGAGTTAAAATCAATTATAGACATAAATCATATAGAATTATATGTTCAGTAAATTGTTGGCTAATCATAAGTTTATATCTTAATAATTTAAGGCAAAGGAAAATATTTTACTAGGTGAATTGGAAAATAATTGACATAGTATAATTAATAAAAATTTCAATATATCAATTTTAAAATATTTTTTATAATATATTGAATAGTAATATCTTCAAGCATTAAGAACAAGAGCAAAGAAATCATTATCACAAACTACAGCAATAACAGAAAAAAATTACCAACAGCCATCCTTTGTGATTGAATTCATAAGAAACAGACTATAAAATCTTAGGATAATTATTATGAAGCCAATGCCAATCATGATACATAATATTTGAAAATCAATCATCAATAATTTCTATTGCATGCTTCTAAACAAATGCTACTAATAATTATAAAATAAATCATGCACCATATAATAATAATAATAATAATAATAATAATAATAATAATAATAATAATAATAATAATAATAATAATAATAATAATAATAATAATAATAATAATAATAATAATAATAATAATAATAATAATAATAATAATAATAATAATAATAATAATAATAATAACAACAATGTGGATCATTGACAATGTTCAGGGTCATTAGGTAACATATGAATATTCATCATCACTAAATAAATTATCACCATAAAACATATAAATGAAGTGTGTGAAGTTTAAAGATGATATTCACTACAATCGTATCCTCTAATGAACAATGTAAAGATGTCTACTCATACATGGAATTGAAAGAACTTTTGTGTTTATAAGTGAACAAAAGCAAGCATTCCATACTCAATCTATACTAGGATTAAGTAACTTTACTAGAATAACTTTAAATAATGATTAATAAATTTATTTGTTAATTAGAAGTTATGGTAGTCATAATATTATCAATAGTAATAGCAGTAGTGATAATAGTGCATTGATAGTAGTATTAATGGCAGCTTCCAGAGTAGTAGGATTAGTAATAATAGTACTAATAATTGAAATTAAAGTGTATAAAATATTTCAATGATGCAAATGCATCATATCTGTACACATTCATATGTGTTTATACAAAATATTCCAGTTATTACTTTTAATGATTTCTATAAAGCTAAACTAAGTTAATAATGTATAAATATTACATATATTGCACTTATAAAATATTTCGGATTTTAATACTTAATTTATTAAAATTATTTTTAACAATACCTTCTATTGATTTGATTTAAAATTTGAAGTGTCATCTGTCATTATCATAAAATAAGCCCTACAACAGTAAAAATAAAAAGAATGTCAGACCACTTTTAAATTATAAACAAGGTATTTGATATAAAGAAATATTACAGTAACTTAGTGTGTTGCTGAAGGTTTGTGCTGATGATGTTCTAGTTGTACTTTTATATTGGACTATTTCTATCATAGAGCATTACATTAAAATTCAATAAAGTAGAATCTAAGGACCCAGGTTTGAATCCCATACTTTTACATTCACTGGTCAGGTCAGCAACATCTAAAGAAGAGGAAAGAATAATACCTTTCGAAATGTTGTGCATATACTAACCTACTTGATGTGCTAATACGAACAGTTGAATGTATTAAGAATATTTAAATAAAATGAATTTTTTCTAAAGCCAATAAGAATGATGAAAATAGTCCAATATAAAAATACAATTACAGTAACTTTCTTTGAAGATTTGCTTCAAAGTTTTTTCTCTTCAGTATTAAATGCAATTTTATAAAACTTGTCCTATTAGTATTTTTAAAGCAATTTTATTCATGTTTGCTTTATAAGTTTTAAAACAAGTTTTCTATTGTATATACTAGAGAGATAAACTTTTCTTTCATTTTTTTAACTTTAAAGTTAGTTATTTTTAAAAGACTTTGTATGTTTTAGTCACCAGTAAATTTCTTTTATCTGTTCATAATACAATGATATAATAGCTTTATATGGAAACAATAGTAGGTTTTTCCTCATTAGAAAAAATAGATTTATATCGTTGCCAATAGTCTGAGTTTCCACACATGTTTAACAAAATTCAATGTGATCTGCTTACCCTTTCTACTGTTACAAATTTCTATTTTCCAAGTGAATTAAAGCTCTAAACCTTTGATTGGTCAATTACAAAATCAACAGTAAAAATATATTTGGCTTTTAATATTATACTTGTTTTAGTTTACTTTCTAAAAAGCAAATTAATAATTTGTCAGATTATTAAAGTGAATGAAAGTTTTTTTTTTTCAAAAATACATTTCTATTTATAATTATAAAGTGGAAAACCTAAAATGAATGTTTCATAATCTATAAGAAAATGTGACCAACATCATTGATTTCTTTTGCAATTTACATTCATATAAAAGTAAAGAATTTTTACTAAAATCTTAACTATTCATTTAAAATAATTACATTTTCATTCATATTTTATCAAAATAATTTATAATATGTAAAAAAAAATACTAAAAAATACTCTAAATAAATCATTTTCATTTTGAAAATCAAAACAAACAACTTGAAGATGTCACAATTGTTGACAAGCACTCCATCTTATTCGTTGTGAGAAACCACCCAATCAACACCTTGGAAAGTCAACCTTCTCCCATTATTACAGCTTTAAATTTAAATATTATTGATTTTTTACTTATAAAATAATTGTAGAGAGGACAATATCTTATGGTACATTTTAAGCTTTAAAATGAGTATAAATTTGATATGATAACAAAAAATTACCAGTTTTAGAGCCGATTCAATTATGGTCAGAGAAACCTGCAGAAAGGTTAAATCTCACAGCAGGATAGCCTAAAATATAAACTGTCATTCTCTGAAAGACAGCCTTGAATATATATTGTCAGTGTAATATATCAGTAATATTTATATGATAAATTATGATAGTCTTCTTCCACAATCTGTAAATGTTAAGTACAGCAAGAAAAGTCCACCATACACATTACTGTAGGAGAGTACATCCTGCTATACTTTATAAAAGGTCAAACTCAATCGATATGAATACCATCAGAAACTGCCTATTATATCTCTATAAGGCCCTTATTCATTAAACTGACCTCACCAGTTACAATAGATAATATGGAATATGCAAATGTTTGAAAGAAAAGGGTTACATTGACTTTTTCTTTATACTTAAGGAAAAACAAAATTATGACTGAATTAACAGTGATGCTTTTGTTTTATCTTATTGATATCAAAACAAAAATAAGTTTATAATTAGTCTCTTAATTAAAAGTATTTTCTAATCCTTTTGGTTAAACATTTGTAATAATTTATATATTGAAATAAACACTTTTGTTTTACACAAAAACTAGTCTTCCTTGATAGATTAAGTATTTAGATTCTTTTTTGACAAAACCAAAAATAAATAAAACATTGGTATCACATAAAAACTTTTATTTTTTATATTTTTTTAAAAATTACTTCTAAAATAAAATGAAACATTCTTATTTTATTAATCAATATTTATGCTATTCTAAATTTTATTTAAATTTTTTTAGTAAAGTTTGGGATAGTTTAAATATCGATTAATAATACTTCTCAACATTTTTGAAACATTGTAAGTTAAGAGCCTAAATTTGAACTTATTTGTGTTTTGATGTAAATAAGATAGAACAAAAACATTATTGTTGATACAATTACAAAATTGTTTTTTCTTAATTAAGAAGGAAAATATTTAATGTTAGTCCTTTATATATATATATATATATATATATATATATATATATATATATATATATATATATATATATATATATATATATATATATATATATGCACACACATTCACATATATTTAATGAATTTTTTTTAATGTGATTTTACTAAAAAGAAAACTTCTAATAAATGACTTGAAACACTTTGAAGTGTAATTTATTTAAATAAAAGCCAACTAAAATTTAATTTATTAAAGGCAACCTCAAAATAAAATATTTATAGAGGTTCACTTAAACATATAAATTATAATTATCATATAGATTTTTCACCATAATTAAATAATCATTCAAAGTCAATATTTTTCCTCTTCAGTGCAATAATTATTTAATAGCTTTTGCTTTAATCTCCGATCTTGCATTCACAATTGTATTTAAAATATTAATTAATAAGTTAACTTATAGTCATTAGTAGAAAATAATAAATTTTTTTAAGTATTAAAGTTTAAAACTTCATTTTTTATTAATGATTTACATATTATTAAAAAATTAAAACACAATTAATTTATATTTGCATTCGTTTATTTAGTTTAATTTTATAATTAAAAAGTAGCAATATGTATAGTCTTCTGGAAATATTACCAATACTAGTATTTCATAAAATGGTATTACAATATTATCTCTGAAGTTGAAAACTCATTTTAAAGCTATGATTCCTACCGTTTAAAATATAACATGCATATATTTAGATATGTGTGGGTGTGGCTGGATTAAAAAAAGATTATCTTCAATTGAAAGAAAACCATTTGTATCCTTTATGGGGATATAAAAAAAAACCAATCAGGGTAATTTTCTAACTAATAATCTATATAGATTTCTTATTGCATTTAGAATTAAAATATAATTTTGAACACATTACAGAAAGGTGTATGGGATGTTGAGTATAGATATTAGTCAGGGAGAAGAATTTATAAACTTTGACTACTAATACCAAAACAAAAAAAAAAAACATGTTCTTTGCACATGCCTAATATTTCTTATTTAAGACATAAGTTGAATTTCTTTAAGGGTAAGAGAATATTTGTATATATGTACTCATTCACTCCTTTATAATAGCACTTATAAATAAAAAAAAATAAATTATGATACAATATCCTCAAGTTAAAATTCATTAGGTCAAGAATCAATTCCAACTCATTTGATTAGAGATTTGAGGTGATATTCTGTGATTGCTTTTATTTGCTTAGCTGCAATGTAACTCATTTTTATATGAAAGAAATCTGCATGAATTGTGTCAAAATTAAATGGAGTATTTGTGGATTTTCTGATGACAAAAGTATAATTAAGAAAACAATGAATTTGAAAAGTAAATATTATATGGACTTTAATATATATCTAAGCCAAAAATGGATTGAATTCATTTAACTCTATAATCAATACAAACATTTTTATCATTATTATGCAGAATTTTAATACTAAAATAGATATAAAAAACTGTGCATTTATTCATATATGGAGACTGAAATTAGAGATGATATACCCTTGTAGAATTTCCTGTGGAAAAAATTATATATTATGAAATATTTTTTGAGAAAAAAATAAATAGATAGGAAATCATTCAAATAAGGTTTAAAAGAATTAAATAAAATTTTGGCTAACAAATATATTACTTTATGACTGAAATGTAATTTCTAGATTCAACATAGGAAGTGATTAACAATTAATAATATTGAAGATAACCATTAATGCAAAACAAAATATTACATGATAATATGTTGGACTATTTCCATTATCTATCAGTAAATATTCAATGTATAGAAAATTATAAACATTATTTAAAACTTTTCAAATACAAACAACTTGTTAGTAATAATACACAAATAAGTAGCACAAGTTAGTAATTACACAAGGTTTCAAGTAATATTATTCTTTACTCTTTTTCAAAGGATGCTGCCCCATTATTGGTTATAATGCTATTCACTGAGAAAGTTATCTAAAAATTGCCTCTGGAAGAAGCAGAAACATGCTAAAAAGTTAAAAGGAAACATAAGAGACATTCAAAGTAGAAATCAAACATTCCATGAGATGAGAGGAATGCTATAAAATCTCTCAAACAGGATACATCTATAATGATTTTTCCTGCTGACAAATGTAATACTACAGTTTTAATGAATAAAACAGATTGTGATAAAAAATATAAGAACTTTTCACAGCAAGCCAATGCAAATAGTAACAAAAAAATCCAATTCCAAGAACAGAGAAAAATTTACAAACAATACTCTGGAAGCACCACAGATCTTTCAGTGATTCAGAAAAAAAGAAATTAACTTCATATTTCAGCAAGATTCCTCAACTGCCTCAAATACATAAAGACAATGTTCCATTAAAAACTATTGTTAGTTCTAGAAATTTCTTAGTCCATTGGCATACAGGACACAATTCTTCATCAGAGATTCTAAGAACTTTTTAGAATTAATCATGGACATGAAAATGGAAAGAAATGACATATTGGAAAATCTTTATTTTGTGACTTGGATCAAGAGTTTACACATATTTGACATTGTTAATTAAATGCTATAGTATGGAACATTATCTTCTCCTTAGAATATTAGTTCTAATTGTCAATAAAATTCATAGTTTATGACATTATGTCCATCTGTCTGCATTTGTGCAATGATTAACTCAGCAGCATCAAGATCTAGAACCAGGACATTGTCAAATTCTGAAAAATAAAATGCAACATCAATATTTATAAACTACATGGTTTCACTAAAATTATTAATACTAAAAAAAGCACATGGCAGGATAATTTCATCTTTCCAAAACATTACACAACAGTTTTATAGGAAATATTTTAGATACTAAAATGAGAAGTTAAGGTTATAAAGATTTATCAAATCAGCTAAGAGTATGGAGATTATTCATAGTCAACTAGATTTTATCTTTTTTTTTACTTTTCGTATTGTTATTGTATATAATAATTTGCTTGTTTTTTTTCCTTAGTAATTAAGGACAGTTTTTTTAATATTACTTATTTAATTTTTAAATAAAGTATATTCTTTATATTGTCACCAAAAATTGTTACATTGCAATTTATTCTAATTCATGATAAACTTATTCACTTCAGAAATCCAATATAATTATTACATCATTCATATATGTACTTTTTATATAAAGATCTATCTTCATTTGATAAACCTTTTATATTTTAGATAAAGTATATCATTTCATTCCTCATTCATTATTTAATACTGCCTATTCAGTATTATACTTTTTTTTTTTGCTATATTTATTTACCGGCATTATTTGATTGATGAATTCTACAATTTCTTTATAGATTAATAATCAGAAAATAATAAATTCGAGTTCTTTAACATAATAGATTATTAACATTTGAAAAGGGCACTAAATCAGGTGCTGAAAAGAGTTTTTTATATACATTAAAAAAATTGATATTTATATAGCTGTTGTAAAGAATGTCTTATTTTATGATTATTGTTTTATGGAAGAACAGCATAAAGATATTTATTCTTTTCCAATTTTTATAGATTATATTAGTAACACAGAAAAATACCACATATACAAGTTTCATTTATAAATGTCCTAAAACTCCTTGTAAATAATTTTATACTTATCATCTCATCAATATTATAAATATAAAATGCTTTCAATGTTTCTTATATTGTATTAATATTTTCTTACTTTCTAACCATCTGAATCAGAAATTGATTGAACTGAGATTTTTTATCAACTTTACTCAATTGCTACAAAATAAATCAGGATTTTTATATTGGAGTTTGTCACTTAGCTATTGGGCTATACTCTATGGGTAATAATCTAAATAAACACATTATCTGTATGCATAATCTATAAATGAATTAAGCTAAGACATTATAAGTTGAAATTGGATTCATGTAGTGAATAAGTTTATCATGAATTCAGCATAAATTGCATAAAATGTATTCAGTATATTCAAAGACAATCACTTTCTATTTTTAGCTTTTCTATAATTCATGAATATTTACATTTGCTGACTATCAATTTATTAAGCATTTTCAATATTTTTATTTATTAACATTGCCTCCTTTCTGTTGATCATAAAACACTGATGCTGATATAATATTTTCAGTATTGATTTGTGTAGATTTTTGAATTCTTTTTAGTAACAGTAAATGTTTTCTAATCCTTTATCTAAAGTACAACATGATTCACCAATATAAGCACTTCCACATTCACAAATTTATTTATATAATATAGAACTTTGGCCCATAAGTATTTTTTTATTCTTAGAATTATATATTAACTTTTTAAAATATGTAATTATGTGACATCAACATACAAAAATAAAAAATTAGAAAAAATATTTATTAAGATGAAATTACTATATATCATAGATATGTAGATGATGTGTTTATATGTGGTAAAAAGATGTGATTAATAAATTAAATAATATATAATGTCTAAAATAGATTAAAACTGATGAAGAATAAATATCAGTAAAATTTCTTGATTTTAAAATAATTCGAAATATAAATAATTTAGATTATTATATGTTAATTAAATATATTGAAAAAAGAGGCTATATTCCATATATTGCAATGGTGCCATTGTCACATAAGTTATTGGGTTTAAAATCCTTTTCTTTTGAAATAATAAACTTTGCATATATATATATATATATATATATATATATATATATATATATATATATATATATATATATATATATATATATAAAGTTTATTGTTAAGCTCCATCTAGTGATCATTTAAATGCAAGCTACAAAATTTATGACTTGTTTTATTAATTATTATAAGTGTAACTTAGAAGGCTTTTGTGATGCTATATTGCAGAGGCTATTACTATATGGTAAAACAGCTGAATTCAGACTCATATAGCTATCTGGTTTGTATAGCTGGATTTGAAGACATTTACATGTCTGAACATTTCAGGCTTTCAAATTGATACTAACATGTTTTATAAATGCTGGCTTTTGAGTTAGTATTTTGGATTTAGTTTCTAGAGCCCCAGCGCTCCACTGAGGTGAGCCATAACCTCAAAATCAAAGAGTTTGGAGATAGGGACTTTTCGATAGAGAATTTGAATTCTTTCGCTTTTGGCACTTATAAATAAAGCTTGATTATAGTTATTGGTATGCACTATCTAGTGATCATATATATATATTTGTAATATATATATATATATAGTATATATATATATATTTGTAATAAAACTGATTATTAGTAAATACAGTAACTAAATAATTAAAAATTTTTATCAACTTAGAAGCGCTTTCAATTATCCCAGTAACCTTTGTCAACTAAAGCTTTGAAAAGCTAAATTTCCCACAATTCCATGATCTTAACATTTGCTGCTTGCCTGTTACTTAAGTCATGTTTATATTTGTATATTAGCATAGCTTTCTTTATTTTTCTTTTATTGTTATTTTTTTCAATTTGCAATATTTTTACATTATTAAAATTGGAGTCTAAACCATAAATACATGATTTATTATGGTCGTAAAAACAAATGCTGAAATATTATTATCTACTATGCAATTTTGTTCCGATTTATGAACTCATTTTAATAATAGCAACTGTTCTTTAGTTCTTTTTTTCCAACATACATCTAGATTCACCTATATATCCACTGCCACACCTACATATCTATTTATAAATGACACAATTTTTATTTATAAATGAGTTTTATCTTTTGAGCTATTTATTAATGTGTTTAATGTAGGAAGTGTGTAAAATGCAATATCACATATACCTTTATAAATTTTCCTCATAAAATTTAAAATATTGAAATATATTCGAATGAATTGTTAAAAGTTGGCTACAATTATAATCATATATATAATGTTATTGGAAATTTTAATGCAAAATATAAGAATAAAAATTTTAATAATAATATTGATTCTCCTGCTAATAAAAAATGATATCAATACCATATATTTCAAATGATCAACTAAATTTTATAAGGGACATTTATAAAGGTATATGTGATGTTGCATTTTTACATACCTCCTACATTAAACAAATTAATAAATAACTCAAAAGATAAAATATCATTTATAAATAAAAAAAATTGTGTAGTAGATAATATTTTAGCATCTTTTTTATGACCATAATAAATCATGTATTTATGGTTTTGACTTCAATTTTAATAATGTAAAAATATTGCAAATTGAAAAAAAATAACAATAAAAAAATAAAAAAAGCTATGCTAATTATACAAATATAAACATGACTTAATTAACAGGCAAGCAGCAAACATTAAGATCACAGAATTGTGGGAAAGTTAGCTTTTCAAATCTTTAGTTGACAAAGATTACTGGGATAATCAAAAGTGCTCCTAAGTGGATAAATTTTTTTAATTATTTAGTTACTGTATTTACAAATATTCCATTATATAATTATGTATATTGCTTTAAAAATACAGATATCGACTAATAATAATAATAATAATAATAATATATATATATAAATCAGATAAAATAAAAAATATAAATATATTTACTAATGAAATATTAGACATTGGTTATGATTATAATATTATTTATAATATAGTTAAAAATTATAATAAAAATCGAATAATATGAATATTGAATCAATGAAATATAACAAAATATGGATATCACAAACTTTTATTTCAAATCTTCAAGTAAAATTATAAATAATATATAAAAACAAATGTGAAATTGCCTTTTATTCACCTCCTAATTTAAATAAATAAATAAATAATTTTAAGAATACAAATTTATTTAATGACCAAAGTTCTATAATATATAAATGGATATGTGAATGTGGAAATGGTTATATTGATGAATCATACTGTACTTTAGAGAAAAAGACTAGAGAACATTTACTGGAACTAAAAAGTGTTCAGAAATCTACACAAAATAATACTGAAAGTAATGTTATATCAGTATTAGTCTTTTATAACCATAATATAAAATGTGGTTTTAAAATTTATTTCAAATATAAAAATGTAAAGATATTATGCATTGATAGAAATAATAACAAATGAAGAATAAATGATGCAGTGTTAATAAATAAATATTTAAAATGCTTAATAAATTGACAGGCATCAAATATAAAAATTAATGAATTATGGGAAAGCTAAAAATAGAAAGTAATTGTCTTTGAACCTACCTTATTACATTTGATTTTAAAAGTTTTAACCTTAGTTGACAAAGACAACATAGATAGTTGAAAGATCTTCTATATGGATTAAAATTTTGGATTTATATTATTGTATTTGTTTTATTATTTTTTTGTAAATTGTTATATATATTCTACCATATAATATTATATTTAAGAAAGAAGTTTATTTAATTGAGGGTACTGCTTGTAAGAAAGCAGAGGTATAGATAATTAAAAAAAGTAAATTGAAATATGTGTAGAAAAAATAATTTTTGTGAAAATGTGAAAAGAAAGAATTGTATTGGACATACAATTTGTGGTAAGGAAATCATAAATATATATTGGAAACGATTATTGGAGAAAGAGCAGTAAAATATTAATAAAAGTTAATTGATGGTGTTAAAAAGTAAATATTTATAAATATATAGAAGAAACCAAATTACAAAAAGACTGAAAGATGTCTTAGTTTGTTGCACAGAATTACCTTGGTTAGATAAGTAATGATAATGATAAAGTTTTCTGCATAAAGTAATCTTTATTATCTAATACATTTAATAAAAATTATTATACAACCATATGTAAATTGTAAAAATCTTACATTTTTTATGCTAGTTATTTAAATAATAATTAATGACATACTCAAAATAATTTTATTTAATCGATTCAACGCATTAGCAAATCAAATCTTTTAATAACATTTTTCATTAATATATTATAATCTGTCAAAACATTTCAATAGTAGAATAAAGTAAAGACAAACTTTTAATATGCTTTATACCAATAAGTTTATGTCACTGTTGTAAACTAAAGTAATTTTCCAATAAGTCATTTGTCATGAAAATAGAAAAATTAAAATAAGTATAGAAGACAACAGAAATTATTAGATAATCACGAGAATAATATGCAATGTACATTTTAAATTTCATAATTCAACACATCCCCAATATATTATTATCAAAAAGTACATGCATATATTCACAACATTTATATAAAAAAAATTATATCACTGCATAAGTTTAAAATAATGTAATTAATATTAATTATCACATTATCACTATTTCTTTTGCTAGTACATTACTGTTATTAAAACAGGTAAAACTCTCCATACAGTAGTGTCATGTGATGTTATGTACTATAGCTTTTCCTTAAATGAAGTCAAGAATCTTTCAGTAATTACGCCCAGAGAAACCTGTTTGCCACCTTATGTTCCATACCCCAGTCTAAGCTTTCCCATATTCTGCTCCATCCCATTTCCACAACATAATCTTTGTCAACTCTATGGCCTTTATATCTAAATCCCCCTTATCTTTTCTCAAAGCCAGCATAAAAACTAATAATCCACTTTCTGTATAATCACTTTTTTCATATTTATTCTTCCATACCTTCATTATATGTGCTCTTTTTGTTTTCAAGCATTTACATTCAATTACCAGATGCCTAATATTTTCTATTCCTTCCTTACATAATTTACAGACTGCATCACCCATATTTTTTTCCATTTACATGTATATTCTCTTGTTGCTAAATATCCCATTTGAACCTTAAACAATAGACTACTTTCCTTACTACTATCATATATTAATTTGCACCTAATATTCTGTTTATTTCTATATATATTTAAACTCTTTTTACTTTCCATACTAGTTCTCCATCTCTCTAACTCCCTATTCTTTATTAATAAATCTATTCTTTCAATCCATTCCTTACCATTATAATAATCAACAATCCTCCTAACACAATCATCCCATCTTTTGTAAAAATATACTGAAATAAATTCTTTATCTGGTGGCACCCACTGCGATTGGGATGGATAGTGTCTGGTACATACATTATTAATTCTGGTATCAATTGATTATTCTGGTTGGTACTGAGGGGCACTACTGTATGGAGAGTTTTGTCTGTTTTAATATTAATTATATTAATTAGGTTGAAATAATTTTATTAACAATTTTTTTTTTTTGTCTAAAATGTTTTGACATTTCTTTCCATTTAAAATATAAAGTTTAGTGTATTCTAATTGATTCAATAAGTAAAATTTAAAGTAATTAACATTTTACCTGAAAAGAAAAATAGTAGTTGTGAGTAAGGGAATATTTGCTTTAACTCTTAAGAAACTTTAAATAATTATTTTTACGATATATTTTTTTTATAAGTGTTAATAAATAAGAACCTAAGCACAAAAATTTGAAAACAGTTCTTATGAGTAAAAGCATAAAACTATTATTGAAAAATTTAAAAATTACATTGTATATATATTTAATTATTATTTACAATTTATGAAAATTAAATTTTTAAAACATTTTTCAATGATGAGCAAATTAAAAATATATGAATACAGTAATCATAAATATATGTTATTTAATTTTTTTTAAAAATTATCTAGATAAAAAATGTTAGTTTAAAAGTGAAAACTTTCTATGGAAATAATATTGAAATCAATGAAAATCGAAAAGAAATTGGGAAAATTTATATCAGCTTAAATAATAAATTGAGAAAGCCATGCCTATTTTATCAAATATAGCACAAATTGGTCATTAAAATGTTTTTTCTCAATAATTACATTTTGTTAGAGAAATATTTCAAATGATTTAGCATTAAAACAATATAAAAAATCTTAAGAAATTTAGAAATGTATTTAAAAACTAATACAATGAATTATTATATTAACATTAATGTTATTGACTAAATGTTGATTATCTTCTGTTTAAAATTGTATTAAGAATACTAATTATTACTAAGATTAATACTATGTTGATTAGAAATTAATTTTACAATTTTTATAAAATTAAACAAATAATCACCCTAACAAATTTATATTCATTTAAACTCATCTTATTATGTTTCTTCGGATTACCTTCAACTTGCTGATAAAATAAGTATATTTTAATCTTATACTTTTACATTCAGTCAATTGAAAAAAAAAAAACAATTACTTTATTTAAGCAAACAAATAGACAATATTACTAAATTTGAAAACTTTGCTTTTAAATGCTATTTATCTTTAACAATAAATCTGATATAAAAATATTTTACAGGATAGAGAATTGTTCTATATAAGTATGTAAAAACACCAACATACATGCATGAACAGAATTTTAACATCATTTTTAACCATTCCACTTCTGGATTATTGTGTTGTTGTTTTTTTGTTTTTGTCTTTGTGTCTACATCATCCCATATTTAGTTAAAAAATAACAAAATAAAAAAATAAACATTTTCAAACATAAATATATTGTGAGCAGAAGCACAAACATTATTATAAGTTAAAGACTGCAGATCTCTTCTATGAAATTTTTGGTATCTAGATAAAACTTCAGTGTTATATCTACAACTATGTCAACTTAAAACATTTCTAGTTCAAGTCCATTTCATCCTCTTAATTATCTCAATAAACAAAAATAATTATATGACCAGAGCTGAAAGCCCAATTGTCATTAAGGCATTAACATAACTGATTAAATCACAATTCTATGGATAATCTCAGTTTTTACTTTACTTCACAACTATCAAAAAAACCTATACCTCTTATATTTCTATTTTTAACACTGAATTAACTATTTTCAATGATGTTTTTTTGTTTTCATTCTTGTCTTGTAAAACATATTTCTTCACTATTCAAGTCTCTAATTTTACGCACGCCCTGACAGTATACGTTTAATAAAATATTTCTCTAAAAGAACTTAAATACATACCTTTTAAGTTTGCTATTTCTATTGAAAGAAATCCCTTAAATTTTTCACTGAGGAAGTCTGCAATGATTCCATTTTTGTTAATAATGTACCTAAAGTACATGTAATAATTTCCTTTGTTTATTTTTTGTTTTTGAAAACTAATTAAAAATTACTTTAGTTTTTTGTTGCTGTTGTTGTTGATATTTATTTTTGTCATATTTTTATTCATCCACTAATAGGTCTTGTATTATTTCTAGTGAAAATAACATATTTTACAAAACTGAAAAGCTTATACAATTGCCATTAACTTTTATTTCATTTGCTTCCTTAAAACTACCACATAAGGTTGTGAAAATCAACATCATTTATTAAACTGCTGTAGCATTTTGTTAAATTATCTTCAAAATTTGATAATATTAAGCAAAAATGTCAACAAAATTACCTATTTTATGGTTTCTACAACTGCTTAATATATGGATGTGAGCTAGGATGAAAACTTTGAAATCTAGCTTATTGTATTGATCTATTTTGATTTGTAATTTTCATTAATGATAATTTTTAATATTTTTTTAAAAAATATATGTTCTGTATAACTAAGTTTCCTAACACCATTTCAGTATTCTTAAATAGTAAAATCAAAAATGCATCCTTCTAGACATATTCTGAGCATTGTGGTTATACAGTTTTAAATTAATTATAATTTATTGCATTAATTTCCGAAATATGTTCTTCCAAGTTAAAAAAATGTATTATTATATTGCTTATAACATATAGTTGCTTATATTCTATTATGATATATTGTGAACATGTGAAAGCTTTGTACACATTAACTTGTAACTTTTAATAGAAAAAAGTTTTAAAAGAGAATTCAATTTAGCAAGAGATTTATTAACAGATAGATTATTTACTATTATATTTAAAAAATTTGATAAATTAAAACTGATATATAGTTAGATCAAAATGATTCACAAAGAAAAAATGTTATGATGGGAAGTGTAGAATATAAGAAAGGAAATGAGAGAAATCAGAAAATGACTGATGGTACAAAAAAGAAATAGTTAAGAGCTTTTCTAGATTCAAGCAATGGATAAAATTTTTTATATGGAATTGATATACAGGTCCTACAGTTTCAGCACACAACTAACAATGTTAATAATCAAAATAGAGCAGATCATGTATAAATTATTATAAAACCATATTCTACATTAATAATGTTGTGTTACTTGTATTTGATAATTATTTTGTAATATGTTATTTTTTATTATTATAAAACAATTAAACATCACATGCCCACAGCTTATTGGAGCAGGAGAAATAGTTTTTTATTATTATTACCATTATATTATGGTACTGTAATTCCAAGATAATTTAAAGTAGAATTGAATGATTTCAAATCTCAGATATCTTATTAACAATTATATTAAAAATATTCTATTATATATTAATTACTATTGTTGGCCAATAATAAAATCCAAAATTGTGTCTGAATGATTAGAATGTGAAAAAATATTAATATTTTATCAAATTACTGGAGATTATATTTTGGACATACATTAGTCAAATACAGTAGCATCTTAGGAAAACAGCTGCTTCCTTAATAAACATTTCACCTTAAGAGTACTGCTTTTAAATTATGTATTTTTCCGTTTTGACAGATTTCATTAATACATGTTTAGATCCTTATTTAACATCATTTCTGTTCATAAGTTTGCAGCATTGATGACAACTATTACTTACGCTTATAGTAAAAAAAACTATTGTGATTTCATACTTTAAATGATAAAAACATTCTATATTCTTTATCACCAATGAAAAAAATATAATTTTAAATACAGTTAGACTACATTAAATTAGTAATTTTATCTTTATGAGTAAATAATTTAAACTATTAATACCCTTTCTATTTAAGTAATAATTCAAATATGATTTCTGGGATGTAAATAGATTCTTTTAGAATACCCCACTATAATTAATATTGAAAAATAAACAATAAAATTCTTATATTTTAAAAATTAACAAGTATGATAATATTTTTAAAAACTCTTAGCTTAATTATTAGATAGTTAAGCAGAATACACCATACCCAGTAGTTATTGGTAAATTCATATTGGTCTGTCAGTATAAGTGAACAAATTTATATTTTGAAATAGACAAATATTCTTATTTTTTCTTCAGACAATTGTTTTACAGATATATCATTATGGCATATTTAGAATATAACCGGGGTAGTACATTAGTTTGTTATAACACATATTCATGAAAAAAGAAAATCTAATTCTATTAGAGTGAAAATTAAGTTTCTAACTTACTATTATTGTGGGGTGCTGTTGCAATTTATTTTAAAGTGCTCTTTTTTTAAAAAAAAATACATATTCGATATTCAGAATAATACTTCCTACTTCACATTTTTAATCTATTTATAAATAATATGTAAAGGTTATAAATAATTTATTTGGCCTTTGTATTTAAATGTATTAAATATTAAAATATTTACAGTTTTGTATATTTATTTTTAATTTATTTTGTCTTTTTAAATATCACATCAAACTGATTCATTTTTAAAAATAAAAAAATATTATTTACAACTTTGGTGTTTCTTCTGGTGGAATATTTTATTTCTTTCTGGCACTTACACAAGGCGCAGGTGTACTCAGCATTTAGTAAGCCAAGACATAATTCTTATTTCTTTTTTTTTTTTGTTCTTTTTTATGCGTTTATTATTTTGCGTCATATATATATATGTTCATACGCATAATTTTACATATGTACTTTTTAATGTAATTTGTAGAATATATACAAAATCTAATATAGGGTTATCTGTGCATACTAATCTTATGCTATAAACAATTGACTATAAAAAATATTTTTCAATTAAATGTTGTTTTCTATAATTTTTTAAAGTGCAAAAGAGCTGCTCTTATCTTTATTATTATAGGCGATGTGTTAAATTCTCTGAGTGAATAAATATACATATGAAATCTAATTATAATCTGAAATTAATCATAGGAGTTTACAATTAACGAAAAATATGAAAAATAAAAAAGAATTTACATACTCTTTTACAAATTATTTAAATATATATATATATCTTAAATATGGCAGAGAATGTGTATAAATTAACAAGTTTTATAAAGACAATATTTAATTATTAATGGAAATGAATGACATATATATATATATATATATATATATATATATATATATATATATATATATATATATATATATATATATATATATATATATATATATATATATATATAAGTCTTAGTACAATGATTAGGCTGCATGGTTTATGTAATTATGTAATATTACGAAAAAAATATTAATAAATTGGTTGAAAAGATATTCATTATAAAAAGGAAATATTTTGTATTCTTATAAAAGTTATTAAAGAAGTTATGAAAAAAAGTTTGATTTTAAAATAGGAGAATGTATATAATTAAATAGCTTTATTTCTCTGGATTTCATAAAAGGTATGAATGATAAAAGTGCCAGATCTGGAATCGATCCAATGACGATATACTCCAGAATATGACTCTTAATTACTATGCTGAACCACATACAGCAAGATATAATTAAAAATAATACAATGACTAGATTTAATGTGAATCAAACCTGTAAAAAATAAATAAATAACTCAGTTATATATAATTAAACAGGACATTCAATTATATACCAAATTAAATATTTGCTTCCTCAAACAAACAATTCAACATGGAGAAATATAAATATATAAACATTTGTAATATTACAATTATGAATATAAGTATTATAAACAATTACAGACAAATATTTAGATGATTTGTATAATAGTAATGAATGATTGAAGTAATGTTAATGTAAAGAAGAGAAAGGCTTAGAGATAGATGGTTGAGGAAATGATCTCAATGTTAGGTTTGTAACATAATTATAAGGATTTATAAATAAATTTAAAGAAATTGTATTTTTCCATTAAAATTAAATTTACATCTAATAAATCATAGTAACTGCAAATAGTTTTATTTTTTAAATAATAGTCTTTCTGTAAAGCTGAATGAATTATTTTATTTGTCAGAGTACTTTCTTTTTGTTAATTGATATGGGAGATTAGAAAATTCAAAGTTCAAGATGTATAATAATGATCAAATAGATAAATGATCATATTATTATAAAATCAATATAATGAATTGTTTATATAAATTATGCTTTATTAATTGAAAAGAAAATTAATTAACATTATATACTTTGATGTCCATAGCATGTTAAAATAAACTGGTAGTTGATAAAATTCATTCAGATGCAAAATTAATCAGTTTCAAAAAAAAATTCTTATAAAAAATGCAATCCATAAACAATATTTTGTGAATGAATTTTTATTAAATATTTCACTTACTTTCGAACATGAAATATATATAAGTAAAATTAATAATACATTACAGTGAAATAAATTATTTATTTAAAAGCAAAATTTATATAAACAAAAATTATTATAGAATCTTATGCAAAATACTTCAAATTAATAATTTATTGTAGGCAATTACTTCACATTTCTAAAACTTTGTTTATGAAAGTTAGTTATAATTATATCATTATATATATTAGGCAGTTATTTATTTCATGATAAGAACATTAGATATAGAGTTAAAATATGAAGTATGGCAACTGCTTTTAGTAAGTACATTAATTTAAATATCTATTTTTATGAATATTCTATTTTAAAAATGTTCAAAATAATTTTTGAAGTATTTACCTTCATCCGTGTCTTTTTTTTAATTGATGATCTAACCTTCTAATTATTGTCATAATAGTTTGATAGCGAATATTTTCGTTTACCTCTCTAATGGCATGTTTTTATATGCAAAAATAATTAAGAAATATTAGGCTAGGCAATCAGTATCTGTTGTAAATTACTATTGATTACAATCCTCTTAATATAGTTTATTGTAACCTTTCAAATTTTAAATGCTGAATTACATCCTAAATTAAACCCCATGTGGTTAAGTTTTATGCCATACAAAATATATAAAATTTCTTCAGCTTTTATTTTCAAATATTTTAAATATAAAAACATAGATTAACATAATTTAATATAATATACAATAATTTAAATAATATATTATTTTTGAAAACATTATTCCTCTCATTCTACATTATGATTTTCTTTCTTTTTTTTTAGAAATTTTATTTAAAATTTGGTTTTTTAGAATATATTCTGGTACCCAAAAGTTAGCAATTTTTAAATTAATCAATTATCCAATGATGTTTATTTATATTATACAATTAACTACATGATAAAAATTTTAAAATAAGCATTATAATTGTTGGTATAAATGTTGGATTATTTAGAATAAAAACTCTTGTTAAACAACTTTCTAGTTTTGTTTTCCAATTATATGGAAATACACATCTAAATAGATTACACTTGGCTTCATAACGATGATATCAACACCCACTATAGCTTTGTTATTGGAATTTTTAATTTGAACCAACTAAAAAAAAGCAAGGGTTGTATAATCATAACTTTTAGATTCACAATATAAAAATAAGTGTTGTTTTTGTCAATTCAAAAGATAATATAATGAATCTTTTTAAAACAACTCCAAAATATTTTATTTTATTAATTAATATTCAAAAACCTGAGTCCTTTACCAACCACTGATGAAAAAATATGTTCAGTAACTCTTTTCTTGGATAAGTCTCAATGTGATATTAAAACATCAAAAAAACTCAAAGTAGTGGTAATGCATTTAACAAGGTAAAAAAATAGTGCACTCCATCATGATAACAAAATTATCTCATTCAAATTATTTGTACATATGGCTTTTATTTTTTTGAATTTATTGTGTGAGTTGGTTAAACATAGATTCCCATTGAAATAATATAAATGGAAGTAAAAATTTTACATAAATTTTTTTCTTAAGATTATAATAAGTACTGGGATATTGTTAAGCTTTCTAGACATAGTGCTGTAAAATCTAATATTGCAATTACACATCCTCATTATATTGGAAATATAAACTGAAAGAATGGCAACATACTTCTTAAAAAATATTTTCATTCTATCATAATGCATTTTACCTTCTCATAAAGAAAAGATTTATTTTATTTTCAACTTTTAATATATAATATGAATACTTTCATACCTAATTCAGTCAAATTCACACTATGAATTAGTGCTCAAACTACATAACCATAGTTTCATTGGAAAGACAGAAACCATTTATATATTATAAAAATATTCTCAAAGATACTTTAAAGTAATGTAATATTAATCAATTTCATTTGTATGTCTGAAGATATAAAAAAAATAGTAAACTACAATTAGAAAGATTTTGAGATCCTTCATAAACAAAACTTATTGCAAAAATTTAAATAATAACAACAGAATATAACAAACAAAAAAAATCAGCATGTAATATATATATATAAAATACATATTTTGCGGGTTCATCCGTGTAAAAAACTTTTAATATTAATATACTGACATTTCGACTTGGTCACACAAGCCATCCAGAGAGTTATAAAAGGTAGAAAGATGGTTGTAGAGGCGCTACAATCACTGATTTGAATAAAATGTTAAAATTCCACCAATAGAAAAAAATGTTAAATTTAGGAATGTTTTTTAAAAAAATCTTTCCAAATAGGAGGAAGTTTGCATGTATCATCTCACTTATTGATACAATCTGGCCTTTTAAGTATCTCAATGGCTTCTCTAATTTTGCATTGGTGGAGATTATCACATCTGAATATGATCCTGGTACTAGAAAAATCAATTTTATGACCTGAATCTATAGTATGGAGTGAGAGTGCTGATGATGATGAGTGTTGTTTAACTGCATTAGCATGCTCATCTCTTCTAACACTGATGCGATGATTACTCATATCTATGTAAGAAGCTTTACAATTTTTACATGAGATTTGGTAGACACCATGAGATTCAAGAGGGATTGAATCCTTAGGTTTGGTTATTATATTGCTGATCTTTTGATGAGCAGAAAATGCTGTATCTATATTATAGCGTTTTAATATATGTCCAATACTGTCTTTAGTTCCTTTTACATATGGAACACAAATCCTAATAGCTGATTTATCATCTTTTTGTTTCCTATTTTGTCTATTTTGGGCTTGAAATAAGGCTTTTTTTTTATAAATTTGTAATTATAACTATTTGCTAATAAAACACTATTAATATGATTTATTTCTTCTTTCAGATGTGTCTCATCTGAAAGGTTAATTGCTCTATTTAAAAGAGTTTTGGCTACAGAAACTATCTGAGTTGGGTGATGATGAGAATGACAGATATTTGCATTTCCATTCTCATCATCACCCAACTCAGATAGTTTCTGTAGCCAAAACTCTTTTAAATAGAGCAATTAACCTTTCAGATGAGACACATCTGAAAGAAGAAATAAATCATATTAATAGCGTTTTATTAGCAAATAGTTATAATTACAAATTTATAAAAAAAAAGCCTTATTTCAAGCCCAAAATAGACAAAATAGGAAACAAAAAGATGATAAATCAGCTATTAGGATTTGTGTTCCATATGTAAAAGGAACTACAGACAGTATCGGACATATATTAAAATGCTATAATATAGATACAGCATTTTCTGCTCATCAAAAGATCAGCAATATAATAACCAAGCCTAAGGATTCAATCCCTCTTGAATCTCATGGTGTCTTTCAAATCTCATGTAAAAATTGTAAAACTTCTTACATATGTATGAGTAATCATCAAATCAGTGTTAGGAGAGATGAGCATGCTAATGTAGTTAAACAACACTCATCATCATCAGCACTCTCACTCCATACTATAGATTCAGGTCATAAAATTGATTTTTCTAGTACCAGGATCATATCCAGATGTGATAATCTCTACCAATGCAAAATTAGAGAAGCCATTGAGATACTTAAAAGGTCAGATTGTATCAATAAGTGAGATGATACATGCAAACTTCCTCCTATTTGGAAATATTTTTTTAAAAACATTCCTAAATTAAACATTTTTTGCTATTGGTGGAATTTTAACATTTTATTGAAATCAGTGATTGTAGTGCCTCTACAACCATCTTTCTACCTTTTATAACTCTGTGGATGGCTTGTGTGACCAAGTCGAAACATCAGTATATTAATATTAAAGTTTTTAACACGGATGAACCCGCTAAATATATATTTTATATATTTAACCCATGCAAATCTTCGTTTTAACATATATATATATATGATCATCCTTTAGTTTGCAATTATGCAGTTATCAAAAAAATCATCCTTAACTTTTTAATCCCTGTGTTTTTATTTTATTTTTAATCGTCTAGTTTAACATGATAATACTCATTTAAAGATTGATGTTTATAATGATGATCTAAATAGTGATACTCCTTTAAATAAATCAAATTAATCTTGGAATATTTATTTTCCAGCAAGTAATAACTACATACTTATTTACTTTTCAATAGTAAATGCTTCACTGAGTTGTTTATAACTGCTATATGAAGAAAACATCCTAATCCAGATTGTGACTTCAAAACATTTATTTGCATGTCTTACTTAGCTCAGACTCGAACATCAAGTCATAGATATAGCAGGTGGATATGTTATCTACTATATTCCAATAATAACATGATAAATAAGCAGAGTTGTTAAATTTGGAAGAATTTGAATTTTCTATTATAATTTTATGGAAAAATAACTCCAATGCATAAAACATTACACTAATTCATAATTCTACTCATTAAAATTATTTTACAAACTTGTACATAATGCCTACTTAAATTGTATCAATTGTTATCTATTAGTAAAACAAAAAGTGATCCATTTTCTCCAACTATCACAATGTGATATGTTTAAAAATTCAATTACTGATATTTAAAAGAATGACATTTTATAGTAGAAGTGATATTAATAAGACATTAAACAATCTAACTTATAGTTTCAAATAATAATTAATATATAAATTGTAATAACATTGATAAGCCTATAACAGCATGATAATTAGAGAAGGGTTCCTTTTTTGCCTAACTAGTAGGCTCATATTGATACAAAAATTGATATTATACACAGGTTTGTTAAAATAATTCTATTAGGATATGGCATATGAACTATACTATTGTAGATTACATACGTGAGTTAGTTTTTTTCCATAAAATGATTTTTTTACCACTTTTATTTACATGTTATTAAAATTCTTAAAATTTAATTTTAATTGTTATCTGAAACTGCAAGCTGCATTGATTAATTGCTTTACAAAAATCTCTGCTAATTTAAAGTTTGACTTTTTCAAAAAATAATAATTTATTTATTAAATATATAACAGTATGGCAACGTTCCTATTTTTTATTTGACTAAAAGATGCTTTTAGTGTAATAAATTATTATTATGGTTTGCATATCAGAGTCATTTTATCCATAAAATATTATATATTTATCTATATGTTTGTATAACTAACTTATAAATGATATTTACTTGTAACATTTTGTAAAAATAAATCATATTACAGAAATATGCTTTCTGTATCTCTGACCTATCTATCGTCTGCTGTAAAATATATTTTATATTATTATTAAATAAGTTATTTATGATTAAGTGTTGTAAATATTTAGAGTATATCAAGCCAATTTAATCAAATATTTTTATCTTTTCCCTATTAAAAATATTTCTCTTTTTTTTTTTCTCTTTATTATTTCTTTTCTACTATAGAATGTTAATGTTAACAGTACTAATAGGACAATTTGTTCCACCAAAATGTTAAAAATAAATTGTTTACAATATATTTATTAACTATATAAATATTATATAATGTACAGTATATATATATATATATATATATTTATAGTAACTATATAAATATTATATAATGTACAGTATATATATATATATATATGGGGGGGTAGTGTGTATAGCTTAGATAAAATGAAACTAATTTTCACAAATGCACTATGGATAGTGAGGACTCTCTTTGGATGGCCATACCTATTTAGAACTTACTTTTAATATATAGGGTATATGTGCACAGACTTTCACACTACCCAAGACTCTCCACTCTATCTCATAATACTGATACTCTTGAACACATATATGTTGAAAAGATAAATAATCATCAATATACATATTTCATGCTAAACCAGCAATCATCAGTTGGTCCAGATTATCATCTCTACACATATATGCAATAAGTGCTCAGATATAAATTAAGATAGCCAATCTTCATACTTTAATGGACAGGCTTCAATCCACTCCACACTCCAACTCTTCAACCGTCCATCCAATTGAAAATATGATGATGGAACGCTCAAAGAGCACTCTGAGACTGAGATTCTTTGTCACACCCATGTTGACCTAAAGTCAACAAATAAATCTCATTGACAGTGCTAAAAATTGGGTGTAATTTTATTAAATAGCTAAATCTTTAAATCAGTTTATTAATAATAAAGCTTTGAACAATAAATCCCAGGCAAGTTAAAAAGTATTTTATTTTTAATGCTTTGCAATAATGAACCACATTCATTTAAATAGCTGTAAAACTAAATAGCACAATGTTTTTAAATATATATATATATGTATTGAAACAGACAGATCGGAGAACCGATCTTCGTTTCAGGTGTTTTTATGTACGGTAATTCAAACTACTGTTCGCCCGCAGTGAGATTTTGTCTATTTTAAGTTATAATATAAATTAGTTATATATTCTATAGTTTATAAATAAATATGTAAAGTTTCCGTATATAAATGTCACAAACCATGAAATAATATTCGTGTGTGCGTGGTTTGTGAATTTATATCATTTAATTTAAAGTTTCAGTGCGGGCGTATTTGTTTTAAATTTTAGTTTTAAAATTGTATAAAGTCGTCTAAAAATACTGATCAAAAATCACATTCCTTTGATCAGTGTTTTTAATTAAAATCTAATTGCACAAATGTTCAGAGCAATTAAGTTGTATTCAAAATTAGTAAGGAATTTTTATATGTAATTAATGTATCGATTTAAAAATGGCATATTAAATTAAAAGATTGCTAAAAACAGATAATTGATTGTTGGTCAAGCTGCATCGCTAGAGGCTAGAGAAAGTAGGCGGAGCCTAAAACAAAAACAAGTCGGAAAGGTCAGCAGTGGCTACTTTAGAGAAAAACTTACATTCTAACTTTGGTCGTGTTTGAGAGAGGTAGTCTCGAGACAACACAGCAGTTAATAATAATTCAAATATCTTATTAAGAAGTTTACCAGTGAATCGCAATGTTGATGGGCTAATTGCCAGGAGCTGGTCTCTGCCCGCCAATATGGATCCTCGTGCCGCTGTTTGATCATGTTTCATATACTTCAGAATTTCCAACTTCCAATCTCAAAATTTACTATGCCTTACAAATAACTTTCAAAAATGCGCGCCTACGTTCGTCACAAACCAAGCTGGATGAAGAAAGAAGAGAACTTTGTTACACGAACTTTAACTTTCTTACGTGCTTAATATTATCAATCAAGTAAATCATATGTAAGTTTTTATATCATTTATAATGCTATTATTTAACCTGTCAGTAAATTTTCTTTTCTTTTTTTTTAACCCTCTGCTCTAGTCTTTAGAAATCATTTATAAAATTGTAATTAATAGTAATAATATTTCAACTGAATGCATTTATATTTTCTTATGTTGCTTATTTCATAAACAAACATTGCCAATAGTAATATTTCCAAATCTGTGTAAACTAGTGTGTAATAATGATCAATTTAATTTAAAAGTAATTTCATGTTCTGAATTAAATATTCTTTCACATTCCGAGTTAGTAAATGTTAAATCACTTTATTATTCTATGTTAAGTTGTTATAAAATTACAATCTAAGTTTCAATCTTAAATATATATATAATAGTTTCAAAGTGTTCATTAATGTTATGTATAATATGAGAAATAATTCATTGCATAATTTGATACTATCGCTACCGCCTGTCAACCCGAAGGGTTAGAGTTTCAGAGTAAATTTAACTAATTATTGTTGTCACCGTCAGTTTAAGTCCGCTACGTTTTATTGGGGTAAGGATCTCAGCCTGTGGCGTAGAAACAGACTAATAGATTCCAGGTTTTATATAATTTCTTTTAAAAAATCCGCTTCAAGTATTCGTCCTTCACGTCTGTGGCAATGCCTTCCCTTCGCTGAAGTTAGCGTCTCGCCATTCTACCATTGGGGAATGAAAGCAGTTTTTCTTTCCCGGTAATCTCTTGGATCACCGGGGTTCGAAATGATCCCGGCTGGTTGTCGTGTCCCGGAGCTACTTGGGGGCATTAAGCCTTGTCAAAGTACAAGCCGCCCGGTATTCCGTTAATGCACCGCAATTGATTACTGTAGGGCTTTTGAATATAGGCAACCACCAGTTCATCTATCTTCCATGTCGTATTTATATAAAACCACCAGTTCATCTATCTTCCATGTCGTATTTATATAAAACCACCAGTTCATCTATCTTCCATGTCGTATTTATATAAAACCACCAGTACATCTATCTCTTATGTCGTATTTATATAAAACCATCTCCACTGTTCGTCTACGTTCCGGCTCGAGCCTATTCTAATAAAATAAGTTAATAAAAATCTTTAGATAAATATTTTTCCAGTGCTCAAATACTCTGATTCTCTTAACCACCCGTCAATCATTTAACTACCCAGCTATTGGCATAAGTTTGTTTATTAAATAAAACGTTCACTAAAGACTAGTAGCCAAATACAAGAGGATTTATGAAGTCTTACCGTACTGTATAACACTATATTTATATGCTGTATATTTCTATTATATAACATTATATTCATGTGCTTTCTATTTGTCTTATTTAACACTATATTTATATGCTTTATATTTTGCTTATTAAACACTTTATTTAATCTTAATCTTTGTGTCCTCCACCTTATTACTCTCTAAGTCTATTTAGCCACTTTCTGTCTGTATTGGCAACTTAAATATATACGTTACATGAATGACCGTTCCAATATCTATAGAGTCTAATAAATCTATATATCATTAACTGTAAGAATTAGTCTATGTTCTGAGCTGAGCTAGAAAAGGGATAACCCCGTGCTGTTATAAAGTCATCATCGGTTAGTCATACCGGGGTTTGGGTTTGAATTCAGTTGGCGTTTTGGAAATTATTCTTAAACGTGGACTGGGTTTGAACTCGGGTACTGTGTATGACTAAGCGTGGTGGATTTATACCGGTACAGTATATATATATGTGTGTGTGTGTGTGTGTAATTTAGATGGAGGTACAGTATCTTTCATATATGAACTATAAATAATCAATACACCCATCAATACATATCTTAAAAATACAGACAGCAACCCATATTTAAAACATACTTTTAAATAAATCAATATTCATTGATATTGCTGGAAATGAAGTATGATTTTATTAAACAGTCAGATCTTTAAATCAGCTTATTTCTACTAGTAAAGATTTGAATCATAAATCCCATGGAAAAGAAAGTATCTCATTTCCAACACTGTAAGGAATGCTGCTTTATTTAAAAGAAAGTTCTAAATGTGGATAGCCATCTGTATTTTTGAAATATGTATTATTGGAAAATACTAACTAGTCATAACACATGTGGGATTAGAAAGTTTGTATGCATCTAAATTACATTTATATGTAAAAATGTCATGTTATTAACATTCACATTTATTTTGGTGTTCATTATCACAGGGCATTAAAAATGAGATACTTTATCTTTCCTAGAATTTATTATTTGAACTATTACTAATATTAAGCTGATTTATAAATCTGGCTATTTAATAAATTCACACTCTATTTATTGATGAAAAGCACTGATCATAAATAGTAAAAAAAATTCAAATAACATTAACCACAAATACTACTTTAATAAATGCTTTCGGTACTGTGTACCAAAATAATAGTAACATATTGAAATTCAATGGGTAACATTCCTTAGCAAGCTCAATGGAACACTAGGGTTACACTGATTGATACAATTATCAGATTCCCTATAAACCAAGCCTCTTTCAACCTCCTCTGCCTATCGTTCGATTTATTGCACACAGTACTGGTATTTTGAGGATAAAATTCATGCCCACAACTACTTTCATGATTTGAAAAAACAGAATTAACTTGTGAATCACTTTTAATTTTTTTATATTGATAAACATGTATTTGCAATTATGTTAATACATTAATCTTCATTTTACTAAGCATGTACTGAAATAATAATCATTCAGTTCCAATGTACCATAATTTTGGTACACAATTTCCGAAAGAACTTGGCAAAATAATATTAGTAGTTAATGTTTTTTTGATTTTTTCTACTCTGTGTATTCAGTTTATACGTGAAGAATAATTTACAATATGTGACAGAGTTTTGTGTTATTTATTCATAATGCTTGTGTGAAAGATAATTTTCTTACATTTAAATTATTACCTACGTGTGTGTGCATGTAACTCAACAAATATAAAAATTTCCATTGCAATTACCAATTAAAAACGAAACTCCAGATCTCTCTCTCTCTCTCTCTCTCTCTCTCTCTCTCTATCTATCTATATATATATATATATATATATATAATTGAAAATAACATGACCTACAGATAAGGGCACAATATATATAATAAACTTGCAAATAACTTTCACTCATCAGATAATTTGCAGTTAAATAAGCTTTATTTTTCTGTATTTGCTAAAAAATAAAACCAGTAAAATTAAAAGGATTTGATAAATTATGTGTGTGCAAAAATTAAATGGATTTGATGTTGTTATTGCCTTTTTGCTCTAAAATGTATGATCTTCAATAATGTTTTTATTTGTATGTCAAATATTCATTTAAAAATGTTCCATTAATATTTAATATCATTTTAAGCCAATAACATAATGAAATTTAAATAAAATTGTTAAATTAAAATTTTAAAAAGTTATTAAAAAGTAGTGATTTTATGTTTTTGTTTTTTTTTTTTTTAATTAAAAAAAAAAAAAACGTATACAAATACAAACATTGAATTCATCTGTAATAATTTATACAAAGACATGCAAATAAATTTAATAACATAATAAAATTAATAAATAAAAAAATCAATTATAATGCTTAAATAACTCAAATGTCACGAACAATTTTTATTTATTGTTTTGTAATTTGTGATTGTAAAAAAAAAGAAAAAAAGTTTTTTTGTTGTTGCTGTTAATTCGTTTAATTAATGAAGTTATATAAAAAAAAGCGTTTTTATTTAAAGTTTTCAAATGCTTGATATTTTAGACGTTTTACATTATATAACGCGTACACATCTGCATGCACATACAAAACAAACATTTTGAAAAATACAATTTATGAATAAAAACAAGTCTCTCCAAAATCTTATCGCAAATTAACCATGAAAGGCAAGAAATTAATCATTATATTGACAACTCCAGGGTAATGAAGATTTCAGATTTTCATTACATATTTTATTTTTTCCATAAGTCAAAGCATCGGCCGGGAAGCGAACCCACAACAATTGTCTGCAAGCAACTGCTTGCAAGGCTTCTGCGCTGACCTCTCGGCTACCAACGCTTGACATTACATATTTTATTTTTTAGATAAAAATAGTGGAAAAACAGCAGTTTGACCAATTTGGATAAACAGCATCGTTATGGCTAAGTACCAGAAGAAAAACAGATTATTCGGAATGTTAAAAAATTTCCAACTTGTAATCAGCCCAGAAATGAATTTCAGATCATAAAGAAAATACAAATATGTCACAACCATTATCGATTACACATTTTAATTCATATAAGTATAAATTTATAATGCTAGATATTTACAAAGCTAGGTATATGAAATATTGTGGAAGTAAAGTAATCTTCAAACCTGCTGTATAAAATAGACAAACACTTTCCTATCAAAAAATATTTTAAAAGAATGGGTGGAGTATATATGCTTATAGTTAGTTTATTCTTTAAACAAACCAACATTTATTGACAATGTTTGAATTGAAAGCCTGATTTTTAAATCAGTGTATTATATATCACAGGGAAGATATAGTTTCTCATTTTTAATGACCTACAATACTGAATTTTATGACTTAATAAATGTGTAATAATAGATAATATAGTGATTTATACACATATAAAATATAGTATAAATATCCGATTCTTCACACATTCACTATAAAAAAGATATACAATCCTCAATCAATAAATGTTTAAAAGCATAAATGGTCTGCCTATGCTTAGAGTTTATTATTTAAATAATGTAACATTCAAAGGAAAAAACTCAAATCACTGTAAAAATAAGTAATTGAGCTACCCTTTAGCTGCTATATCCAAAAACAGTAATTTCTTTTATAGTGATCTATTTTCTTACTGTAAAATGGTTTATTTAATTAGATACAATATTTAACTAAAGGGTTAGAGGGCATCTCATTTATTTATTTTACCAGCCTTTGGAACTCATTAATTTGATAGTTATATATAAATTGGCAATGCATCCATTAATTGTTTCATGTTAATTTTGATCATTTACTTCCAGAATTTAATATGAATAGAAATAACTCTATGTAAATTTAAATATTAAATAATTGAAATCAATTTGCTTTAAATATCTCAAATGATTTAAAATCTGGCTCTTTCTTTACTGAAATACACAGTAATTTTCAATAAAAAAATTTCAATTACATTAAAAAAAAGTCTAACTGTAAAAGTTTATTGAGCATGATGGCTAAAAAATAATTAATTATTTATTTTAAGAAAGCTTAGTGTTCATCATCAACTGATACTCACAGATATATTTATATATAAAACTTATAGATCAATATCTGTATTCCAATTATAATGAAAATATATATAATTCCATTAACCAATATAATAATTAATACAGTAAACAGAATTTTTTAAAAATATTAACTATAATTTAAACAGAAGTACTTTCAACAATATAAGTTGTGATTATCAACTATAATCAAATTATATTACAAAAATCATTATAAATGTATTCAAAAACAATTATGTCATAAATCAATTTTCCACAATACATTAATTTTTATATTAGCAGCTTGTCTATTTATTTATTTTCAATGAACAAGTGAAATTTATAAAACAAATTTATAAAAATATACGTAAAGTTTCATTTTATACTACTCCAAATTTAAATAGATTGATAAGTAATTTAAAAAATAGGTGTAGTATTTTAAATCAAAGTTATGTGATATATAAGTGGATTTGTGTTTGTGGAAAAGTGTATATAGGTAAATTTCAGTGTACATTGGAAAATATATCAAAAGAGCATGAATTGTTGTATAAATGAGCACAAAAATCAAGATAAGAGATTGTTAAAAATGATGTATCACCTTCAATACTTTTTGATCATAATGTTACATGTAATTATGGTTTTGATTTTAATTTTAATAAAGTTAAAATTATGTGTATTGAAATAAATAATAATAAATGTAAAATTAGGAAAAATATGTTAATGGAAAGAAGCTATTAATAAATAGACAAGCTGTTAATATAAAAATTGATGAATTGTGGGAAAATTTATTTATGATGTAACTGTTTTTGTAAACATTTATAATGTTTTTTGTAATATAATTTGAATATAGTTGATAATAACAACTTAGATTGTTGAAAGTACTTCTATTTAAATTATAGTTGATATTTTTCTTAGAAAAATTTGTTTACTGTATTAACCCTTTCAACGATGATTATTTAATTGGCTGAATGAGTTAAAAATCAAAACTTTTAATTGGCCAACTCACAACTTTAACAAAATCTATTGTTAAAATAGATTCACTTTTAATAATATAAATACGTTAGTTTCATTTGTAAAAAGTATATTACTAATTTTTCAGATTATGAAAGTAAACAAAAGTCTTTTCAAAAATAAAATTTGATTTATAATTTAAAAAATATTCAATTGCGGTGAAATAAAAGTAACCGCTATTTAACCAACCAAAAAGACTGCTGACACAATCAAACGCGATCATTTTTTTTTCAGTTTAACGTTATGATAAATATGTAGCAATAAATAAATAATTCTTGGTAATATCTTAACTATTTTTCTAAAATAATTTGATTTTTAATATTATTTTATCAATAATAATTTGTAATTCAATTCAAATATTGTTTAAAATGTTGTAAACATTTGTTTATCATTTTTGTAATAAAAATCAAAACGAACGTAACTTTTTACTTTTTGGCAGCCATTTTCCTTTTTTGACAGAAGTTGGACAGCCAATAAGATTCAAGAAAAGGTGGTGAGGAGGCGGTGCTTTGGTTTTGTTTGACATATATGGTCATTTTTATTGATTTTTTACTTGTAAAATAATTCTGAAGAGGGCACCATCTTACAGAACTTTTGATTTTCTTTTGAATGATGTATAATATGTATACGTGGGATAAAAAGTAGCTGATTTAGAGTGACATCAAATCTACTCGTTTTTTTTTGCGTCAGGCAGTTTAAAGATTAATTATTGTATTGGTTCATGAAATTATAGATATATTAATGGAAAGGTTGCCAGTCACGGTTAAAAATGTATCAATTTTACGCTGCTTGCCACTGTTCAAATCCCATCACTTTTAATGGTATGGTAAAGGTTTTATAAAGTTCCGTAAGATGCTGCCCTCTCTTGAATTATTTTACAAGTAAAAAATCAATAAAATGCTATTCAAAACTTTAACAAAAGAAGTGGGAGGACCCTCCAGGAGCCTCCTTCAATCTTATTGGCTATTACATTTCACCAACAAAGAAAATGGCTATAAATCACTGAAAAGTTATGATTTGTTTTTATTTAATTTTGAAAATGATAAATGAATATTTTAGACCATTTTAAAAATATTTTTTTGACAAATTATAAATTATTTTCATAAAATATGCTGAAAATCAAATTATTTAAAAAAATAGTTAAGATTTTAACAAAAATTAACCAAAATTATTTACTTTTTCTGCAGTGTAAAACTGTCGAAAACTGTCTAACAAATCAAATCGTCACGTAAACATTTTGGTTGGTTTGGACGATTTTGTTTTACATTAACTGCTCATAAATATTTCTACAATTATAAAGAGAAATTTATTTTTGAAATAACTTTCATTCACTTTCATAATCTGACAAATTATTAATATACTTTTTATAAATGAAACTAAAGTGAATATAATAAGGAAAGTTGAATATATTTTGATGATTACATTTGTATTTTGACACTTCACTTTGTGAAATTGACCAATTAAAATGTTAGGCTTTTAACTACTTGGCCAATAAAATAATCAGCAATAAAGAGGTTAATTTTGATGAAGCTGGGGTTATTTTTAGAGAAATGAAATACAAAAAATTAAAGAATCTTTATTATTAAGAATTTATGATTTTGAAGCAATTAACTTATTTAAAAGTCCTTTTAATATTAAGGGTGTATGGGAGCTAAGTGGGTAATGCATAGTATAAATGTTATTTTGTAGTTCTTTACAATTGAGAAGATGGATTATAGAAGTAAAATCATTGGTAGTGTTTTAGAGTTTATTTTTTGGATAGAATGTTATATATATATATATATATATATATGTGTGTGTGTGTGTGTGTGTATGTGTGAGTGTGTGTTAATTCTAATATGTTCATGGATAAATAATGACTTCATATTATAATTATTTTCAGGATATCCTGTGTAGTAAAATAACTAAATAGCTGACATTTCAGTACAATAACAAGTAAGTACCTTCCTCAGAGTGTCCTCTTTTTCAAATCATAGGAATGCATATAAGATTTAAAATCCTTGTTTTTTATCTTTTGCTTTCTCCTCATATTTAAATTCTAGGTTGAGAAGTTTTAAAAAATAGTTGGTCTTCAAATAGCTTCTTCTAAATGTTAATTTTCTTCACTTCACACCTTTCATTCAAACTCTTGGGCCTTTTAAAAATCTCTATAGCTTATCTTAGCAATCTCTGGTCATATTGTTCCATTTATACTAGAACATTTGTTTTATCAAATTGATATATGAGAATAAACATTTATTCCATGATTAGTCAGTCCAATATATGAATGTAAACAGACCCTATATGGAATGTCATATACAACATGACACTCCAAAAAAATTTTATTTTTAGGAAGTCAAAATATTTCATTAGTTTTTTTTTTAAGTAGTGTAAACTGTGTAAATATTATTTTTCCTTAGAATGTTGTCAATTGTATCAGTTACTCCTTTTATATATGGCAAATTGTCTTAATTTCTGATGTATCAAAGTATTTTTTTTCTTTTTATATAAAAAAATCCTATTAATAATGTTGTAGTTAATACTATTATCAAAAAGCATTTTATTAGTAGCAGAAATATCCTGGAGAAAATGGCTATCATCAGAAAGTCTCTTTCTTCTATCTAACAAGATCTTTGCCACTGAAAATAGTTGTGCCGGATGGTGATGATAAGAAAAATATAGATATCTCCCAGTGTGTGATGATGTTTATATATACCATGGCATAAAAAACCATACTCCTTTCTTTCAATTAAAACATCTAAAAAGGGCAATTGGTTATTATTTTCTATTTCCAAAGTAAATTTGACATTGTTTAAAACGAGTTTAAAAATTAAAAAAAAGGTGTCAGGAGCATGTTTACCATGAGGCCAAATAACAAAGGTATCATCAACATACCTCAGCCATAAAACATACCAAAAATCATTCTTAGCCAATTTAATATCATGCATAAACTCAAGAAAATGATTCACATCTTTAACATATGACGGCATTTCTGTTAAAGGTGGACTGTAAAAAAAAAGTCAGCAAATGAGCTAGTATCTGTGTTGGTGAACCAATTGCACTCACAATCAGTCTCAATGAAATATCTGGTTTATGGACTTTTGATAAACCATATAATTTTAGATAAAAAGAAGATTTTTCCCTGGGAGTAAGCTGGATCTTCATTTTAAAAATCAAGATCAGTAGAATAAATTAATGTTTTCATTTTCTTTTCAGGGTAAGACATAGGTTATTTATATATTTTCTTATAAATATTATCATATATTTCACCTTGGAATGAGCATTAAAATACTTTCTGTTCTTAAATTGGACTCAAAAAAATAACTATTTTATTTATTTTTATTCCATAAGCTTCTTATAGACCTTTCCATAAAATTAAATTTTCTTTATTTAAAAAGTTGATTTAGAATACTTTCATTTGTGGAACAGCATTCAAAATATTTTCTCTTTTCCCATGTTTTACAATACAATGTATTTTTTCATGTTCCACCACTACCATAAATTCTTACATTTATTAAGATGTTCATTTAAATAAAAAACATTTTCAAATTTCTCATTTTAACCTAGAAATGTTTATGGATTTTATCTTTTATTACAATTCTTATGTAGAGATTATGATCAAATAAAATAAGCAAAAGGTTTTATCATTTGGGAATACATAAAAAATTACTGGAGCAGAAAACTATTCAGAAGCCTTGAGCTATAAATTCCATCAATGCACAAAACTATTTCACTGTATCCCTTGTTCCATTTTTAAAAAAGAGAGAGGGAGCCTCTGATCTAAACAACCTAAAGCCCATTTCGATGATCCCCCTATTAATAAAAGTAATCGAGCAGCTAATCAAAGATCAAATACAAAACAAAATCCTCAACTTTATTTCTAATGATCAATATTCTAAGAAGGGGGAGGCATCGATTAATGCGTCATCCAAATGAAGCCTCTTCTACATTACATTAGGGCCAAAATAATGTCCAAACCAATCACTGTCCAACTAGATATTGAGGTGGCATTTGACTCCAATAGACCAAACATCCACATAGACCTCCTCCAAGAATATAAGGTGCTCAGAGGCTATCTTAAAATAATTGCCAACCTACTAATAAATAAATCCATATTTATCATGATGAATGGCAAAGTCATTTCTGGGTTTGATCCTTTCCTCTTGATCCCTCAAAGACCCCCACTCAGCATGCTATTATTTATAGCATATATCAATCTGCTGCTGAGATAGATCGAGAGATCACTTCTGGGATTATATGAGCCTATCATTGAATGAAAGATAAGGCACATCAACTATATGGATAATGTTCTTGTCTGTCTCCCTTCCAGCAAATATATACCCAAATTAGAAGAAATTTTATCCAATTATACCCAAAATTTCAAATTAAAATTTAACATGACCAAATCAGCCGCATGGAAATTTCTAAATGAAATAAGATGGCAAATCCATAAAAAATTTCTAGGTTTTGACTTTTACAAATCAAATGGATTGATGCGGTACCAAATTGAAGAATCCCTACTAATCTCAATACAATGGATAATCACTTCACTTACTGGGCTTTATAACTTATTACAAGGTAAGGTCACACTATTCAACTCACCGGCATTCCCAAAAATCATCTATTCACTGACTGGGACTATGCCCATCCAAAAAATTATCTCAAAAAATAAAAGTCTTTTATACTAAACTGTTTTGAAGATGATGGGTCATGGCTATCAGTCTCTGAATATTATACACACCAAGAAGACTTAATGGCCTTTCACTCTATTATATCAAAACACTAATTATACAAAATAACTATAACTCACTATTTAATATAATAATAAAATACCCAACCATATCACTCAAAGAAGACATCACCGCTATGGACCAGCCCCCAATAGCTAACAACAAGTGGATTAGTTATTTATATACAAACATTCAAAAGGTAATTGACATAAAAGAAAAATCCCAATCATAAATAAAATAAAACACTGGACAGCACATAAATTACTAAATAGAGAAAAATGCATAATCAATGAAAAATTGGACATCATAAATCAGCAACTGATATATAAATCTTGTTATTGATTCATCGAACCAAAGTACCAAGACTTTATAATCATATATAACCTGGACTCCCATCCCACAAAATCTATCTGGCACACCAAAGAAATATATAAAAGATAGACACTATATGCCAGATGTATATCAGGGAAGAGGAGTCCATTGATAACATATTTATAAGTTGTAATAAATTAAATTACCATAGAACACTCCTCACAAGATGGATAAATAATCCATATGGGCAATTTATACAAATTAAATGGTGCATCAAAAAAGGCATTTATGCAGAAATAAGGCTTGCAATCATCATGTACTTTGCATTATAGTGTATACAATGTAAAATCACTATTGGGAAATTGGTAGATCCACAGGAAATGGAACTAAAGAAAATCATAAAAAAATCAACCAAAGAGATAATATAATCATGCCAGATTATTTGGTAAATGCCACTTCGAGAAATTTCAAATAAAGAAGATGATCACTAAATCTACAGAATTGAACTCCTGGAGAAGCAACTACATGCATAGAAGTAAATATGCTAAAGCTGAATGATTTACATCTGAAACCATAGTGTAACAAAATAAACAATTTATATTATACTGTAATAGCATATAATAGCAAAATGTATGTTTATATTGCATAATAAATTTTTCTTAATAAAAAAAAATTGAATAAACATTCAAAAGCATAGAGATTATAATGATATTACAAATAGCATTAACATCCATCAAACCTTTCCATTTTTACATAACATTAATTCAGAAACAATATTTTAAAAAAAAATCTATTCCAATTTTATATAATATTTTCTCCTTTAATTGATTGGGTTATGTATCAAATAAAGAATCAAGATTCTTCTAAACTTATATTCATCACTATTGTCAGAGTAATGATCCACTAAATGATAGCACTAACTAAATATCCAGAATAATATAAATAGTATAGCTTATTGTTTTTGTAATTAATTAATCACAGAGCCAAACTCCATTACATTTCAACTGCAAAAATGTATAAATATGATTACATAGTAAAAAAAAATATGCAGTTTATATAGTACTTTAAAACCTTATAGCATATTTATTTAAAAGACAAAAAAAAAAAACACATTGATTGATAAGATTTTGTTGTTGTTGTTGTTTACATAATTCAAAAGTCAGTGCTAGGCTATATTTTGCTGTCAAAGAAAAAAAGTGATTTTTATCAATAACAGCAGCATATATTATTTTAATGTTACTTATAAACAGTTTAATAAAATTTGTAATCAGTATACAAAATAAATTATATGCAATTTTAGTTAACAATTCACCTACCTGCCTGCCAAATTACTTCTCTAAATATCTATATAACACTTACCTATCTACATATTTCTCTCTATGTTTATACATCTATTCTCTAAATATCCTTCCAGTTATTGATTGATTTTTATATATAATTTTATTCCTTTGATAATTACAATTTATATAATAAATGTAAATTGTAATGGCATACATATAAAATATCTGCCGAGTTTACTTATGGAAGCATTCTTTACGGACATTAAAAACAGTCTCTTTATCAATTATGGCTTCTAAAATAATTTACATAAACATTTTACTTGGAAAATATTAAGTATTTAGTAGTTGAAAACATATTTTTATATGAAAATTCTACAAACAATGCATGTGTAGTATATTAGAATTGTCAAGCTGTTATTAATTTGTGGAAAACATTATTCTATTCTATCTATTTACAAAAGTTTAACAGACTGATACAAGAAGATCATCTTGAATCATTAATGCTCAATGTGTCTGGTAAAATATCATTAAAGTAGATAAATAAAATAAATAAAAAACAGGAAAATTTTTTAAAAATGACAATTAAAAAAATGGAATTTTTCTTCATGAAAAATTTTGTAATATAAATATATTGATACTAAAAATTACTTTTCATTAAAGACGTTTTATTTACTAATATGAACTGAATAATAACATAAAATAATTTCTTTTATTATTTCAGTCCAATATTTCAACAACTTTTTGTGTCAGTTTTCAAAAATACTTACATTCATTCATTACTAATACATAATTGAAAGAACCTTTAAAAATTATATATATATATATAAAGCTAGTTTAAACATTTTTAGTTGATAAATAGTGAAAAAAAAATAGTACAGGATAAATAAATATAATTTATATATTAATATATTTATATAATTTTTTTCATAACTATGCATGCCAAGTTACATTTCTTAATAAATTATTCCTTTTTTTCAATAATCTTTACACATACACAAATACATTAGAACTGATAATATGTAAATACCATTAAAAGTACAAAATATTGGTCTGAAATAATTAAAAAACAATTTTATTTAGAAATACACTAAATAAAAATTTTAATATTTTTTATTTGTAGGTTATACACAAAAAAAAAATGAGGTCAATTCTTAGAAAAAAATTGCAGTGTAGTTAAAATTTAATATTACTAGAATGTATAAATAACACATGTATATTAAATACATGCATATACATATATAAAATACTTTAGGTTCATATGATTTGAGATTCAAATGCTACTCTGAAATACTAAATCTTGATTTCAAAACATTTCCTGTGCAAGAGAATTTCCTGACTAGAAACTTGACCAATTTCTCTCTTAAAATGTTTTTTTTTCAACATCACATAAGATAAATGCTTCAACTTGCTACTTTGAAAGTTAAAAAAAAAGACAAAAATAAGACAAACACCATTAAAATTTTTAAAATACTTAAATAATAATTAAAATAAAAAAATTAGAAAAAAAGTTAATATACAAGATATTGTATTTATATGGATAGATAATATCATTTTTTAAGGTTTCATTACACTATATATAAAATTCTGATTTTGTTAGTTACCTGAATATATGTTTGTCCATCCATGATAAATTCACAACCAATTCAAATAAAAAAAAAAAACTATTATATTTATCCATAATGCTATCAAATGAAGTAATTCTATCAATAATAAACATAATTTTTTATGAAGCCTTCTATGCAAAGAAAGTAATTCATTCCCTATATTTAAAAGGCTTATTTTTATTAGGAACATTTTTATTCAAAGCAAGTAATTCTGCAAAGCAAAAAAAATATTAAAGCAACCAATTTAAAAAAAAAAACTATTGCCAATCTTTCCATAGGTTGACTATATTTCTGGATTTTAAAAAAAAAAAATACAAAAGACATATAGAATAAAATTTTGTTGAAGGGAAAAAATGCTAAGAAAAAATCAATGTGTGTTTTTCACTACTGTACAGAACTGCATAGGTATAGGATTTAAATCAAAATGATGATCTTTCTTTAGGCTGGGTAGAAACTTTTATAAAATGTACATCTTTAGAATACATTTATATATATTTATAAGCATAGAATATTTAAATGTCAATGCAATGTGTCTGAAATTGCACATCTTAAACATAATTATCCGTTTATGCAGAACTATAATCATAATATATAAAAATAATTTTTTTTACAATATTCTAATATCAATGTAAAAGAAATTTTAAACATAAACTAAAAAAAAGAGCTGTAAAATTGAGAATGAAATAAAAATACATTAAAAAATTGTTAATAATTATAAAAAATAAACAAATATTCGTTCAGATAATTAAATTCTAATTGGAAAACTAATATGTTGTAATTATCACTGATAGTTTACCTAAAGTAAGACAATCTTTTTAATGTATTTTGATTGCAGTTAATTATGTGCTTGTCTGATTATTTGATTGTTGATTTTTTCAAGTGATAAAAGCAAAAAATATGTGAAAAGATATTGGTTCTTAATAGTTTTCTATTATTATATATAATAATGTTGCATTTAAGGTCTGGTGCAAATACTAGAATATTAATTATTAATGAAAAATATTGTGTTATTAAAATCAATAAATATAATATTATTTATAAGTTGTATTTCATTGTGGATATAGTTATATCATATCAATGACACTAAATGTCTATTAAAAAAGAGAACTCAGGAGCACAAATTATATAATAAGTTGGGTCATTCTGCGGATGGATAGATATAAATCTATTTTTGTAGAGCATACAGTGATTTGTAATGGATATTTCTGATTTATTATTTATTTATGTTATACATGTAAAAAATAAGAAAATAAAAATTAAAAAATCATATTTTATCAGTATTACAATGTATTCAATAAATAATATAATTGTATGAGGTTTGTTAATTTGTGAAATATTGACCATTCATGAGGGAATGTTGCTTTTATATGATTTTAATAACATTTAAATTTTAATGGTTGATTACTACTCAAGATGGCACAAAATTATATCAGCATTGTATTATTTAGTATTTATTCTAGAATATTTTGATTATATATATATATATATATATATAATTATTTAAAACAATACAATAATTAATACAGTAAAACAATATTTTAAAAAAAAAACAAAGTTGTGCAATATATAAATGGCTATGTGTTTGTGGAAAGGCATATATTGGGGAATCTCAATGTACATTGGAGAAAAGATCAAAGGATCATTTGTTGTTATATAAACGAGTGCAAAAATCAAGACAAGAGAATGTTAGAAATGATGATGTATCACCATCAGTATTATTTGATCATAATGTAATATGTAATTATGGTTTTGATTTTGATTTTAATAAAGTTAAGATTTTGTGTATTGAAAGAAATAATAATAAATGCAAAATTAAAGAAGCTATGTTAATAAAAAGTGAAAAGCAACAGTTGATAAACAGACAGGCTGCCAATATAAAAATTAATGAATTGTGGGAAAATTGATGTATGACATATTACTTTTTGTTTACATTTGTAACGGTTTTTTCTAATACAATTTGAATCTAGTTGACAACGACTACATAGATAGTTGAAAGTACTTCTATTAAATTGGTATATATTTGTTTTTTTTTTAAATATTGTTTTACTGTATTAATTATTGTATTGTTTTAAATAATTATATATTTTTTATTATAATTGGAATACAGACATTGATTAATAATGTATATATATATATATATATATATATATATGAGTGAATGATATACTTTGCAGAAACATCTGTGAATTATTTTGTTTATAATATACTGACCTTTTGGCTAGTTTACATGAATCATTGACTAAGTGATGAATAAAATAGTATAAATATGGCTATAGAAACACTCTAAATACTGTTTTATAACAACATTAAAGTTCCACCAATAGAAAAAACAGATGTATAAAATTGTAAAAATAAGTCAGAAAACTTACAGATTAATGTTTTTAATAAATTCTTCTAAATAGGAGAAAGTTTGACTTTGTCATCATGTTTAGTCATACAATTTGGTATTTTTAGCATCTCAATGGCTTTTCTGATCTTACATTGTTAGAGAATATCATATCTGAATAGGATCCTGATATTAGAGAACTCAATGTTACGACTTGATCAACATAGTGTGAGAGTACTGATGATAATGAATGTTGTTTAACTGCATTAATATGTTCATCTCTTCTAGTACTAATGTGAAAATTGTCCATATCTATGTAAAAATCTTTACAAATTCCACATGAAATTTCATAAACTCCATGAGCTTCAAGGGAGATTGAATCTTTAGGCTTGATTATAATGTTACTAATTTTTTGATAAGTAGTATGTGCCGTTTTTATATTGTAGCATTTTAGCATATGTCTAATACTATTTATTATTCCTTTTATATAAAAAACATAAACCCTGATATATATTTGTTCTTTTTGTTTCTTATTTTAATTATTTTGGGCTTGAATTAAGCCTTGATGAATAATTTTATTATTATAACCATTAGTTAGTGAAACAATATTTATAGTACTTATTTCTTCTTTCAGATAAGATTTATCTGAAAAATTAATTGTTCTAATGAAAAGAGTTTTTGGCTACAGAAGTGTGATGTAAATTGTATTTGTCCATGCATTTTTTTTTGAAAACTGAAAATGATAGATTTTGTTTCTTGGTGACGAATATATCAGGAAAGTGATGATTTCCATTAGATTGTCTCAAATGTAAATTAATACGGGGATGGATATTATTTAAATGTGAGAAAAAATCATATAATTTATTTTTACCATGTCTCCATATGATAAATGCGTCCTCTATATATCTGAGCCAAATAAGGTGTTTAAAATTTTAAAGTTTTAAAAATGTTCCAATTAACAAAGTTTTAAATGTAATTTTTAACGCTTCAATTTGCAGTAACATATTATTGCTTTAGCTAAACATTGTCTTTCAAATACGTATTTTGTATTCAATGGATAACATTACAAATCCAATGGATAACATTACAAACAAACTTTGATACTCCCATGGGTGTAACTATCTCAGGAGTAAAAGGTGATTTAATTTTAAAAAAAATACAGAAAATCGTGTTTTAGTATCAATAAAAATCTCTTTATTTATTAGGTTTAATAAAACCTCTTATTTGTCTCAGATATATAGAGAAGTCATTCATCTCATATGGCAACATGTGTTAATTTCTCATATTTATATAATATCCACCCTCATATTAAATTTAACAATGGGGAAAGAATCTGGTGGAAAAGTTCCCTTTATTGATGTACACGTTACGAGGAAATAAAAATCTATCATTTTCAATTTTCAGAAAATATATATATATATATACACAAACAGATACGTACTATTTTCATCACATCATCAACCAATTAAGATTTTTTTTCTGCAGCCAAAACTTTTTTTACTAGAGAAATTAGCCTTTCGCATAAATATTATCAAAGGAAATAAATCATATCAGTAGTGTTTTATTAAGTAATAGTTATAATAAGAAAATTATTCATCAAGCTTTATTTCAAGCCAAATTAATCAAAGTAAGAAACTAAAAGATAAAGAAACAATTATTAGGATTGAATTCCTTATATTTTTTAAAAGGAACTACAGACAGTATCTGCTGTATATTGAAATGCTATAATATAAAAATAGCAGATACTAGTTATCAAAAAAATTATTAATATCATACCCAAACATAAAGATTCAATCCTTCTTGAGACTCATGGAGATTATGAAATATCATGTGTCATTTGTAAAGCTTTTTAAATAGGTATTAACAATCATTGCATCAGTACTGGAAGAGATGAATATATAAATCATGCTAATGTAGTTAAACAACACTTATCATCATCAGTACTCTCATTTTATATTATGCATTCAAGTCACAATAGTGATTTCAGAGAAGCCATTGAGATACAAAAAAAAAACTAAATTGTATCAATAAATGTGATGACATTTGCAAACTTCTTCTATTTGGAAGAATTAAAAAAAAAACAAAAACAAATTACTCTGAAGATTTCCTGACTTATTTTTTCAATTTTATTTATCTGTTCTTTGCTATTGGTGGAATTTTAATATTGTTATAAACCACAACACTTCTACAACAATCTTTACAATATTACATCAAGCTGAAACATGGTATATTCATAAATAAATAGGCATTAAATTTTAATAGTATCAATAAAAAAATTTCTTACTATTGATTTCTAAATGGTCTCAATTATTTTTTTCTATTTAATTTTATATTTCTTGTTGCTAATGATACTCAAAAGTTATGTTGTTATAAAAATATTAGCAAAAAATTCAAGATACCATAAATATTATTCCAATGATAATTAGTAATATTGACTAATTTGTTCTCTGCATAATGATCTATTACATGTCACTATATATAACAATCCCAATTTAATATTTGACAGATTTATTCTTAAATATATATATATAATATTATAAATTGATGTCTGTATTTCTTCAAAATAATATACGCAAATTTATAAATAAATATTTAAAAATACAGTATTTAAAAGCTTATAAAAATATATGTATAACCGTCACTTAGTAGCGCTTTCAACTAACTTGTAGCTTTGTCAACTATCATGTTTAAAATGTCAGCTTTCCCATAATTCTATGATGTCAACTTTCCCATAATTCTGTGATCTTAATGTTAGCTGCTTGCCTATTAACCAAATGTTGCTTGTACTTACATATCAACATTGCCTCTTTAATTTTCCTTTTATTATTATATCTTTCAATTTCCAATATTTTTACATTGTTATAATTAAAATCGAAACCATATATACATGATTTATTATGGTCATAAAAGACAAAAGTTGATAAATTATCATTATTTTTAAAATTTTGTTTTGTATTTTGAACCCTTTTAAATAACAATAAGTGTTCCTTTGTTCTTTTTTCCAATGTGCACCTCGATTCACCTATATATCCATGGCCACACCCACATGTCCATTTGTAAATGATACAATTTTTATTTGTAAATAAAGTTTTATCCTTTGAATTGTTTATTAATTAATTTAATGTAGGTGTTGCATAAAATGCAATATCACATATTCCTTTATAAATTTTCTTAATGAAACTTGCCTGTTGATTTGAAATATATGGTATTGATATCCACAATTTTTTATTAGAAGAATTAACACTATTATTATTTTTATATTTATAAGTAAAACTTTTAATAGTATTATTTTTATAAATATAAAAATAATAATAGTGTTAATTCTTCTGATAAAAAATTGTCGATATCAAAACCATATATTTCAAATCAACAGGAAAGTTTCATTAAGAAAATTTATAAAGGAATATTGATATTGCATTTTATGCACCACCTACATTAAATAAATTAATAAACAATTCAAAGGATAAAACTTTATTTACAAATAAAAATTGTATCATTTACAAATGGACATGTGGGTGTGGCCACGGATATATAGGTGAATTGAGGTGCACACTGGAAAAAAGAACAAAGGAACACTTATTCTTATTTAAAAGGGTTCAAAATACAAAACAAAATTTTAAAAATAATAATAAAAGGAAAATTAAAGAGGCGATGTTGATGTGTAAATACAAGCAATATTTGGTTAATAGGCAAGCAGCTAACATTAAGATCACAGAATTATGGGAAAGTTGACATCATAGAATTATGGGAAAGCTGACATTTTAAATGTGATAGTTGACAAAGCTACAAGTTAGTTGAAAGTGCTTCTAAGTGATGGTTATACATATATTTTTATAAGCTTTTAAATACTGTATTTTTAAATATATATATATATTGTAACCGAATATAATATCCCGTCACATTATTTTAAAATGAAAATAAAAGATCATAAATAAAAATTGATTTATTAAAAAAAAAAAAAAAAAACTTAACTTAAAAACTGAAATATAAAAACTGTTTAATGTATATATAGATCACATGATGGACAACTTTAAAAACTATTTTAAAAAAAATAAAAATATTTGAAAGTAATTTTTTTTGTAAAAAAAAGTAAAGATATAAAGATTTGATATTTTTGGAAATAGAAATAATGTTGATTTCTATAATCTTAGAAAATAGAAATGATTGTCTTATTAATTAAATGATTGTTCAAAAGCAAACTGGCCCTTGAGGCATTTAAAATAAATTAAAGGGTCAGATAAGAGAGTACAAAGAAATTAAAGGACCAATGCAAACACGAGAAATGTCAGCACAGTCCATAATTGAAACACCAGAGGATTAGTGATGTCTTGCCAGTTGAATCCAAAGATTGGATGATAAGAGACTAATAAAAATATAAAAGCCAAATTATTATTATAATTGTGATCTGAGAGCTGACTATGAACATGTCATTATAACTAGCTATATTGCAGATTTTCACGATGTGGAAGTCTGCAATAAATTTAATTTTCCTGACAACCAGCTGAGTCCTCCCTATGACAGTTAGGGACCAAAAAGGAATGGCAAGTAGTGACTTCGTTTTTAAACAGAAAGAACAAACAATCTATATAAGTGATCATGAAGATGGACCTCAAAACCTGCAGAATCCATAAAGTATAAACTTTTACCAATTGAACTTTCTTTTAAATAATTACCGTATAATGTCAATAAGTAATCAATCCAAAAAAAAGTAAAATAAATGAATGTACTCTTATCTGACCAAGAATAAAACTCTAAATCAATTATAAATGTTTGTTTTTATATACATTTGCTATTTCAATCATTTCCATTTTTTTTCATTTAATTATTTATGTTTGTATTTAACTAGGTTATGTATTTCTATATGTTAAATAAAATGTATTAAATTAAAGTTGGGTGTAGATAGCTGCATGGATAAAGATTAATAACTGTTTAAATTCGTTTATGTTAATTTAAGAGATTTTAATTTCAGACTTTTGTTTTGTAGTTAGGGCAATGCTTGTGGAAGGATATATGGGTGTTGATATTAATGTAATGTGAAGCATGTTTAGGATACAGGGCAATGTGCCCAACTGAATGCATGACCCCAAAGAGGCAGTCATATCGTTGAAATGGTCGCAGATGTATTTCCTGTGCCATTGACCCTTCTAGCTCTATGAACAGGGATTTATAAGATGGCAGAAAAACTGCTCTCCTCCATATGTAGCACTCTTTAAAAATAATTATATACATGATTCCTTAGTCAGGCAGTATGCACTTTCCTGCTCTGGACACGGATCATTTCTTTCAAATAATATCATGCTGTCAGATGCACATTCCTGTCAGCATGGTTTTATGCTAGCATCTTCATATTACATTAGTTGCAAATATATATCTGGAAGCTGACATTGGGTTGGCTACGAACTTTTAGTCTGAAATTGATTAGCATCTTCATATTACATTAGTTGCAAATATATATCTGGAAGCTGACATTGGGTTGGCTACAAACTTTTAGTCTGAAATTGATAAGTTTTCAAGTGGAAAAAAAAATCTATGTAGACTATCTATGCTCAACATGCTAAAGTAAAATATAATTTAAATATCCATCTGTGCGGTCTATTTAAATAGTAATTTGAATTTATGTTTAAAAAAATTATTAATGTTAAAATCTAAAAAATAAATTTATTCCTCAATTTCAAATGTGCATCAATAAAATCTATTTGTGTGTTAATTACTGGCAGTGGCTTCTTTTATTGTATTGTTTTAAATATTAATATATTTTGAGAATCCAAATCTATTAAAACTTATAAAAATGTTTAAATCTCTGCTACTCTATGAGCTAGTGACCTTGGGAAAATGGTCAGAATAATATATATAAGAAATTTTTTAAATCTTAACGTACGTATCTGCCTACTATATAAATTGTTCTAGGTACAAATGCCTAGATGGGCCCGTGTAGTGCAGATTACATTAAAGGCCCTTTTCATTGACAGTTAAAGTGGACTCCCAACATGGCAGATCTTTAATAAACCACGAGTGCCCTGAGAATTTTAAAAAATAAATCATGCCAGTAAGATTTTTCTTTAAAATTGAGTATATATATATTTGTATTCACGTAATGTTATAGTCCGATATTTAATAAACCACGAGTACCTATGAAACCAGTAATATTTTTTTTGAAATAAGTATATATTTTTTGTAATAATGTATAGTTATAGTCCGATATTTAATAAAAACCACTAGTCCCTTGAAAATGAAGCCCGTAATATTTTTTTTTTCTGAAATGAGTATAGATATATGTTTTGTATTAACGTAAAGTTATAGTTTGAATTTTGTGTAAAAAGTACTGCCAGTAAGAAAATTGCGCATATGTAGAAATAAATGCGAGGAGTAAAAACGTAATAGTTAATATATTTTTTTTAAAAAAAAAAAAAAGTCTTATTCAAAATCTAATTGTTCAACTTGTGTAAGTAATAGTTAAAACTAGAAGAAAAGAAATTTGGAACGGAGGGGGCAGAAATTTAGCTGGTAGTAAGGAATCAACAGTCAACATTTTTTAATCATTATATTTGTGTGTAATTACTGTTTTGTCTTTTTAAAAAAAAAAGTTTTGTCCTTTTGAAATTTTCATAAATAATCAATTTGTGTAACGGAATTACTAACACTAAGTAAATTCTTTTGTTTTTTTAATGTTTTTGTTTTTTGAGGAAGTTTACTGATATGTAACCATATATAAATATGCCATTACATTAAATTGAAATAAAAACCTTTAAGTTCGCAAATAAAAATAAATGTATTAAAAAAAAAACCAACTAAATGCTAAAATTAAAATGTTTGTTAAACGTATATATTCGCACAGATTCAAAACTTTAAAAATATTTTTAAAAAAATAAAACGTACTTTTTTATAAAAAAAAGTACAAGATTTAAAGATAAAATATTTTTGTAGATGGAAATGATTGTTTATTAATTATCCAAAAGCTGTGTAATTAAAAAGTCAGATGAAAAATAGATAAGAGTATAAAAAGATTTTAGCTTGACCAATGAAAGCAAATAAAGGCCCGGACCATAATGAAAAAATGGAACAGTGACGTCTTTGTTCATGGAATCCATAGGAGGACTATTAAAAAAAAATATTGAGTTCCAGACAGTTCCAACTTGATTTGGTGAGATGAATGATGGGATGCACATATCGTTCTCTCGCACTTATTTTAAAAAGGAAAAGACTGTGATTCCAGAATGAACCAGCTAAGGCTACCTCCAGAATATCAGAACGGTCTTCCATGAAAGTCTTCGGGGGAATTGCCAATAGGAACCTGGACTCTTCTACCATAAGCTATATGAACTAAACAATTTTTAAAATCATAAAAAAAATAATTAAGAACTTTCATCAGGGTTTGACAAATTTAATAAACAAACCAACTTAAATGTTAAAGTGGACTCTTATCTGATTTTTGTAAGTTTCAAATCAATTAATAATGTTTAATTTTATATATTTTGCATTTGATAAAAATCATTTCCATTTATTATTTTATTTGTATTAATATTTATTATTTAAATTTTAAATGAGGGAATTTAAGTTGGGTATAGACATTGCATAGATTCGTTAGCGGTTAATTATGTTGCTGTTTCATAGTTGATTGGAATATATAAGTCATCAATGTCACTGCGGCATCTTACAATGAATGCTATTGGGTTTTTTTGTATTCCCTATGCAATTGACGTTATCGATGATTTTGTATTTTGATCGTTTGTGTTTATTTTGAAATGTTTTTGACCGTGGAATCTGTGCAACCGATCTATACTCAACATTATAAAATAAATTGTATAAAATTCATCTGTGTGAACATATCTAAAGGTTAAATTTAAGTCGGGCGTGAATGGCTGTATAGATTTGTAAAGTTATATATATAGTTTAAGGGAGGGTAATCTTAGGTTATTTGTTTCGCAGTTAAATTGAGTCAATTGATTATATGTATTGATGTAATTAGTAAATGTAGCAGGAGATCCGCTATGGACAGGATTGCATATATATGCCACACACCTTCTGTTTGCCTATGGATGGGATTGTAAGTCAGCAAAAAGGACCGCAGTTCATTCCTATGGAGTTTTTTGTTAATTGTTCTGCTCGCCAACAGATGTAGCATTCCTGTTGGTTGAGAGACAATGTCTTCTCTAACTCTACTTACTGTTCAGATGAACATTCCTGACAGTATAGTATTTTGTGTTGTTGTATTCATGCTGCATTGAATACATCGATATATCCGATGGATTGATGTTGCATTGGCTGCAAACTTTTTGGCCTAAGGTTAAATAAGGGATAGAACATTTTTCTTTTCAAATACAATCTATATAGTCTATTCAACCTCGACCCTCTAAATAAATATTAAACCCATTATTGCAAGCTATTTAAATGTAAAATTAAAAGTTAATATAAAAATCGAAAATGTTAAATTTATTCCTCAAAATTTAAAATGATTCAAAATTTATATGTGCGTAAATAAATATTTGTTTGTTATTTACTGGCAGTGGATTTTATTTATATATATATATTTGAGATACAAATTAATCAAGTTATTTATTATATCTGCATCTCCATGAGCTAGTGACTTGGGCTAATGATCTAAATATTTAAATAAAGTGGAATCTTAACAGCACGTATCTGCCTACTTTATAAATTTTTCTAGGTTTGGTCATTGAATATTAACCAATTTTTATCTGGAAAGTAAAGTAATTTTGATAATAATCTGGGTTTATCAGAGGCAAGTCAATGTACTAATCATCAAAATAATTATAAAATAATAAATTTTCATGTTTAGTAAAAAAAATTGTAATTCATCCATATAATTTACTTTTTATCATTATAGAATAAACTGCAGTAAAAGAATGACAACAACGGTATATTTAACCAGAACAGACAATGATCATTATAGGCTTACCTTAGTATTCTAAACAGTTTTCTGGTATGATATATAGCATGTGTGTATGTGTTAATGCCAAATCACTTTTAAATAATATATTGGAATATGTAATAAAAAATTATATTAATGGTTACTCTTATGAAAAACATAAAGCAAAACAAAAGACTCAAAACGATTAAATAAATGGAATAATAATAATATTTTAAACAGATAAAAAATAATGTTTTGTTATTCTTCTGAGTCATTATATAAGAGGTCCAATGACTATATTTAATGATGTCTTACAAACTTATTAGTGTCCCATACAGTCTTGTAGTTAATGCATTTATAACATCCCATTTGTAATCTTAAAAATAAAATAGCTGTGAATCCTAATGAGATTAATGGAGAAGTTTAAAATATCATAGGCATAGTTTTGTTTCAAAAGTAATCACATTTATTACTGTAATGGTCAAGATTGTATAATCAGTCAACAAGATCAAAAGACCAAGCAGGGATTCTTAACCATCAGACACATGATTACCCTCATGCTCCAAGTTTAAACCCCTACCTAGACTTCTTAGCCTCAACCATCTAATGCATATCCTTGATGTCACCCACCTTCCTTCTTTCCACTGTGCCAAATAGCTCAGGATACAAACACAAACTCCCCCCCTCTCTCTCTCTCAGGGTTCTTCTCACAACTTAGGTTTAGTGCAGCTTATCCTTCCCTTATACAGATTGGTATTACATGATAACTTGTAACTCTACTCAAACATATTATCAAATAAATTTTATTATTAGGCTGATGGATTATGAATTTTCACTAGCCTGGGTTCAAAGCTTGGACTGCTCAAAGCAATATTCAACAAATACTTAAATCTTGTTTATTAGCTTATTGTTCCAAGATATAGAAATATACACTTAATTAATCATGAATAATAGTTTATTATATTAAAATGGAATGAACAGGTGGTACACAAGTTAATTTACAAATGAACAATTTAACTGGTCTTTGCACTATTATGGTTTGAAATTTTGGCAGTTTACATGTTAATGTGTGCCTAAATTACATGATAATTAATTGAAGAATTAACAGTGATCAATCTTAATAGACAACTATCAGTCATTATGGCTTTCGAAATACTAATCAATTAAAAAGGATTATGATATGGCCACTGTCATCCAGGAATACATATGTATGGGTGAAGATCAAAACAAAGAAGTTATTAAAATATTATAGTTCAGCTCTCATTATAATCACCCTTCATGGTAACACTATATGTAAAAATGATTTGAGATCAGCTTGTCATTCAAGTTGTATGGTTCACCGCTAAAAAGTGCATGTCCCTGGCTGCATAGGTGCATCTGATTCTGAGCATGGGTGCATTCCTATGGAGAGAGCAATGATGTGCTGAATCTAGGATTTGGGGTTGCAATAGGTTCCAGCTCCTGCAAGATGTAGATGGAACCCAGGCATGTGGCATTTGGTCTGCCCTTATGCAGTTTTACCATATGATGCACGAACCCTACATGATATATGTGAGAATAAAGCTATAATATGATATTGAACCAAGACAGCAAAGCTAGAGAGCAGGAATGTGAGCATGGCCTGTATAACAATAATAATTATATAAACCTTTCAATCACACATTTAAATATTATTAATTCATTTTTACAATTCTAAAGTTTCCCTGGCAAAGTATAGAGAACTTAAATGAAATTTAAAGCCCACTCACATAATCAATAATTTTAATTAAACAATCTTTAATATTATAATGGATATTACACAGGGTATTAATCATTCATAATTCCACTGATAGTTTGATGGTTTGTGTTCACATTATCGATACTCAACAATGTTTCATTTACAGACATAAAGTATAATGTTAACACTATGCAAACATTTATATAATGTTGGGATATTATGTCAGTGTAATGGACATTAGATGTAACAATGCTGGGAGGTATTAATTTTATTTTATTTACAAATACAAACTGAGAGTATGAATTATATTATCATTGTCCTAACATGCAAAGTAAAATTTTGGCATAAATACCTTTACATATATATATTCTTAAACATATAAATTTGAATATAAACTGATTTTTAACTTAATTGTAATAGACACATACGGCTTCTAAATTGTACATATTCAATTCAATTCTAAACACTTGCCATCCTTCAATAACAATAATGATAAATTCTCAGAATTGTAATAATGAAATTCTAATTGAAATGATAGAGGGTATGTAAATAAGAAAAAATCTGCTTAAAGTTTTATTTTAATGGTTTTAGGGTATATTCACAATACCCACCACTCTCCACTCTATTTCATAACACTGATTCACTTGAACAAACATTTCTCTTTTCGACATATATGTATTAAAGTGTATTAGTGTTATGAGATAGAGTGGAGAATGATGGGTAGTGTGAAATTCTGTGCTTATATACCCTATATATTACATATATTAACACAGGTATATAATAAGCCTGTATTTCAGTTTAATGGTTTTAGAGTTTTAAGGCTGGATGACTTCCAACTTGAATCATCCCAGAGAAATACTAAGAGTTGGGAGCATAAACAATTCTATATTTAAATTTAATCCCTCCATCATTCAAAGTGACATAATAAGATAAAAAAAACAAATTAACTATTGCTGCATCAATTATTTAAAGCCAGTGAAACCTTGACATATAAAATCTTAATAAAAGTTAATAAGTTAAAACTGCATAAAGGTAAATACTATATAATTAATTAGAAGTACATGACTTTAAAGAATGGATTACATACAGATTACCAGCTAGCTGATGGATGTCATTGTAATTCTTTGTTTGCAGACTTCTGAATGACTTCTTGAAACTAAAGACCAGTAAGGTTGTAATGGATGACAGCTGGATCTTGGTACTGGGTGGTATCTACTTCAATTTTACTTTTATATACTTTACATTAATCTTTGAAATAGATTATAAAGATATTGCTTTATGAATTATACTATGATGAATTCTCACCTTCTTGGCTTTTATATTATTATGATAGACTTGGAAAAAGTAAATGTTTTCATTGCAATCTATAAAAAAACCTGTTATAGTTAGTAATACTCAAACAATTAAGGTGCTATATAGAGGAATGATAGGAATTGACATATATGTTAAATGAATTATTTACTTATAAACTTCATTAATTATATATAATATATTTTGCATATATATGTTGATATGCTTTCTGAAATGTGTAATTTTTTTTACTCTGAGATGTTACTAGTTTTGTGTTCAGTTAATGTATTTTCAGTACTATTTATCATAAGCATAACTGTCTTGCTTAATTATGTATCCTGTTTCATGGCCACTGTTAAGAATATATAAATGATCTAATTTACATATACCAATGATGCTGTTTGATCTTTTATTTATTACATTATTATTTATAATTCAAGTGTTACCTAATTTTCTTTTTTTCTGAGTCTGCATATTTGGTAAAATAAAAATACACAAAGAAAAGATATTTTCATTAATAATATTTAGCTTTATTACTGCCTAACGTGCTTTCAGTATATTGCTACTATATCATATTCCTGGCTTATAGTGGTATAGGTAAAATGGTTCTTTATATCAATGTTTATTCACACCAATATATGCCATGAATATGATACAGTAAAAATATATTGAAGGCATTCTAGGCAGTAATAAAGTGAAATACTATTTTAAAAAGACTACCTTTTCTGTGTGTATTTTCATTTTATCAGATATTACATTATTATTTGTGATATATAAAATCTCATTTGTCTTTCTCTTTTTATTAACCTGCTCCATGCATACCAATCTGACATTCTGTGAGTCAAAATAGTGTCTATGATCTTTAACATGATCTAAGAACACCAACATATATGTTGTATTTTTTCTCTTTTATACAGGTATTTAAAGTGTTATACTTGTGGAGATGTTTGGTTGACATTTCCCATAGTATACTGCTGTGCATTCCAGGTCATTACACTGTGCATTGTATATTATTTATGGGAATTCTTCTTTTGACTTTCTATCCTTGCTGATAAGTCAATATATTTAGTCTGGTTGATATTTTAAAGCTTACATTGTATCTTCATTTACACACTTACTTTAATTTTGTGGTCATACCTGTTATATAAGACACTGTGATGCATGGCTTATGGTTATCTTGTTTTCTGAAATTCTGTTTAATTTTGCATTAAACTTTATTTCCCTATATCTGATTTTAGTTAAGCATTTTAAATATTGTTCTATGTTGTATTTTCTATGCATTTCATATTTTACATAAATACTTCTTTAGGCTTAAAAATTCTGAATCTTATTAGTTTATATTGACATGAGAATGTGTTTATGGCACACAACAACATAATAGTATGTGTGCATATATATAAATTTAAATGAAATTTTTTTTTTAAAATATGTTCTATATTACATTGAAATAACATTCAAGAATTAAATAATTTTGAATATTGAAAAAAAAAGGAATATGTAAAAAAAAGTCTAATTAATATTTTATTAATTCGAATTTTAAAATTAAAAGAAGCATCAGCATGTTTTTATATTACAATAGATATATCAAATTCCACTATCTATTTTGATGAAAAAAAATTTTTTAATTAAAACTTATATAACATATTTTGATAAAAATCCACAAAGTTGTTTTTTTTTTTTCAATAATTGTTTACAAATTAAAGGTTATGATGCAATATTTTTATAAAAGTTCTATTTAAAAAGCCAAAACTACATCACTAATAAAATATTTTTGGAAAATAGTTTATTTTAAAAAAAATAATGCTTAAACAGCTTGCTATGGGAAATGGAAATAATTTCTCCTGGGTAAACTAAAATTACCTTTATCAAAATGTAATAACTGAAACACAGGCTTGTTATATACCTGTGGCTATATATATGTAATACTCTATCTAATAACACTGATAGACCTAAACACATATATGCCGAAAAGATAAATAATCACCAATATACGTATTTCATGCTAAACCAGCAATCATCAGTTGGTCCAGACTATCATCTTTACACACATATATAGTATAAGTGCTCAGATATATATTAAGATAGACTATCCTCATAGTTTAATGGACAGGCTTCAATCCACTCCACACTCCAACTCTTCAACCGTTCATCCAATTGAAAATCTGATGATGGAATGCTCAAAGGCCACCCTGAGGCCGAGATTATTGTCACACCCATGTTGACCTAAGGTCAATCTGAACCCCACATGTACAGGACATAATCCATTTAATAGTTATTACATTATAGAGATGTCTGCCCATCCTTGGATATGTATTAAATGGATTATGTCCTGTACATGTGGGGTTCAGATTGACCTTAGGTCAACATGGGTGTGACAATAATCTCGGCCTCAGGGTGGCCTTTGAGCATTCCATCATCAGATTTTCAATTGGATGGACGGTTGAAGAGTTGGAGTGTGGAGTGGATTGAAGCCTGTCCATTAAACTATGAGGATAGTCTATCTTAATATATATCTGAGCACTTATACTATATATGTGTGTAAAGATGATAGTCTGGACCAACTGATGATTGCTGGTTTAGCAAGAAATATGTATATTGGTGATTATTTATCTTTTCGGCATATATGTGTTTAGATGTATCAGTGTTATTAGATAGAGTGGAGAGAGGTGGTGGCGTGAAAGTCTGTGCTCATATACTTTATCAAAATGATAAAAAATATATATTTTTTTACAAATTTTAATAACAATAAATAATATATTTTCTTTGTTTGTTTGTTTTTTTTTTACTGTACTGATTACTAAAGCTAAATATATCCTTCTTCAAATAATAAAAAAATTAAATAAGTAATATTTCATTCTACTAACATTTTGAATAGATAAATTATGCCCAATACTGTCAAGCACCATTATATATATATATATGAACTCTATTTAGATATTTAATTTTCATATTTTTAAAACTTCAAATATTATTTTTAAATGCTTATAACTTGCAGGCTTACATTTGTAATAAATGATGTTAAGATTACAAATATATTGTGTAGAAAAAAGATTTAATAAATAATGTTAAGATTACCATATATATATATGATAAACAAAAATGCAAGTTAAAAAACTTGCTAACGCTTGTATTTATGTCCACAGATGGCGTTCTACCAAAAACACCGATCAAGCGTATGTTCTGTTTACATAAACGTCAGAGTAGCATTCACTATCTCTAACTATAATTCCACTTTCAGATCATGATTTCAAGCTATTTGCTATCGTCAGTGAAAGACAGGAATAAAGAAACTAGATCTAAATACAAACTCTGAGCGTTTATGAAACAATTTCTATTCAGCTTGCAAGCGTGAATTTTTTAGACACGTAATGTCTTCAAACTCAGCATAGCAAACCAGATAGCTATATGGGTCTGATCTCAGTTCAGCATCACCACATAGTAGAAGCCTCTGCAATCTATATCATTGCAAAAAAGACCTCAAAGGTACATTTATGATAAACAAAAATGCAAGTTAAAAAACTTGCTAACGCTTGTATTTATGTCCACAGATGGCGTTCTACCAAAAACACCGATCAAGCATATGTTCTGTTTACATAAACGTCAGAGTAGCATTCACTATCTCTAACTATAATTCCACTTTCAGATCATGATTTCAAGCTATTTGCTATCGTCAGTGAAAGACAGGAATAAAGAAACTAGATCTAAATACAAACTCTGAGCGTTTATGAAACAATTTCTATTCAGCTTGCAAGCGTGAATTTTTTAGACACGTAATGTCTTCAAACTCAGCATAGCAAACCAGATAGCTATATGGGTCTGATCTCAGTTCAGCATCACCACATAGTAGAAGCCTCTGCAATCTATATCATTGCAAAAAAGACCTCAAAGGTACATTTATGATAAACAAAAATGCAAGTTAAAAAACTTGCTAACGCTTGTATTTATGTCCACAGATGGCGTTCTACCAAAAACACCGATCAAGCGTATGTTCTGTTTACATAAACGTCAGAGTAGCATTCACTATCTCTAACTATAATTCCACTTTCAGATCATGATTTCAAGCTATTTGCTATCGTCAGTGAAAGACAGGAATAAAGAAACTAGATCTAAATACAAACTCTGAGCGTTTATGAAACAATTTCTATTCAGCTTGCAAGCGTGAATTTTTTAGACACGTAATGTCTTCAAACTCAGCATAGCAAACCAGATAGCTATATGGGTCTGATCTCAGTTCAGCATCACCACATAGTAGAAGCCTCTGCAATCTATATCATTGCAAAAAAGACCTCAAAGGTACATTTATGATAAACAAAAATGCAAGTTAAAAAACTTGCTAACGCTTGTATTTATGTCCACAGATGGCGTTCTACCAAAAACACCGATCAAGCGTATGTTCTGTTTACATAAACGTCAGAGTAGCATTCACTATCTCTAACTATAATTCCACTTTCAGATCATGATTTCAAGCTATTTGCTATCGTCAGTGAAAGACAGGAATAAAGAAACTAGATCTAAATACAAACTCTGAGCGTTTATGAAACAATTTCTATTCAGCTTGCAAGCGTGAATTTTTTAGACACGTAATGTCTTCAAACTCAGCATAGCAAACCAGATAGCTATATGGGTCTGATCTCAGTTCAGCATCACCACATAGTAGAAGCCTCTGCAATCTATATCATTGCAAAAAAGACCTCAAAGGTACATTTATGATAAACAAAAATGCAAGTTAAAAAACTTGCTAATGCTTGTATTTATGTCCACAGATGGCGTTCTACCAAAAACACCGATCAAGCGTATGTTCTGTTTACATAAACGTCAGAGTAGCATTCACTATCTCTAACTATAATTCCACTTTCAGATCATGATTTCAAGCTATTTGCTATCATCAGTGAAAGACAGGAATAAAGAAACTAGATCTAAATACAAACTCTGAGCGTTTATGAAACAATTTCTATTCAGCTTGCAAGCGTGAATTTTTTAGACACGTAATGTCTTCAAACTCAGCATAGCAAACCAGATAGCTATATGGGTCTGATCTCAGTTCAGCATCACCACATAGTAGAAGCCTCTGCAATCTATATCATTGCAAAAAAGACCTCAAAGGTACATTTATGATAAACAAAAATGCAAGTTAAAAAACTTGCTGAATAGAAATTGTTTCATAAACGCTCAGAGTTTGTATTTAGATCTAATTTCTTTATTCCTGTCTTTCACTGACGATAGCAAATAGCTTGAAATCATGATCTGAAAGTGGAATTATAGTTAGAGATAGTGAATGCTACTCTGACGTTTATGTAAACAGAACATATGCTTGATCGGTGTTTTTGGTAGAATGCCATCTGTGGACATAAATACAAGCGTTAGCAAGTTTTTTAACTTGCATTTTTGTTTATCATAAATGTACCTTTGAGGTCTTTCTTGCAATGATATAGATTGCAGAGGCTTCTACTATGTGGTGATGCTGAACTGAGATCAGACCCATATAGCTATCTGGTTTGCTATGCTGAGTTTGAAGACATTACGTGTCTAAAAAATTCACGCTTGCAAGCTGAATAGAAATTGTTTCATAAACGCTCAGAGTTTGTATTTAGATCTAGTTTCTTTATTCCTGTCTTTCACTGACGATAGCAAATAGCTTGAAATCATGATCTGAAAGTGGAATTATAGTTAGAGATAGTGAATGCTACTCTGACGTTTATGTAAACAGAACATACGCTTGATCGGTGTTTTTGGTAGAACGCCATCTGTGGACATAAATACAAGCGTTAGCAAGTTTTTTAACTTGCATTTTTGTTTATCATAAATGTACCTTTGAGGTCTTTCTTGCAATGATATAGATTGCAGAGGCTTCTACTATGTGGTGATGCTGAACTGAGATCAGACCCATATAGCTATCTGGTTTGCTATGCTGAGTTTGAAGACATTACGTGTCTAAAAAATTCACGCTTGCAAGCTGAATAGAAATTGTTTCATAAACGCTCAGAGTTTGTATTTAGATCTAGTTTCTTTATTCCTGTCTTTCACTGACGATAGCAAATAGCTTGAAATCATGATCTGAAAGTGGAATTATAGTTAGAGATAGTGAATGCTACTCTGACGTTTATGTAAACAGAACATACGCTTGATCGGTGTTTTTGGTAGAACGCCATCTGTGGACATAAATACAAGCGTTAGCAAGTTTTTTAACTTGCATTTTTGTTTATCATAAATGTACCTTTGAGGTCTTTTTTGCAATGATATAGATTGCAGAGGCTTCTACTATGTGGTGATGCTGAACTGAGATCAGACCCATATAGCTATCTGGTTTGCTATGCTGAGTTTGAAGACATTACGTGTCTAAAAAATTCACGCTTGCAAGCTGAATAGAAATTGTTTCATAAACGCTCAGAGTTTGTATTTAGATCTAGTTTCTTTATTCCTGTCTTTCACTGACGATAGCAAATAGCTTGAAATCATGATCTGAAAGTGGAATTATAGTTAGAGATAGTGAATGCTACTCTGATGTTTATGTAAACAGAACATACGCTTGATCGGTGTTTTTGGTAGAACGCCATCTGTGGACATATATATATATTGTATAGAAAAAAGTTTAATTGTAAAAATGAAATGTTCAAATATGGATGATATATGCATTGATATTCTAAAAGCTTCTTCAAAAATGAAAGGTGGAGTTAGCTGCTTAAAATGGTTATATTAATAGAGAATTAAAAAATTGGAACTTTAAAAAATAAATAGAGCCCAAAAATTAGTTTTGTAGATTTTAGTTTTCATAATTTATAATATTTGGGAATTGCTCATAGTGTAATATATAATAACTACTCTATTAATAATAATAAGAAATACAATTTAAAATTTTATAAGCTTATTCCAGAGATGACATTATTATTTAAAGTGACTATCTTATAAGAACATTTTCAAATTTGCAATGCGTTGTTCTGTATATGACAACTTTGAGTATTTTTATATCCAATTCTGAATTCATCACAAAACAATATAATATTAATTTTCATGTAAACACTCTATATTAACTTTCAGTAAAAGGCAATACATTATAAAAATATAATGTTTACATATATGTATGAATCAGTTAAAAATGAAATTAATAAATCAAGATTTATATTAGTTTATGTATAATATTAAAATGATGGTGATTTAGAATAGTTAACATTACTTTCATTAATCTTTCACCTGATCGATTCATTTAAAAATGAAGTGACTTGACGTCACTCTAAATCGGTCACTTTTTGTACTACGATTACGATTTTGAGCTCACTGTAAATAAGAAAAAGTTCTGTAAGATGCTGCCCTCTGTTGAATTATTTTACAAGTAAAAAATCAATAAAAATAACCATATATGTCAAACAAAAGAAAAGCACTGCCTTTTCTTGAATCTTATAGGCTGTTTAAATTTTGACAACAAAGAAAATGGCTGCCAAAAAGTAAAGAGTTATCATCGTTTTTTGTTTTATTTTGAAAATGATAAACGAATGTTTTAGACAATTTTAACAGTATTTTTTTGATGAAATGTAAATTATTTTGATAAAATAGTGCTAAAAATAAAATTATTTTAAAAAAATAGTTAAGATTTTAGCAAGAATTATTTATTTATTGCAAAGTGGGAAGAAATCATGACGTCGGCAAATCTTTTTGGATGGCGATTGACGTTCCTTTTAATTTCAGCTGCTATCAAATATTTTTCAAATTATAAATCAAAATTTATTTTTAAAAAAACTTTCGTTCACTTTCATATTCTGACAAATTATTAATATACATTTTACAAATGAAACTAAAGTGAATATAATATTAAAAGGAGAATATATTTTGACAATTGCCTTTGTTAATTGACACTTCAGTTTGTGAATTGGCCAATTAAAAGGTTTTATTTTTACCTCACATGGCCAATAATATAATCAGTGGTTAAAAGGTAAATAAATACTTGAAAATGAAGTTGTGTGCACATATATTTATTCTATATATAGTTTAAATTTAAGGGAATATTATTTAATACTTTCTAATGTGAAGTTATCATTTTAATTTTAAAATAAAATTGTTTATTATGAGGTTAATTCATCACGTAAGTAGAGTAAATGTGATTTATATTAATAATTATAATCGGAATGTTAAAGTTTATTGGAAATGTGGTATTTTATTTTAAATATTTGTTAAAATATTGATGGTAATTTCAAGTTTTATTTGCAAAAAATGCTACAACTTTTCCATAAGGAAATCTAAACAATGGAAAGTTGATATGAAGGGCAAATGAGTTTAATAAATTAAAAGTGAAATTAGGAATTTTATTACATTGCCATAAATAAGACCAGGTTAAATAAATCAGCCCTTTTTACGTAGACTTTCTTGGTAAGCATTAACTATGTGTTCATATGTATAAAATATAGCCATACTGAATAGCATCTTTTAAAAATGCAAGACTAAAAAAATGTTATAGAGCATTTGCCTTAGGAGAAATTGCCATTTGAGATCTTCAAAATAAATGGTATTAATTGAACTTCAGGAAAAATAAGAATGCACAAATTAATTGAAATTCAAAATGTTTTAAACCTTGAAGTCTGCTGAAAATGCTTAATGAAAGCTATTACTTTTCTATTCATAAAATGTATATGATAACAAAATAAAACTTATTTTGAAATAACCAATTGCCCAAACACCTGCACAAATAATTCATTTTAAAATAAAAATCATTAAATCAGCTTTAGCATTTCTATAAAATAAAAGCACTGAGAAATCAGTATAATATTACTATCATCTTAATATTAAAATGGTATAATCCTTTAGCCTATCCATTTCACCTCCTTTATCCCATTCTAATACCTGTATTAATTTAAACCCCATGCAGTACCCATATAAATGTATATCTGGATATCAGCATATATATATATATATATATATATATATATATATATATATATATATATATATATATATATATTGTGCCCTTTTCTATAGGTCAGTAATAATTCATAACAGTCAATTACTAAAATTTTAAATTTTAGAATATGTTCTTTTAATACATTAATTATAGTTTGTCGATTATATTTTTAAAGTACAATTTGAGGCTAAAGAAAATATGTAGTATATAAAATTATAGCGAATCATTTAAAATTAGTTATGTAAAGCTTAAAATATTGTTTCATATGGTTGTAAAAGCTGGCCATATTAAATAAGACAGCTATAACTATTAAAAGTATATTTAATAAATTCGATTTTAATAGTTTAAAACTGATAAGTTAATAAATACAGTGTTTAAATTTATAATCATATTTAATAGTCAAAATTAATATAATATATTTTAAAAATAAACTTTATGATGGTGAGAATTGTATTTAATTCTATATTTTCTAAATTGTTCTTCCAAATTTTTTTATAATTATTTTATATAATATAATAAGTGTATCAATTTTATAAATCTGGGCAGAGAAATAGATTGAAAATCGTCTGTCAAAGTTATTAATCATGTGACTTGTATACTATATACTTTCACACACATGTTTGTTTGAATTAATAACAAAGTTTAAAATATTTTAAAAGTTATATTATAGAATTGGATGGAATTGTCACCTAGCAAATAATAAAAAATATTAAGTTAACTATCGTATGTAATGTTTTAAATAATGTAATAAAGATGAATACAGTTAATAAAAAAATTAAATATTTTGTTTAAATAAAAATAGATAAAGGGAAAAAGTTATTAAAATTGTTTTAAAAGTTATTTTAAATGTTTAAATAGTTTTAATAAAATAATAATTTATTTAAAAGTAATATTTTAAATAATATTTTAGATTCATTACATCATAGTTTTTTATTTTCAAATATACTTCTGCTATAAACTGAAAATATGTAAATTTGTTCTCAAGTTAAAGTAAGAATCAACCAATCAAATGAGGTATTCTTACAGACTATAAATATGAATTGCACGGGGGTATAAGGGAAGATTAATAATGTATTGAAACCAGAGAAACATAAATTATAACTATCAAAGAGATAGTATTTTTAAATTTTTAGTTTAGTCAATTTTTTTAGTACTTTCTTATAACTTTATCTGCAAAAAACTAATTGATAATTTTAAAATATTTTGCAAAAGAGAGTTTTAAAAAAGTAATATATTTGGGAACTTCGTGAAAATGATTTGCTAAGTTTTAACAGTTTGCTTACCAGGATTATTTTATCTGAAGTTTAACCTAAACTACGCAATAAAGATGAATATACTACGAAATAAAATATGTTTAAATTATAATACAGCTTTATTTATGCTTAACCGAAGGACTGTTCTAACTCATAAAAGAACAATACAGACATTATGCTGGAAGCTTAAACAGAAAACTATTTGCTGTCTAAAAAAAAAATTTGTGACGCATTATTTATAAGCTTATCCAGGAGTTTTTTTTTAAAAAAAGAATAAGATATTTATATCATATGAGTTAACATAAAATATAATAAAAGAAATAGAATGTTTAGTCCTTTTTGAAGGTAAACATTTTTTTAAAATATATATTTTACTAGAATTAAAAAGAACTTATTAAGAAATAAAACCTATATAAAAAAAATGAACATATAGTAGATAAATAAAGAATGGAGCCATGAAAATACAAATATTGTATAAAAGTTTACCAGATAACTTAAGTTAAATTGAACAGAGTGATGCATCAGAGAATATTGAATAAACTTCGTGGGAATAATTCTTTAATATTACAGTTTAATAATTTTCATTCTGAATAGTAAAGACCCAGGACTATTTTCTATAAATTTTACTAAATGGATTAATAATTATTTTTATTTTTAAACTTTAACATGCTTGGAGGAGAACATTTTAAAACTCTAGAGAAAATAATAAACATTTTTGGATTTGATCATGAACTATGGTCAAGTGAAGACGTAATTATAGTTTTAATTTTTTATTTTACTAACTTAGTTAAATGTAAATTTTTCTATTTATAAGATTAGTAAAACATAAAACATTAATTTGTTAATAACATAAAATTTATAATATAATCTAATAATTTAGATAAGAATATTTTTAAATAAAACGTATGGATGTGTCTTTTCGTTTATATATGCAATGTTTTTCTATATCCAGTGGATGGAAGAAGCCTACTAAAAATGATGACCAGATAAAAAGGGTTATTTGGTAATAATAATAACTATTAATAATTTATAATGTATATTTTTGTTTTCTTTAGATCATCTATGAATCTAAGAATGAAGTGTAAAAGTTTTAAATATATGTAACACATTTTCATACAACATTTTAAAAAAACATTATGAGATAGGATTGATTTGAAAATATGCATACGATGATTATTTTTTTATATATTAGTGATATAATCCAACATAATAACAAATAATTATGTGATTCTTTAGAACTTTCATGTTATTGGATATTCAAATATTGTCTAAGTAGATTGTATATGATTAAACATATAGAATAATGAAGTAAGCAAACTTTTCTTATGGAACAGTGAAATTGTTTTAAACTATCAATGAATTTTATTTATTGTTTTGTAAATGCAGATAATTATTTATCGATGTAAGATATAGAAAAATCTTGAGAAATAATGTTGATATAGTGGCTTGGAAGTACTATAGTTAGCAGGAAACCAAGATGATGTATTTTTTTAAAAAAAATAGGATATTCTAGGGAATAGAAATAATATTTAGTCTTTATGTGGTTATCAGCATTGTTAACAAAGCCCTATGGCTGATACACATTTTATTTGGACAGTGTTTTATATGTCTTTAAATATTTGATGTTTTAAATAAAGCTGAAGAAGTAGCTTTAACATCATTCATGTATTAGAGGTTATTAGACAGGTAAAGGTCATACCTCTTTGCACTGTGCCATGATTTTTGAGATATATTAAGAGTGATACTCTAGCTTTCTTCCTTAAATCCTATACATCTGTTTCGCTATCTTTATTTCATGTAACTGCATCGTTCAGTAAGATATTTTGAAAAGAAATGATAAATAATTTAGAACTTAGGTTATGCTATCGTTTTGTATAAGATTGGTTTATTTGCTTAGACGGAATAGAATTTATAACTTGAAATTGAAGGTCCAAAGTATCCTAAGGAAAGGAAAGAATCATAGAATATATTTTGAATTTATTTTCGGAAATGAAATATAAATTTTTAAAATAGAGTATCTAAACAAGATATTTTCTTTAGAATGTTGATTATTTTTGAATGCTTTATTTTTTTTTGAAGAAAAATAAGTATTGTATATTTTTAAAATACAATAGTACAAAGTAAATTATATAAACAATATGCATAGTATATTTTTGTGTTTATTGAATAACAGGAATATATTGATTATTACACTTACATCATACTAAAGTAAGGCTAAATAAGAATATATTACGATTAGTAAACATCTTGTGATAAAACACTAAATTCTAGTACTGAATTTTGGATGAATATTTTATGTAACATCTTTGACTTTGCAAGATGAAATTTTTTTTTAATATTTTGAAAAATCCATACTCATTATAAAGTTAATTTTGTTTTTCTGTAGAATGTTTTTCCTATGAATTTTTTTTTTAAAAAATAAGATAGTTTAATAATATTAATGATGAAATATTCTGCTAATAAGTAAATATATTTATAATAAGTTAACCATAGTGAGAAACCAAATGGTAACATTTTTTTTTATTTTGTCTTAAGTATAAATATATAACTAAACTATAAACTATTTTTATATAACTTAGTAGATAAAAATGTAAGATTAAAATAAGGATATCCATTGTAAATAGTGTACATAAATTGTTTATTTTATTTGTTGTTGTTAATAAACTTTGTTAAAATTTGTTTTTCAAAATTTTTGTGTCTTGATTGTTTATTTCTCCACTTCACTGCATGAAATCACGATATATATTCATAACAATTGAAACAAAAATATAATTTTGCACAAAAAGATAAATAGAGAGTTATATTTAAGAATTTAAATATTTTATTGGTATTCTTTTAATTAAATAATTATAATTTTACATTGTTTTATTGGTCATAAATCAGTTATCACAATAGTATATTGAATTATATGCTATCAGTTGCCACACATCCTTTGTTTATCAGATAATCATATGCTACCACATATTTATTATATCATTACATGAAGATAAAAGATTATATAAAATTATTTTATTATTTTATTATGGTAATAAAAATATAATGAAAAAAAAAGATATCCAGTAGTAGTTAAACAATGAAGAATATTCTTAGTATTATTTATTATTATTATTTTAAGTGCAGTAGATTATGACATAAAATCCCTTCTCATATTTTACTACCGTATTTTTAAATTAACTTAGAATAAACTTTATGAACCTGAGATTATTTTATTGAGCTAGATTATTAAATAAAAGATTAAGATTTAATTACTAGTTTAGTCTTAGTGAGTAGCAGTTATTAAAGTCATAAGAATACTATGAGTTTGTTATTTAAAATAGTAATAAGGGGGATAGTGTTCTTATGCCATTGAGGTAGTATCCTGTGAGATATTGGCTCAATGTAATCTATCTTGTCCCCTGTATTTTCACTCCAAGTCTCATGAAAATATTAAATATTTATTTAATTTATTTTATAACTGAACCTTATTCGTATTTTAAATTTGAGCTAGTGAAACATTTTAATTTTAATGCTGAATATTTTATTTATTAATTATTAACTGAGCTAGAACCCATTTTATTAATATCATATATTATCTGGAAGTGAAGATGCACGAGACCGGGTTGGAATATATATATATATCCAAGTACAAGTTGTAATATGTAATAGATTTGAGTATGTTACAGCATATTTATATTTGGAATTTAAATCTTTAATTATTATAAATATATATGTTATAAGTTTATTTCATTATTTTCCATTAGAATCATATATATATATATATATATATATATATATATATATATATATATATATATATATATATATATATATATGCAATTTCACATGTGACCAGAATACATATATAACAAAATGATTATATGATAATTTGTTAAAGTTCTAAAAATCTTTTCAATAGAAATCATGTCACACACACCTGTTTTAAAATTGCATGTCAGCTAAATCTAAAATTTATAATAAATTTTAAAGTGCAACTTAATGAAACCAAACTCATTCAAGCAGTACTAATGTATATACTACTGGGAACCAGTTAGTTAATTTTTATGGTGTTAGAAATTCCAGTTGGTCAAGTGTGTTAAAACTCTAAACTTTTGATTGTTCAATTACAAAATCAGCAATAAAAATATATTCATCTTTTAATGTTATATTCATTTTGGTTTTGTTTGTAAAAAGGAAATTAATAATTTGTCAGATTATGAAAGTGAATGAAAGTTTTTTTTCAAAAATACATTTCTATTTATAATTATAAAAATATTCTACAGTGGAGAAGCTAAAAGAATGTTTGTAACCTATGAGAAAATGCTGTGTATGTCATTGATTTCTTTCACAATTTACATTCATGTAAAAGTAAAGAATTTTTACTAAAATCTTAATTATTTTTCTAAAATAATTATATTTTAGCATATTTTATCAAAATAATTATAACATGCAAAAAAAACATGAAAAAAATACCCTAAAATATAATTTTTTATTTGGAAAATCATAACAAAAAACTTAAACCTGTCAAAATTGTTGGCAAGTGCTCCCTTTTGTTGAACATGAGTAACCACCAATCAGCACTTTAAAAAGTCTGCCTTCTCCTATTGTTAAAACTTTTAATTTAAATATTATTGATTTTTATTTGTTAAATAATTCTAGAGAGGGCAGGTTCTTACAGTACATTTTAAGCTTTAAAATGAGTGTAAATTTGCTTCAATAACATAAATATTACCATTTCTTTTAGCTTATTCTTTAACCAATTCAATTATAATTCAATCTGATACTAAAAAGTTTAAACTAAGATAAAAATATGTGATTAAAAAATTTAACAATAATAAAGTCAAATTTTGTAAATTTAAGTATAATGTGTAAACAAGCAAATGGATTTCCATGCCCTGAATCTAGCTTGTGGGTAAATATAATATAGGAATAGAAATTAGTTTATATACCCTATATTTTGGCACTGTAATATATTCTATTATAAATTTTATAATGTTGTTGCTGCACAAACCCATGCGAATTTGAATTTTAGAATGTGTAGCTAGAAAGGCCACATATTTGTCATCTTTCTATGGAAGAATAGTCTCCTCCAAACCCCCATCCTACATGCTGCCATGGAATAACCATCACCACCAGAATGAAGAATTCCAGTGACTGCTTGCTGACAAAAGAAAGATGTCACAAAAAATAATCTATTAAGAGAAAAATGTGAGTGCCTACTCCTAAATGTCAGATGACTCAGTTGCACAAAGAAATTTGGTAATGCTTCTTCAAACTGCAGAGCTCTATAAACTTACTTTTAAACCTATAATTCATTTACTAAGCTAGCTACCATTACTGTCCATTTTCACTGTAAATTTTAATTAAATTAAAACTTTTTTAAAGTAAACTGACTAAAGTGTAACCATAAACTTGCCTATAAATTAAATTAATATAACTTATTCTTTTGACTATAATAACTGTAATCAGTTATTATTTAAAATCTGTTATAATCTAAGGCCATACCTTTCTCATTTGATTACTTTATTTCATTTATTGATTTTATGTGTTATAATATGCCAATGTTTCAAGACAGAAAGTGGTTAATTTAGTTTTGGGGAGAGACAATTAGAAGCTCTCCAGCATAAGATTTATAAGTGCTCTTTAGCAGAAATGAGACAATGCTTTGAAATCCTATTCGATGAGATAACAACAGATCACTATGCACTACGACAGCACAAATAGGTTAAGAGAAGAAATTGCCTCTCATCAGATAGGAATACTACATCTATCTGACAATAAAAGCAATAAAAAAAACTCCATAGGAAAAGACTGCAATCATTTTGCCGACTTATGATCGCATTCCATAGGCAAAAATAAAGTGTGTGGCATGAAAAGCGATTCTGTCCATAGCGAATCTCATACTACATCTACTACTTACACCAATATATCCAATCCATTGACCTAATTCAACTACAAAACAAATAACCTAAGATTACCCTCCCCTAATATAACTTTACAAATCTATATAGCCATTCATGCCCAACTTAAGTTTAACATTTATATAATTTAATTTATTGCAAAACAAAAATCATCAATAAAACTTAAAGAACAAAAAAAAAATAAATGGACATGATTTTACAAAAAAGAAATACATCAAATAAAATTATAACTAATTAATAAATAATTTAATTTGGTCAGATAGGAATCTATTTGTATTTTTTTTTTAAATATAGAAAGTTTTTAATTTAATGTTCAAGAATTTGTCTAAAGTTCTTACGATTTTAAAAGATCCATAATTTGTAATGGTTTGTAATTTTGAACAGGAATTCCCACACCATCCTGAAGATATTGGTATCCAGTTAGCCGTTGTTTTTTTATTTATCCAGGAGGTCTTTTACTTTAGCTGGTCCTTAATGTATAAAACAATCGATCATTTCTCTTTCTTTATTTTTATAACCACTGAAGGAATTGAATGTTCATCTTTCAATCCCTTCTCCAACACTCTACATCTTAACACATATCTGTCCTCTTGTAATAACTAACTAATAATTTCCAAACTTTTCCTTTTATATTAATTTTAAGGATTCAATTGACATTATGTCATCAATGTGAGTGTCCTTTCGCTGAGGTCCGATTCCATTGTTTTTCTCTCCTATCTGACCTTTGCTTATACATTTTAAATGCCCAAGGGCTAGTTTATATTAACCTAATTAAAACAATCATTTCCATTTTCTGATTAATTAATGTGTTTTCCAAACTTAAAGATATATTTTTATCTTTAAATCTTTTTGTGTTTTTGTTTTTAAAATACTTTTTCTATTTTTAATAAAGTTTTATTTTAATAATTTTTTTTCATCTGTGCGATTTTATATACATATATATGAGTTTAGTAGAGAATTTTAACTTTCAATTTTTAATTCTTAAAAAGGAAGTTTTATTTGCGAACTTTTATTCTTTTCATGTTTACTAATAAAAAAAACCAATGTAACGTTGTCTGTGCCCATTACATATCAGTAAACTTGCTTTAAAAAAATGAACAAAAAAAATATTTTACTTAGGGTTAGTAATTACGGTACATGATTAACAAAATTTACAAAACATTCGGTTAGTATAAAGACTATATATAAAAAAAATGTTGACTATCATTTCCTAAGGACCATTTACGTCTACACCTCCTCCCCCAAGTGTTCTATTTTTTTATACATTTTATTTTTACACATGGCATGACAAGCAAATTTTATAAATTATTTATTTAAGAAGATTGCATTGAGGTAAATATGTTTTAAGGAATAATGGGTTTAAACATGTATATTTGCAGCACAATTATAAATACCACCAACTTATTTATAACTGATTGAAATACATACATAGGGTTACTCTGACATATTTCCCAAAGGTACTCATCATAAGGAACCACATTTCAATCATAAACTTACATGGATGTGTGAGCCTATACACGTTAAAGCATAATATATATTAACAAACAAAAAAAAAACATATTAATTGCAACCTTTTGATTTTCTTTCTAACAAAATACAGTGTAAAATTATTTATATCTTTCCGTTGGTTTTTAATATATGTGCTATTTCTTTCTGGCAGTGCTTTTATAAGATTTAACGTATACGGCTTTATGTAAATAGTTAAGAATATTAATACTTTATTAATAGATCAGCCCAAGTTGGGTGGCCTGTTATAATGATCCAAAGAATAGGGACTTAACATAATCTGCACTACAATGGCGCCATCTAGGCATTTGAACCTAGAAAAAATTATATAGTAGGCAGATACATGTTCAAAAAACAAAATTTATTTATTTTATATTGGTTGATTCCAGTCTTTAACCCATTGTCACTAGCTCAGTGGAATAGCAGAGATTTATATTTTATAAATTCTTATCTAAATTTTTTTTTTGAAAAAAAAAGAATAAAATAAGCCACTGCCAGTAATTATACACACAAACATTTATTAACGCACATATACATTTTGAATTATTTTAACATTACTTTTACTTTATAATTTTAACTTGATTTTAGAATTTGATTTTACATTTTAATTTTTATAAGTTTACATTTTAAATTTTATAAGTTTGCACAGATGGATTTAAAAAATGTGTTTTTAATGTTGAGTATGGATCGATTACATAGATTACACGGTCAAAAATATTTCAAAATAAACATAAATGATCAAAATATAAAATCATTGGTGGAATTGCAGAGGGAAATTTATAAGAAACCCAATAGCATTCATCATAAGATGCCGCAGAGACACCAATAACTTAATATTCTAATCGAATATGAAAACCAACAAACATAAGTAACCATTAATGAATCCATGTAAGCGTCTCTACCCAACTTAATTTTAATACATTTTTATTTAGTGTTGAGTAAGAAGAGACTACACAGATTTGAATTTGAAAAAGAAAATATTCTATCCTTGTTTAACCTTAGGTCAAAAGTTCGAAGTCAAACTGGCATCAATCCATCTGATACATTGATGTATTCAATGTAGCATGAAAATACAACAGCACAATATACTATACTGTCAGAAATGGACATCTGAACAGTATAGTTAGAGAAAACAATGACTCTTGTCCAATACAGGAATATTACATCTGTATGGCAAAAAGAACAATAAAATAAAAACTCCATAGAAAGGCACTGCAGCCTTTTTAGCTGACTTACAATCCCATCCATAGGCAAAAAAGGTTTTGTGAGGCATATACAGCAATTCTACCCATAGCGAACCTCATACTACATCTACTAATTACACCAATATATCCAATCCATTGATCTAATTCAACTACGAAACAAACAACCTAAGATTACCCTCCCCTAATATAACTTTACAAATCTATATAGCCATTCACGCCTGACTTAAGTTTAACATTTATATAATTTAGTCTAATAAAAAACAAAAATCATAATAAAAACTTAAAAGAACAACAAAAATAAATGGAAATGATTTTAAATAAAATAAAAATTACATCAAATAACATTATTAATATTAATTTACATTGGTCAGATAGGATTCTATTTGTATTATTTACTAAAAAGTTTAGAATTTAGAGTTCTTATTGTTTTCAAATGAATATAAAGTTCTTATGATTTTTAAAACGTCCAGCTTTATCTGTTGCATGCCATTTGAATGTGAATTCCCATGCCATCCTAAAAAGATTGGTATTCTGTTGGCCATTTCATTTATTCATCCAGAGGTTTTTTACTTTAGTTGGTCCTCAATATAAAAAACGATGTTTCATTTTTTTTTTCTTTAACAACTGAAGGAATTGAAAGTGCATCTTTCAATCCCTTCACCTCCAACTCCGCACTAACACATATCTGTCCTCTTGTAATAACTTACTAATAATTTCCAAACTTTTCCTTTTATATTAATTTTAAAGACTCAATTGACATTATGTCATCTATGTGATGGTCCTTTTGTTGAGGTCCAATTCCATTGTTTTTCTCTCCTATGTGACCTTTGCTTATACATTTTAAATGCCCAAGGGCTAGTGTATATTTAACTAATTAAAACAATCATTTCCATTTTCTGATTAATTAATGTGTTTTCCAAACTTAAAGATATATTTTTATCTCTAAATCTTTTTGAGTTTTTGTTTTTAAAATACTTTTTCTATTTTTAATAAAGCTTTACTTTAATAATTTTTTTTTCATCTGTGCGATTATATATATATATATATATGAGTTTAGTATAGAATTTTAATTTTTAATTTTTAATTCTTAAAAAAGAAAGTTTTATTTGCGAACTTTTATTCTTTTCATGTTTAATAATAAAAAAAACAATGTAACGTCGTCTGTGCCCGTTACAATATATATATAATTGTTTAATTACTGCATTTATAAATATTTAATCATATAATTACGTATATTGCTTTGAAAAAATACAGATATCGAATAATATTATAAATATATGAACTATATTAATATTTAATTAACCTTTTCTTAACATAATTACTATATGCTATCTGAAGAACTGGATAGAGTTAGTTTCCACAGATAAAAACTATATATTAGGCACATTAATTAATTAATTTCTATATATTATTTTGTATTACTATGCATTGTGAGTGCATTTTTACTAAGCACTTTGCATGCATTAACATTTTTCTATATCTGGCAGATTAGCAGTGGAGGCTGTTCCCATCCATCTCTTTTCAGGTTTAGAGCACCAAGCACATTACTGAGTTTAAGGCCAGAACACTTGAGTATCCGAACCAAGATCCTGAACTAATGTTTATTATTGTAGCAAGTTGTTCGCTCTTAGAGCACTGAATACTGGCTACTGAAGTGGCATGATTAATTATACATTCGAACCAGGATCTTTAATTTTAATATTTTAGTGCCATAGTTTTCAGATCCCAAATCTAAGGGTGACCAGCTCTTCTTTTTCCACATTAATGAAAGCTCAGCATTAGCCTGAACTTGGAATCTGGTTTTACCTAATGAATCTGTATTTTGACCATGTTAATTGATCATGGGCAATATATTAATTATAGTAGCTTAAGCCTCTATATCTCTATCATCCTAGTAAATCTTTAACTTGCCATTAGAAAACCTGAAGAATAGCTTGGCATATCATAATAGTAGATGTGATTCATAAACCACAGATAATAGTATAAATTAAATTACCATACAAAAGATAAGACTGGTGAACCAATTATATCATCATTACTGTAATGTCTGCATGTGTAATCCATTTGCCCAATGCTAAATAACTATGTTCTTTTTATTTCAATTAATTTATTTAATCATTATTTATTAAGCACATTTAAAATTAACATTTGTTTAATGTTATTTCTCTCAATCTATTCCAAGTCATCCAAACTCTTTATTAATATATATTATGCATTATCATACTTAAGTCATAGAATTTTAAATAGTTCATTTAACTATAATTATAGTTTAGTTATTATTTTTTCCCTGAATCTCATGTTTCTTCCTTTGCTCAACCAGCTTGCTGAAGAAATTGAGACTGGGTGTAACCTGATAAATGTCATTCATATGGTATTAAATTATGAAGTGCATGTAAATGAGTTGAAGTACAGTCAGATTTGAGGTCTCACCACTTCATCTAGATCAGCTTTGAGGTAATTTGTGTGGACTCTGGATTTTATTGAGTGAATGCACAAGTATGACCGTTACAATATATATATATATATGTATATATATATATATATGAAAGCATCATAATATTTATTTTTGGAAAGTCAAGGACTTTTAAATAACATTAGTTTGTAGATAATATTAATTATTATATCTTATTATTGCTAATAAAAATACAAATTCTCATAATAACAACTACTAAAGAAATAGTAAATCAAAAAATTCAGTTATGCAGATATTTGTTATTGAAATTTTTATAGTTATAATTAATAGAATTACATTTTTCATGTGTATGTATGTTATTTTTAGAATAAGATTGTTTGTTAAAAAATTTTCTAGTTAAGATTAACATTTAAAATTATTTTATATAGTAGTAAGTTTTATTGATCTTTATAATAATAATAAAGTTGTGTTAACACATATAATGTAAAGATGTATAAATTAACAAATTAATTGTAGTCAAAAAATTAAAATGGCTAATTGCTTCTGAGAAAGTGTTTTTCTAATAATCATAGCCTGTTATGACTCTCTCTCATTGGAATCATAATATATGTACAATATGCAATCTTTATGAAAATGGATAAATTAGCCCATCTTTTGGATATAAAAAACATGATTCTTTGCAATTAATGGTGAAGAAGTCTTCTGATATGAAGTAAGCATCATTTACCTTATGTTTTAACAGCATGCATCTCAGTACAAACCAATTTTGCAGAGGCAGATTCAAACTCATGTCTGGATACTTTTTGATGTTGTGCAAAAACTGAAGGCCATTCCAGGTTAGTATGCAACTTATACCTATACTTATGTTGCAACAACCTAGTAGCAATGGAGGGTCTGGTCTCACCATAGTATGAGGCTTTGCATCAATTGTGAGGGTGTTCAACATTATACATGGCCTGTTGTGTCTGATTAATAGCTATGGAGTCTTTAGTATTGTTAATAAGCCTATTAGTTGAGAGAGGTGTGTGAAAACTCAAATGAAACTCTGAAGAGAAAGTCCTATAAAATCTCCTATGCAAAGAAAGCACATAAGGAACCAACGGCCAAGGCTTGTTATCTCTAACTCTGTGTATTCCTATATTATTAATAAAATGTCTAATCTTACTATAAACTATAATGTGCTTGTATAATAATGTCTACTCTATATTGCATAAACATATTATTAAATAATTTGAATAAAAAAAGCTTAAAGAATAAAGCATAACTCCTTGCAACCCTATGCTGAATGTATAGACATCAATCTAATGTTGTATATATATAAAGCATATTTTGTGGATTCATCCGTGTTAAAAAAATTTAAATATTGATATACCAACATTTCAACTTGATCACACAAGTCATCCACTGGGTGATAAAAGGTAAAAAAAATTTAACATGGATGAACCCGCAAAATATGTCTTGTATATATGCAACCCGTGAAAATTTCGGTATCAACATATATATATATATATGCTTTAGAATCACATGTCTGAATGAAGTTTAAAGAGAATTATCTTTACACTTATTTCTAGTCTCTATGACTGTGAATTTTTGATTGAACATTGTACAGTCATTCAGTAAAGATAATCTCTTGATTATTTATATTGCACCTGTGAAAACACACCTGTAATTCCACATACATTTTGTAATCATATATGTAGGGTAAGTGTATTTATTAAAATATAACAAAAGAAATGCATCTGATTTAAAAACTGATGATATTATAGTAAAATAGAGAACCAATAAAACACATTAATTAAGATATTTAATAAATATATTTTAAAAGTGATGTTGATTCTATTCTAAACAATACCTTTTTAATACATGTTTTGTATTGACAACACATGCAGAAACAATCACATATATTGAATATATTTTCAATGTTAAAATTTTATATGTCCAAAAGTCTGAGAAAATATCTTAATGTTTATTTTATCATTTCATAATTATTATTAATAATCTTAAAATATTATTATTGTTGTCATTTGTAAATAACTCATTCTTGTAAATAAAGCATAATTTAATTATTAAATAACTTTGATGTTTGTGTTTTTTTTTTTTACATTTTGCATCATCATCTAATTGGTAGTTTATAGTCACATGATATCCTTATATTTTAATTTACAACATGATATTTTAGATTCATTTTATAATGTAGTCATCAATAGATTACAGATTAATGTTATTCTTACCAATAGTATTTAGTTTCTTTGAAATAAAAAAAATGGCATAATAAATAAATCGTTATGATTTATTACATGGAGTAGTTAGTCACATTAGCACATCTTAATATATGATTAAATTATTAAAATCAGTTCACAATGTATTCATTTATATCTTTTAAACATAAAAATTAGTTGTAGTAAAATGTAGTTAAGTACAATAAAATGCTTTTTGTTATCTAGTTACATGGATCAAAGATTTATTATTAATTATTTATAAAACCCTGATATACCATTAATTTTATTTATTTTATTATTATTTTAAAAATCTGAGAGAATTTGTTAAGCCCCTAAGAAGTATTTAGTTAATTTAACTTTTATATCTTTACAATTTGGCATCCATGTTATCCATTTTCAATAAATATCTTTTCTATTGAATTTAATTATTATACTGTTACAATTTAGTTGGATTAACCTTTGACAGCCTTTACATATGAATATATAATAGTTCATGGAAACTTTTTGGAACAACTATATAGAACATTAAAGTATATTATCAGGTTTCTATAAAAAAATAATTGCCTTATGTGGACAAAAATGTTATCCTGTGTGGTTATTGCAAACGTATTGAAAGTTGTGAACAATTAATTAAAAATTATATAAAAAAGATAAAATAAAACAAACTAAAGACTCCATGTTCATCCATTCATAATAAAAATTATAATAACAATCAACCCTTAAGCTATCAACAATCTCAACCTGTAGTCAAGTTGCAGTCTTTAGTGTCTATATAAACATATCAAACCGTAGATAAAGGTTGTAGCACTTTTATTGATAATAGATATTGCATTGACTACATGATAAGATTATTGATAAACCTATTAAAGACTTGAGTAATTAGCTTTATTGTCTTAAAAATTATAATAAAAAAATGAGACTCAAACTTGACATGAAAAAAAACTAGTCAGGTTAATTTAAATTTAGATGATGATTTTTATTTATTTGTGTAAAGAAACTCTCCCATATGGTTGATAGTTTGGCTATTAATTTATATTTATTAATATAATTTGCTCTTTCCAAAATTTATATAGTTTCCATAAATATATATTAACGATGATGATTCCATTTTCCAAAACATCAATAATTGGATACATTATTATTCTCTACAATTATTCCCAAAAGTTTCCATGATTTGCCCATTATATATATATATAACAAGATTTTTATAAAATATTCCATAAAATATAAATGGCAATCCAATATTGCTTTGTAGATTTTATATAAAAATTTATTAATAAAGGAAATGTCATTTGAAATATGCAAGCAGAAATAAGAATAAAAATTTTCATATTCAGATTTCTATCAATAGTGCAATATTCTAAAGTTATATATAATTAAAATCGTTATTTAGAAGACTTTAAAAATATATCCAAATGTAAACTTATATATATATATATATAAATCAATAAATCTTTGTAAACAGAATACATAGACTTGAATATATAAATATGAAATATATATATATATATTGACTTAAGTCAATGATTTCCAATGCTGAAACCTGAACTCTATTTAATGTAAAAGAATACAACTTTTTGGAAATCATAGTTTCGAAATAAAAAGTATTCTATTTTTTTTTATTAAAAAAAAAAACTGAATAAAAGAAAAAGAAAAAATAGTTCTAGAAAGTATACTAATACTATATATATATGTTGATATGAAGATTTTCATGGGTTGCATATATAAAAGATATATTTTGCGGGTTCATCAGTGTTAATAAATTTAAATATTAGTATACAGGAGGTTTCAACTTGATCACACAAGTCACCTACTGGGTGATAAAAGATAGAAAGACGGTTGTAGGGGCGTTACAATCACTGATTTGAAAAAAACGTTAAAGTTCCACCAATAGAAAAAATGTTAAATTAAAAATGTTTTTTAAAAAAAAACTTTCCAAATAGGAGGAAGTTTGCATTATCATCTCACTTATTAATACAATCTGGCCTTTTAAATATCTCAATGGCTTCTCTGATTTTACACTGGTAGAGATTATCACATCTGGATATGATATGATAATTTCTAGCAGTGTAAAATCACAGAAGCCATAGAGATACTTTAAAGGCCAAATTGTATCAATTGTCAAGCTATTGATACAATCTGTCTGGCCTTTTAAGTATCTCAATGGCTTATCTGGTTTTACACTGGTAGAGATTATCAAATCTGGACATGATGTGATAATCTCTACCAGTGTAAAATCTGAGAAGCCATAGAGATACTTAAAAGGCTAGGTTGTATCGATAAGCAAAATATTACATGCAAACTTTCTCATATTTAGAAAGATTTAAAAAAAAAAAAACATTCTTAATACAACATTTTTGCTATTGGAAAAACTTTAACGTTTTTCCCCCCAAATCAGTGATTGTAGCAACACTACAACCATCTTTCTACCTTTTATCACTCAGTAGATGACTTGTGTGATCAAGTCAAAACATCAGGTATATTAATATTTAATTTTTTAACATGGATGAACCCACAAAATATGTCATATATATATATTAATAAAACGAGTATACTATTGCTGAGAGTATAAATGTCATTCTATATCAAGGATGTTTTTTTTTAATATAGAAGGTGTATATACATATATCCAAAGGCTTTTGAAATACAGATTTCACTTATATACAACTTTGGGTCATATAGACATTTTTTTTTTCACTTTCCATATCACAAAAAAATATTTCTACTCTAAGCAACAATTTAAAACGAAATAAATTTATAATATTTAAAAATTATATGCAGATAAATATAAAACAGCCTTCAATTTTAAACCACTTACTAAAAAAATAATCAGCTGTTGTCTATACATCACATGATCACCATTTCTTATGCATGGGGTGTTTTGCCTGTTTTCTATGGGATGAGTTTCGGTCTGGTTGTATTAATAGTTACAATTGCTAGATATCTATTATCTGACAAATAAACTAATAAGTGGCTGGGTAGACTGCGTAAAACTTTTTTTTTTTAAAAAAAAAAGTCAATTTATGTAAAATTAATGAATTGTATAAAAAAAATCAAAGCTACAACTAGATTTGAGATTAGAATGTAATATCTGTCATTTAATAAGAATCATCAATATTATAAACACAATCATCAAAAATGGTAACAAATTTAATCCATTATGCTGTTTTATATATATTTTTAATCACACAATATAAAATAAAATACCATTACATAACAGCAATAATTATATATATAAAAATAAAAATAATACAGAAAACCTTTTTTCAGTAAATATTTGTTACCCCTGTGATGTAAAATATTTTAAACCTTTAATTTACATTACAAATATAGGTTATCAATCTTTTATATTTATAAAATTAACTAAAACCAATAATAATAAAACAATCCAAATACTTACAACTATAATAAATAATATAGAAAAAAAATGTTCAACTTTCTGTTTTCTCCTCCTCCCGCGTTATTTCATTTCTTTTCCCCAATATTTGTAGAAAAAAGGCTTTCCTGGTATTATTATTTTTATAATACATACACAATAATTGCAGTTATATAATGATATTTTAATTTATATTATACTGTGTGATTTGCATACCCAATATACTAAATCGGAATCAAGCAAACTATAAAAGTCAATATAATAATTATTGTAAACAATACATATCTAATTATTAATTAGCTTTTTCACCTGTTCTCTAAAAAAGATTAACATATATGGACAACAAGAAAAAAAAAACATTTAACTAAATCAATTTAGGAAATCAAATAAATTAAAAGTAAAAATAGAAAATGCAATTTAAAGCCATGAATAACTAAACTATCATAAATATAAACGTTATACATATAATATATATTATACATATAAAATGTATAAGTAAATCAAATGAAACACATTTAATTGAGATACAATGGACGATTGATTTAAACATTATTTTTTCTAACCAAAGTGTTTAATCAACCTTCTATATTAATAAATGAGTTACAAAAATAAATGGCCACTTTATTCTTGTTAAATTGTGACTTATGCTAGTTTAGTGAATATTTTAAAATATTTATTGTACAATGTCATGAGTTTTAATTTCGAATGTTAAATATATATGTTAATTGACTCATAGTAAAATCATGAAAAACTCCAGGTATTACTTTGAAAATTAAATACATGTTTAAATTAAATAATAAAAATGTCACATTTTAAAAGATAGTATAAAACTGTTTTAATTTTTTTTAAAAAGCAATCAATTTTTATTTTTCAACTTTTTGCAAACTCCGTTATAAAAAGAATTGATATTTAAAATACCAAAGTTTCATACAAAACAAATCCATTTGTAATTCAAAACTCAATCATAATGACAATATTTAAAAAATAGGGCTTCTTTTTACTTAAAAAATAAATAATAAAAAGCTGTCAGATTAAAATTTTAAAACATTTCATTCAAAATGAAATAGCAATCCTGTTTTTCCTAATTATATATATATATATTGTAACCATCCAGAGAATAAAGGACTTAACGTAATTTACACTACAGGGCGCCACTAGGCAATTGAACCTAAAAAAATTTTTTTATTTTATTTTATACATTTTGATTCCGGTCGTTAGCCCAATGTCACTAGCTCAGTGGAATAGCAGAGATTTATATTTTACAAGAAAGTTTTGACTAAGAATATATAAAAAAGAATAAAATAAGCCACTGCCAGTAATTATACACATAAACATTTATTTACGCACATATATAATATTTAAAATTGTTTTAGTATCAGTTTACATTTTAAAATTTAATTTACATTTCTAACTTTGATTTTTGATTTTAATTTACATTTAATTTTTATAAATTTACATTTTAATTTGTATAAGTTCGCACAGATGGATTTATAAAAGTTTGTTTTATAATCTTGAGTATAGATCGGTTACATAGATTACACGGTTAAAAACATTTCAAATTAAACATCACCAATCAAAATACAAAGTCATTGATAACGTCAATTGCAGAGGGAATACAAGAAACCCAATAGCATTCATCATAAGATGCCGCATTGATATCGATGACTTATATATTCCAATCGAATATGAAAACCACAAACATAAGTAACCGATAACGAATCCATGTAACATCCATACCCAACTTAAATTTAATGCATTTTTATTTAGAGTGTCGAGTATGAATAAACTACATAGATTTGCATTTGAAAAGAAAATATTCTATCCTTATTTGACCTTAGGCCAAAAGTGGCAGTCAAACCAATGTCAATCCATCTGATATATCAATGCATTCATTGTAACATGAATACGGCAGCACAAAAGGTTAAGAGAAGAAATTGCCTCTCATCAGATAGGATACCATGTCTATCTGATGAGAAGAGCAATAAAAAAACTCCATAGGAAAGGACTGCGGTATTTTGCCGACTTACGATTGCATTCCATAGGCAAAAAGAAAGTGTGTGGCATATTAAATGATTCTGCCTGTAGCGAATCTCATACTACATCTACTAATTACCCCAATATATCCAATCCATTGATCTAATTCAACTATGAAACGAATAACCTAAGATAACTCGCCCCTAATAAAACTTTACAATTCTATATAGCCATTCACACCCGACTTAAGTTTAATATTTGTATAATTTAATTTAACGAAAAACAAAAATCATAAATAAAACTTAAAAGAACCAAAAAAATAAATAAATAAATGAAATGATTAAAAAAAAAAGAAATACATCAATAAAAAGAATTAATAAGGAATTTAGTTTGGTCAATAGGATTCTATTTCTATTTTTTTTTTTTTAAATATTGGAAAAGTTTATATTTTAAAGTTCTTAGTATTTTCAAACTAATATTCATTTAAGTTCATAATGTGATTATGGTTTTAGAAATGTTCATTAGTTATCCGTTGCTTGCCATTTGGAATCCAGCATTCAAATCCCTCGATGATCATGTGGTCCTCAATATAGGAAAGGCAATGTTTCATTTTCTTTTTTTATAACAACTGAAGGAATTGAAAGTGCGTCTTTCAATCCCTTCACCTCCTACTCTCCGACTTAATACATCTCCATCTTCTTTTAAATATTCTTCACTCACTAAAAATTTTATTATCAAACTTTTTCTTTTATACATAATTTTAGTATCCAGTGGACATTACGTCATCGATGATGATGATCCTTCCATTGAGATCCGATTCCCCGATGGATCTTTTTCATTGGCCATTAGTTTCTATTGTTTTCCTATCTGACCATTGCTTATACATTTAAATGCCCAAGGGCTAGTTCACTTGGACTAATTAAAATAATTGTTTCCATTTTTTCAATAACATTAATTAATTTGTTTTGTACAAACTTAGATATATTTTTATCTTTAAATCTTTTTAAGTTTTTGCTTTTAAAATACTTTTTCTATTTTTAATAAAGATTCTTTTTTTAATAATTTTTTTTCATCTGTGCAATTATATATATATATATGAGTTTAGTATAGAATTTTAATTTTCAATTTTTTAATTCTTAAAAAAGAAGTTGTATTTGCGAACTTTTATTTTTTTCATGTTTACTAATTAAAAAATAATGTAACGTCATATGTGCCTGTTACATATCAGTAAACTTGCTTAAAAAAAAATAAACAAAAAAAAATATTTTACTTAGGGTTAGTAATTACAGTACATGATTTACGAAAATTTACCAAGACATTCGGTTAGTAATTTTACGAAAAGACTATATACAAAAAAGAAAAATGTTGATCATCATTTTCCAATTGAACCACTCATGTTTACACCTCCTCCCCCCAAGAATTCTATTTTCTTTATATTTCAATTCTAACAACAGCACGACAAGCAAATTATATAAATTATTTATTTAAGAAGGTTGCATTGAGATAAATATCTTTTAAGAAATAATGGGTTTAAACATGTATATTTGCAGCACAATTATAAATACCACCAACTTATTTATGACTGACTGAAATGCTTACATAGGATTACACTGAAGTAAATTTCCAAACAGTACTCATCGTAAGGTACCACATTTACCATCATAAACTTATGTGGCTGTGCGCTCCTATACTTGTTACAGCATAATATATATTAAACAAAAAAAAACATATTAATTGCAACCATTTGACTTTCTTTTTAACAAAGTACAATTTACAATTATTTATACTTTCTCATGTTTAATATATGTGCTATTTACTCCTGGCAGTGCTTTTATAAGATTTAAAGTATATGACTTTATGTAAACAGATAAAATATTTGATTTTGAACAGAAATCATAAATAAAACTTAAAAGAACCAATAAATAAATAAATAAATAAATGAAATGATTAAAAAAAAAAGAAATACATCAATAAAAAGAATTAATAAGGAATTTAGTTTGGTCAATAGGATTCTATTTCTATTTTTTTTTTTTAAAATACTGGAAAAGTTTATATTTTAAAGTTCTTAGTATTTTCAAATTAATATTCATTTAAGTTCATAACATACTTACAGTTTTAGAAATGTTCATTAGTTATCCATTGCTTTCCATTTGGAAACCAGTGTTAAAATCCCTCGATGATTCTGTGGTCCTCAATATAGGAAAAGCGATGTTTCATTTTCTTTTTTTTATAACAACTGAAAAAATTGAAAGTGCGTCTTTCAATCTCTTCACCTCCGACTCTCTGACTTAACCCATCTCTGTCTTCTCTTAAATTTTCTTCACTCACTAAAAATTTTATTATCAAACTTTTTCTTTTATATATAACTTTAGGATCTAATGGACATTATGTCATCGATGATGATGATCCTTCCATTGAGGTCCGATTCCCCCGATGGATCTTTTTCATTGGCCAATAGTTTCTATTGTTTTCCTATCTGACCATTGCTTATACATTTAAATGCCCAAGGACTAGTTCACTTGGACTAATTAAAATAATCATTTCCATTTTTTCAATAGCATTAATTAATTTGTTTTGTACAAACTTAGATATATTTTTATCTTTAAATCTTTTTAAGTTTTTGCTTTTAAAAACTTTTTCTATTTTTAATAAAGTTTCTTTTTTTAATAATTTTTTTCATCTGTGCGATTTTATATATATATGAGTTTAGTATAGAATTTTAATTTTCAATTTTTAATTATTAAAAAAAAAAGTTTTATTTGTGAACTTTTATTTTCTTTATGGTTACTAATAAAAAAAAATAATGTAACGTCTTATGTGCCCATTACAATATATATATATATATATATATTCTACTGATCGAAATTGTATGTTAACTCAAAACGATTCACAGCCAGGGTAAAAGTACCTCGAATCCAACCATACGCGAGATCAAAGATAAAGAATACTTATGGATTACCCATCTCTAAATCTTCAAATTAACATCATTCTCAAGGCAAGCAATTAATCTTTTCCACACTCTGACTCACTAGCATCAATGGTGGAGCATGAGACTCAGCTAATTCATATGTCTAACTCTAATTATTAACTTTAATTAGACTATCTATTTATTTAAATATAAAATGGTATGTGTATGACCTTGAGTCATCAGATAGCAGCACAATAATTAATTAGAAAATACTAATTTTAGAATGAAGGAATAGAGATGAACCACAGGCAGCTAAATTCACATATATATTTAATAAAACATTTTTGTAATTTATCTAATGTCTTTGATTTGATTTTATAAATTATTTAACACAAATTTCTATTCTGTCATTTATTATGCCTCTGGTGAGAGAGTGGTATAGTTTATATGCCAATATAACAAATGTCATGAGTAGCAATTTATGGAAGATGTCCATCCAAGTCTGAGATATCGGAATGGATATTTTAAAAAGCTATTTTAAACATAATTCTCTTATGATTGAATTTATTTTAAGAGAGAAATGATTAACTCTAACTATAGGAACTGATGTCGGAGAGAGTGACATATTTAAAATATAAATAGATCACAATATTTGCAAATAAATATTTCAAGATTTAAAATACATAAATTAATCAGATTGTGGTCAATCTGCCATAATGTGCTCAGACAAAGGAAAGTGAACAAATCCTAGCCTATGATATTACATTACCATCATAGATTCAATTTACCTGCCCCTGTTCCTGTGACACCAAGAAATAAAAAAATAATGGTCTGCACCATTGGCAAATCTAAAATATTTCAGGTGGAAGAAATAAAAATCACTGAGGCTAACTAAAGTCCGCTTACCCTGGGTCTTACCATTTTTGACTTTCATATCCTGATAAATCATGGCAAGTGAAATTATCATGTGGTCTAGTTTTGATATAGTGATCACAAGGAACAAAAGACAAATAATCAAGCCAAATGCCCGTGAGGCAAAATACAAGTACTGGAAAATATATTTTAGCCTTTACATATAGAATTTGTGCTGAACTAAAGATCACACAAATGTAATACGGATTGACCAAAATCAGACAAACAAGAATAAAATAAGCATTAATTATTATTAGGAATATTTGTAATTAGCAAACCGTCTCTCCCATCAACATAAAATCTTACTAACATTTCAAATAACATTCTATTACTCTCTTATTATTTAACATGAATATAATTTATAAACATCCTCCCTCTCACTCTTTAAAAATAAAATAATTTAACTAAATGAATTCTCATATTTGAATCTCATGTCTCCCCACAACCAAACCATGTATGTATAAAATATAAAAAAAGACACAAACATTTGTAAAAAAATAGGGAGTAAAATATATATTTAAGTAAAGCTTTTGTTGATATGGAACAAAAATCAGCATATATTCATTTCATTTTAAGTAATTAATAATAATATTTTCTAAACCGCAATTAAAAGGAAGTTTAGCCTTAAGAAGAGGCATAATTTTAAAACAGAAAGAAAGAGAGCAAAGACATTAGATTTTAAGTAACAGCAAATATATTTTTATAAAATATTAAATTAAATATTTTAAATTACATTATGGGAATTACACTTTAGCAGACATTACAATTAGCAGGAGTTACATTATTGGGTCACTGGAGTTTAGAAGAATAAATTAGGTGGTTAGAAATACTAAATTGGAAACATATTACCTAATTTATTATAGGTTCAAGTGGAAGTTGGAGTCCCATGATGAAAACTGAATTTCCACACAGGCATAGCTAGCTATGAATTGAATAAAAGAGTTCAGCAGTTCATTTTTATGAGGTTTCTCTAACTTATGGTATTTTGATAATCATATTTACAACACAGGAGACAGGCAGGTTGACTCCATCTACTCTGCTAACATACTTCAAAACATTTTTATCATTATTTTAAAAATTTGACTCATGTCGATTTGCCAGGCAATTGCTGACAAAAAACTAGGACTGGCTGACCTCTATTGTTCTCACACTTTATTCATAAAACAGTAATAATCTTTCTTGTAACCTCATAAATTAAAATAACATTTAGAATGGATAGAAAATAAGTAAAATCATTGTTATTAAAATAGGCAAAATTCACTATAAGTATTGCCACACACAGCAAGCTAGAGTAATCAATGGTGTGGCAATACATATAATGAGTTTTGCCTGTTTTAATAACAGTTATAAGCAAGCATAAGAAATGGTGATCATGTGATGTTTATTGGGTTAAAATCATTGTTTCAAGCTTTCCTAAAAATATGAAAATTATTTGCAATATATTAAAGATAAAGCAAAAAAAAAAAACAAATAATATCTTATAAGAAATGATCTATGCCTATTATATAAACCACTTATAATAGACAAAAATGATAACAATGAATTAGATAAATAAACCTTAATATTCCTTATGAATCAAAACACTAATCATAATAAGACAAAATATTATTTATATTTATAAATGATTTATGAATGGATGAGATAATAATTTAATATGCCCTACAAATGTAAAATATCAATGATATTTAAATAAATATATGACTCATTAATTGATATCCAATTATAACTAAATAAAACAAAAGTAATACTAAATCAGTCATGGTATACCAATAATATCAAATACTATTACTAATTAAGTCAATTATAATAAGATTAAATACCTAATAATAGTACAAAATCAAGAAACATAACATATCACTCCACTTTTACCAACTTGCTATACTATAAAATAAAATTAGCCTATTAGATAACATTAAAATTTATAATACCCAATCAAATAAATGCATAAAATAAATGATAGATTCCTACTTGTTGCTTGTTCAAATTCCAAAGACAAATCATATCCAATTTCCTTCAGTTTAATGAAACTAAGTTGTTGAAACTTTAGATTATAACTATCAAGACATATGAAATATTATTAGTGTTTAATATAATCAAGCTACTATGGTCATTGGTCAAAAGATAAAATTGTTTGCAGAACAGACATGGATAAGTGTTAGGATTAGGTCAATAATCATATAGTAAGATCGAAATTATATTAGAAATGATTTAGTAATTTATAAAGGTACATATATCATTAGTATGAAAGTTGAGTAAAGAGAATTGCAATTAGATGTGTAGATATTTTATCTTAAACTATTGTTAATTAAAGTGAATATTATGTCATAAACATCATAATTATATTCAATTATAAAGCTGTTTTGTTCTGTTACAAATTGAGATATTTAAAATCCATTGATGCAAATTGTAAATTCACATTAGATATTAAATTATAATATTAACATTTGATTATAATAAACACTAATAATATTTCATATGATAGTGACAGACTAGTATTTTAACAACTTAGCTTCATTAAACTGAAGAACAATTGAATATAATTTGTTCATAGCATTTGACAAGCAACAAATAGGAATCTATCATTTATTTTATATATTGATATGATAAGTTTTAAGTTTTAATGTTTTAATGTTATCAAATAGGATGATTTTATTTTATAGTATTGTAAGTTGATGAAATGGGAAATATGTGTTAGGTTAATTGATTTTGTATTATTATTAACTATTTAATCTTATTACAATTGACTTAGTTCATACAAGTACACCTGGGTCTCTTTTTATGCTGACTTATTTAACACAATTTTGAAGTTACATGATTCGTGTTTCACCGGAAGTTGATTTCCGATAATGCGCTATTACTTTAAATAATAAATTTTGCGCACTTATGTTATATTGAAAGCAATCACACATTATTGGAATTCGACTTTCATCTTAGTAATTTCAATATTTTCAGCGCTTTATAGTAGTAAGATTTTATGCAATAATGAAATTAAAATCATGAGTTCCACATTTTATGTATACACATATTAAATTTTACAAGATTATAATGTAAATTTGTTCAAACATTGTGCATTTTAAAACATATTCTGTTTTTGCTTTTTAAAAAAGAACGTAATCAATTATTATTTTCCTATTAATGACACTAATCATTAACGAGCTCTTAAATTCCAACGAGAGCTAAATGGTTGTATGTCTGTATATCGTGAGCTTCGTAAACAATTAATAAAATCATTGTCTTAAAGATTAATTACTAATTACGGTGTCACCAGAAAATCATAATAATTAAAACGTGTATAAAAAAATGTAAATTACTGTACTGTAAATTATGCATAAAAATATATTATTGTGAATAAAATTAAATATTATAGTTAAAAAAAGTTTGTCTTGTATCAATTTTTTTCAAATTTGAAATTTTTTATTAGTCATACTTTATTTCCTTATTTTTTTTTTTTGCGTGAATTTTAAAGTAATTTTACATTGGTACTTTACTTTTACGTGAATTTTGAAAAATCATAGACTGCATCTCCCCTTTTTCAATGTAAGTTGCATCTATTTTTGCATGATTTCATTTGCGCATATTTTCTGAGGAACCTATCTATCGTGTAAAACGAGACCCAGGTGTATATTGATATTATTTGAATAGCATGGCTGAGTTAGCATTACTTTTATTTTATTTAGCTGTAATTAGAAATCAATTAGTGAGTCATATATTTAAGATTTGTAGGGCATATTAAATTATTATTTCATCCATCCATGAATCATTTTATTTTGGTAGAAATATAATGAATATTAAACTTTTAGTATAAGTTTATGTTATCATGAACAGCATTTTGACTCACAAGGAATATATTATAGTTTGTTTATTTAATTCTTTATCATTTTATTTTATTATAAATGGTTTATATAATAGGCATAGATCATTGCTTGTAAGATATCTGGTTTTATTGTTTTATCTTTAATCTATTGCAAATTATGCTTATATTTTTATCAAAAACAAACTTCATTAGCGTAGGAAAAAAGGGGGAAAAATATTTTAGCATTGTGCGATTAAATGAATTGGCTAATTAAAGTTCAATAGGTAGATTCTGCCAAGTGTTCACTATCTAATAAAGAAAGTAGAAGAAAAGACAACTTTGTTTTTTAAATGTAAATTAGCTCCAATGTGCTATTAAATAAAGCCTGTGATAATATGGCATTGTTTCTTTATTTTATACTTCTGAATTTCTCAACTTTTTAATTTTTTAATTCTAATTTTTAGAATAACTTGAAACAATGATTTTACTTATTTTGTATTCGGTCTAAATACTACTTAAATTTATGGCAAATTGCAAGAAAGATTATTATCATTGTTTTAGTGAATTACATGTTAGATTGTCATTCATTAATTTATATTCACTTAATTTAGTTTATTATTCTCATTTTGTTACAAATGATGCTACAATTCATGGGCATTATTAAATTAGAATTGTTCTTTCTTAGTTCATATCTTTATTTTCTTACAAATGGTGATCTAGAATAGAGTATGACCCATATTGTTATTATTATAAATGGCATCCAACCAGCAATTGGGCTATATTTTTATTCAAATTATATTAAATTATCATTTTCCCTTGTTATCATTTTTATTCTGTTGCAATATATATATATATATATATATATAGCAACAGAATAAAAATGATATATATATATATATATATATATATATAAATTTTAACAGTAAAAGCTGATGAAGATTACCAAATAATTGAAAGCACTACAAAATAATTTAAACTATAATATTGTATTCCCATAAAAATTTATTTAATTATTGTTTATATATATAATATTTTATAATGGATACTGTATTTTGCATTTAATATATATATATATATAAAATATTATGATTCGATGTCTGTATTTTTAAAGCAATATACATAATTATATAAGTTTTAGTTGACACAGATTACTGGGATAATCGAAAGTGCTCTTAAGTGGATAAATTTTTTTAATTATTTAGTTACTGTATTTACAAATATTCAGTTATATATATATATATTGTAATTCAAAGTCTATGTCACAATCGGTCAAAAGCAAATGATGATGGAATGGGACAAGTACATTTATGTGGAATGCATTTGAGATTAAATGTGAATTTGGAAAAATAAGCTAAAATAATTTGCCCAAGATATTTGTAGTTGCTAATTTCTTATTAATTTCTTCTAAAACAATCCATTGAACATTACTTTAGTCATTTTAGCAATTACCTTTATTCCTACTTTCTTATTGTCATATGATAACTCTTGTAAAATTGCCTGATGTTCTGAAGCATTATTTTTGAAAACAATTACATCATCTGCAAAATCTCATTTACTTTAGATTCTATTAGTTTCCCGTTTTAATACATAAAATTGTTCTTGTAAAACAGCAGTAAAGAAATTTGGAGATTGGAATCATCCTATATTACACCCTCTTCAATATTAATTTTCCTAGTCTCGCTATGTAATCTAATCACAACTCTTGAGTTTTGATAATTATTCTTCGAAGTATGACAATATCCAGGGTCTGTATCTTGGTGCTTATAGAATGAAATGCTTTTTCATAATCTATAAATCTAAAACATAATATCAACTTATATTCATTGGTCCTTTTTATAATTTCCTTCAATACTTGAATGTCATCCACTGTGTTAAAACCATTTTTAAATCCAGCTACTTCTTTTAATTTATTAAAATCTAAAGTTCACTGTAGATAAGTTGTGACTATCTTGATAAAAAATTTTGTAGAAAACTGATAAAACACTGATAGGTCTGTATTATCTATTATCTTTTTATCATCTTTTTTATATGTTAATACTATTAGTACATACTCTCAATAATTTGGTACATCTTTATCAATTATACATTTCGTATGTAATTTGTTTCATCTACTTCTTATAAGATAACTATTATTCTATCATTATCTCAACCTTTTTCTTTCTTCATAGATTTAATTGCATTTTTTTATTTCTTCATTTAAAATTTTGGGCAATTCCAAAGATGCAGATATATTTCCAGGAGATACTTTTTCTTTTTCTTTATTACTATATAATTCTTTATAAAACTCTTAGAAACATATCATGGTTTATTTATTTTGTAAATAATAGTTCAATCATATTGTAACAACATGTTTCCTTTCAATACTAAGTCTGTTATATTCTTTTGATATATTTATTTTATTCTGTACATTTCATTGCTAATTCACAATTAAATTATCACATGTTGTTATTAACTCCTTTTTTGCACATTTTACAAAATTCTAGATAGTAAATATTTCTTAATGTATCATTTTTACATATTTTCATATTTATTATCTTCTTCATAAATTGTTTTGCCTCAGTAAAAAATCATACTGATTAATTGCTGTTTTTTTACCAGCTAACATTAATTGCACTTAATAATGTATCAGTAACATTTCTGTTGAATTAATTCAAGTCTGAACCATCTTTAAAATTTATTACTATTTTAAACAAATTCACAAGTTCTGATTTATATTCATTTCAATTTTTTTTAAGATTAGGAATATAATCTGTAAATACTGTTTTTTCTTAATAATTTTTGTCTCTCTAGTTTTGCATTGACATGTATCTTACATCACAAAAACTGTTGAGCACTTCCTATGCTGAATTTATTAAGAATATCACAATCTTGAAATATATATTTTCTCTTAATAAAAATATAATCCAATTCTGCTTTATATTCATGTTCACTTTTCCTCAAAGAAAGAATTCATAATAAAAAGGTTTTTTTTTTTCCTGTGAACTCCATTAGTCTGTTTACTCGCTTATTTCTATCATCATAATAAAATTTACTCAGAACACTTTTATCTTTCAATCATCTACTAATTTTAACATTAAAATCTCCCATGACAATTTTAAAATGTGGTTAGTCTGACAAAAATCTTTTGTATATCCATATAAATCTCGACTATTTCTTCACTAAAATGAGAACTGTTTTTTTTTTTTTTTTTTTTTCATATGTCATAGCATCGGCCGGGACGCGAACCCACAACCGTCTGCAACCAACTACTTGCTTGTACTGTCTGCATTTGGTATCTTCCATTAATTTGAACAACTACTCATGTCATCCTGTCTTATATGCCATCTAACACCATAATGTTGATCTATTTTTTATTTATAAAGAATACTACTCCTTTAGTGATTCTAATATTTGTTCTTTATAATATAGTAATTGTTCATTTTTTTAAATCCATTGTCCCATCACCTTTTCTTATACCTTCACAAAGTCCTACAATGTTCCATTCAATGTTGGACAGTTCTTCCATATTCTTGCAATTTTCCTTCGTTTGCAAGTGATCTGCAGTTGTAAATAAATAGATAGAAGATCGTCATCAAATGTCAGCCTAGATCTGCACTAAAGAGCTTCTTAGCAATCTTTCTTTGGCCACCAGTTGCTGCTTTTCTAGTGAATTTGTAGCTTCATGTGAATAAGGTCAATAAATTGTTTTTGTCTGTTATGATTAAATATTTTTTTCAAAAAGGTTCATTCACACAGACATTTATTTTGCCTTCAAAGAAACAATGATATTTCCTTAAAGAAATATCAGGTAACTGAGAATAAAGATCATAATGTTTCTTGATCTTTAATTCATAAATAAAAAACCAATAAACTCACCACCCTGGCTGATGCAAGATTGGTGAACAGCCCATCAATGTTCATACAATATAAGAACAATCATATAATATAACTGCAACAACAAGAAAATAGGAAGTGGGCATTTGAATTTGCTCTGCTCAGTTTGTTTAAAGTCTCAAAAAGAAATCAAAGCATCTCTTTTCATTTAACAGAAAATTTCTATCTATAGCCACATAAATACATTTTGATATATATGGAATTTATCGTTCAAAATAATAAGGGGGGGGGGGGTTAATGGCGTTGTTCATTTTGTATTGATCATGAAATTTTAAACCGATTATAAAGAGAATAGAAAAAAAAAGAAAATATGCATTGGTTTAGAATTTAGAATAAAAATGACATTATTCAAAAAAAAAAAAAAACATGAAAGAAACTTCTTTTTAATAAAAGAAATTCAAAGTAAATTAAAATTGATTATAAGTTTAATATATAAGGAAATAGACTACTAAAAATCGTATTTATTTGGATCATATAAATAATTCAACAAATACTCTGTTGATATATTAAGTCAGTACATAGGTAATTTACTTTCATGGTTATGAGGATTCAGACAAAAAGTATTATCACTGGATAATATGATTGCAATTTGAATGTCCAATTCTTAATTGATTAAATTGTATCAATAAAACCTCATCAGCTATTTAAATTTAACTCAAAATTTAAAATTAAGTAATTGATATATATATATCACAAAGAAAAAGCTGAAAAATTGACTTTCCTTATAAATAAATAGAAATCTTTTTAATTTCTCTCTAAGGTTTTAAACAAATTGAGTAAGACAAATTTCTAATGTTATTTCCATATCTTTCTGCCTTTGCAGTTCTCCTTTTTAGATGACTATTCATACATACTGAAGGGCTGCTCACGACCTCTTATTGACATTTAACTCTTAACATTAAGATTTTAAAACAGCATGATATTCCTCTTTGAGTATTTGATAATTCTAAACTGAAACATCAGTTAAATTTTCTTGAAAGTTGGCTGAATGTGCATATAAATTATTTTTTTTAGCCGATAGGTCATCGCAACCGCCTTGCAAGCAGTAGTTAGTTGCAGAGGGCTGTGGGTTCGCGTTCCGGCCGATGCTATGACATATGGAAAAAAATATATTTTTTTTAATTAGATGTTTTCATTTATAACAGATATAATCAAATTACAGTCCTTATTTCCAGGAAATTATAAAGTCATAAGCCAAGAAAGTAGTTGGAGACAAAAGAGAAAGATTTTTAAAATCCCCTGGTTGCACAACTAGCTATTTAATAATGCCATTCAATAGTTCAGATCCTTTTCAAGAGATAATTACTTTTATTGAAACCAGAACTATATAAAGTAAATAGATCAATGTTGACATTTGTAACGTTGAAAAAAAAATAGCACAAATGGAGTAGGATCCATTATAAATAAAAATTAAAAGAACTTTCAATTTAATAATGCAATGATCATGCAGATAACATTTTAAAGGTGTCATAAGTGATGCTAATTCTAGATAAATTAAACGGTAGAATGAAAATGCTGATTCAACAGAGGAAGGGGTAATCATTTAGTGAAATATTAGATAATTTTTATAAAACTAGAGACAAAAACCTTTTAAAAAGGCAGTATTAACAGTTGACATTGCTAATCCTCAAAAAAATCGAATGAATTTAAAAATGGAACTTATTAATTATTTTAAAATATTAGTAGACTGAATAATTTTCATATTTAATTGATACTCTACTAAGATTGGAAAACACAAAACAGCAATTTACTAGCAAATGTTCAAATTAAACAAGAGAATATATAAATTAAAAAAAAAATGAAAGTATGAAGTAAAATGAATTGAATATACAGAATTTGGTAAAGTATATATTTAAAAAAGTTAATAATAATATAAGAAAATATAACTATAAACTGGAAATGAAAGCTATAGATGAGAATAAATGTTTCAAGAGTATAAAAACAAATCTTTAATATTAGAAGCAAACTCATTATGTAATAAGAAGAAATATGGTGTTATTATTAAAAAGAGAGATGACATAATGAAAATGTATAGAAGAGAATTATAAAAAACTTGTAGAATAATTAAAATTATGCTAACAAATTAACAACTTCAATTACTGCAACTTCTGATGTGTTAAACATTTTAAAATGAAAGTATGAGATATGCAGTTTACTCTATGAAGAAAAAAAAACTTCTCTGAGAAATGACAGAATTATTATTGATATCGCAAAAGAAGCAGATGATAAAATAAAATAAAAATTCTAAATGACAACAAATTCACAGCATTTTAAAAATACAATAATAATAGAGAAGTTTAAAAAAGAAGATAAATAAGATATTACAAATTAAAATCTGTCAGCTTTCTTCTAGTTCCAAATGAAATCTTTATCAACATAATTATAACTTGTGAACAACAAATTTTGGATTCAAATCAATTCAAAAAACCAATATAAATTAAAAATGGTTTTAGAACAGTTGGTCATTTGGAATTCTTATAAGAAATTATAGAAATATCAATAAAATATGATTTGTCATTATGTTTTGGATTTCCAGATTATAAAAAGACATTTCATTCTACAAGCATTTCTACAGTGATTTAAGCATTGGATGATTAAGATAGAGATTTAAAACAACAGCAATGTTTACATTATATGGGTGATACTCAAATTAACAGTGACAAGGTATACAACAGGCTGATTCCATATCTCTAAACTTTTTATAGCAGTGTTACAAAAAGAATTTTGTAGGATAAATTTAAGAACAGTAAAAGTCGAAATTATTTAAGCTATATATATTTGTTGCATTATTATTTTTTTTTTTCAAAAAATGCTTTAGAATTATAACAAATGCTGCAAGAGTTATCAAAAGAAAGTAAAAATGCAACACTGAAAATAAATCCTAAAAAGGCAAAAGGAGTGTTTATGTTTTCTCAGAATTAAATAAAAATTGACAATCATGAATTAGGTGAAGTTATTCATTACAAAATAAGGTTGAAAGATTGTAATTCACACATAGAATTAAACTAGATGGATCCTGTATATTTAAAAATGAGACTTTAATCACTGTCTTAGAATTTGAGGCTTGGACACTTACAGAAAAACAATGCAGAGACGTCAGATCATTAAATAAAGTATGGAGAGATATATATTGGCAATAATAGCAAGGGTCTAAAATAAAATGGTTGGATGAGAGTACAAATTAAGTATCACTGATATCATTGAAAAAATTAAAAAACTGACATGGCGCTGGACTGAATATATTTCGGAAATAGATGATAATAGATAGATAACAGATGACCTAAGCTGGATCCTGAGAGATCATACAAGACCTAGAAAAAGACCGCATGTGAGATGTACAAATGAAATAAAAAAGATTGATGATATAATGTAGAGAAAAACAGCTATGGATCCAAAACATTGGATTCAACTTGAGAGATATTTATTCTGCATTGGATCGATAATTGTTAAAAATTGTGAAGATAATAATTACCAAAATAAATCTATCCTCTGCTAATATATATATATATATATATATATATATTAGTAATATATATATTTTTTAATATATATATATATATTAGTAATTTATTCCTATTTTTTAATAAAAAGTTTTTACCGTTTTGATATAAAATTATATATATATAAGTTATTACAACTACTTGTTTGTTAACTGAATATTATTAACAAAAATAAAAAAATACATAAAAAAGACAGTTTTATTTTTAAAAAAACTAATATTTGTGAATAAACAAAGTTACATATTTACTTGAAGAAAGACACTTTACCTAAAATAAAACAAAAAAAAAAAAATATTGCTTAATAATAAATTCAATATTAGTTTATAAAAGTGTTTTCCTTAAAAGAAATATATTGATTATCATTATTTGATGGTGTAAATAATATAAATTTAATATATAAAAAAAGAAATAAAATAAAATTTTAACAAATCATTGATAAATATATGACTAGAGGGCAACAAGGGCAAAAGTCGAAATAATAAAAAGTGGATGAATAATTTGAAAAATCATTTAATTTAAATAATTAGATTGCAAAAAATCAGCTGAAAAATATTATGAATAAAAGAAAAACAAAAACTCACTAAATTAAACAAAGATGATTGCAATAAAATGAGGCATATGTCATTATTTTCATATTAAATATACAATATACAAATTAAAGGCTTGATTCACCAAAAATTAATTTTCCATCAAACAAGAGAAAAAATATCAAAAATCTTGATCTCTCTATAATCATTACTAGATATCTATTGAAAAGTATAGTCATTATAAGCCCAGACGAGCTCCATGCGATCAACTTAAAAAGTAGAAGTTCCTGTTTGAATGTCAACTTCATACTCAACACTGAACATTATATGATCTACAAAAATTATGATTAGATTATTTTTATTATTCCATAAAATAAAATAAGATAAATATGAGTTTTACAACGATTACATAAACTAATATTCTAACACAAATATGTTAACTATATTATATATTATTCCTTTAAAATGAAAAATAACCAACTTAAAACAAAATTGAAATAGACAACCCACTATAAATAAAAACATTATTTAATACATCAATATGGCTTCCATTCTTATTAATGGAAACTTGTCAAGATGTTTCTTTTTACACAATAATATGTGATAAATTGTTTTTCTCTTCACTAGTAAAATTGTAATTATAAGTATGCGACTTTTTTTTTTTTCGCATTAAATAGTGAAGCTATAATTTTACTCTAATTTATAATAGCTTTGCTAAGCGCTTTCGAGATTTCATGTTTGAATCTCATACTCATAGCTTTGTAACTAACGATTGTTATGATTATGCAAATGCGTTTGAATTTTTAATTAGTCCATTGTTTAGAGAGAGCAAAACATGCCTCTCTTCTATTAATGGCATTAATGTCATTTGCTATATAGAAAGCTTCTTTAACTTTTCTTTTGGCATCATTTTTTTCTGTACAAATTATTTGGGCAGAACTAGGTTCAAATACATGGCCTGTAGCTGCTTGGTGGTCCCAGAATACTGATGATCCTTCATTTTTCTTTTTGACCCTATTGTAGACATACCTATGTTGATAAATTCTTGTGTTCGGTTAGCCCGAGTTTCACCATAATATGATGCATGGCAGCCTAATTGAGGGCATGCCATTTTATAGACCACATGAGGGGCTTGATCTCTATCTGTTTTATCTTTAGCATTATTTATCAGCCGGTTAGTGTTGGGAGGTGTCCTGAAACTAAATTTAAAATTGTTAGCCAATGTTTTTGCAATATTTGGTGTTACATTAGGTACAGAAGGATTTGTTAGGTATTTCATATTGTCTTTAGGCAATTTATTTCTTAGTTTTCTATAAAATATTTTTATTTTCTGATTGATTGTATTAGGTTTGAAGCCTATGTTAGTCATTTCCTTTGTATATTTGTCTATATTGTTTTTCCTATCCACTATATATTTACATAATTGATGATTTCTAAAAAGTAACACATTCATACCTGCCCATTTAAATGTGTTGGGGGTGTTAGATTTTGGACTTGTGTAACCTCGTATGTGCAGTGCTTTAATCATCATTTTATAATCCAAGTGTGTATTCTCTCTTTTTATTAACAAGTCTAGGTATTTTATTTGTTGTTCCTTGTTTTCTTCTGTTCTACTAAGGGTTAATCCTGAGATGGCTTGAAATTCATTTTGTATGTTAATAGTGGATGAAGGTTGTGCTACAATAAAAATATCATCAACACATCGAGAGTATATGAAAGTTGGATCCGTTGTGACATATTTTGGAAGAATTTGGTTCTCATAATGGTTTATGACAACCCTAGCAACAACTCCACTCATAGGCAGTCCTATGGGCCAACCATCATTCATCACATACCATTTGTTTTCAAATTTAGCAACTATGTTGTTATCCAGCTTCAAAAATTCTATTATAAAATCAATTTGATTTTTTGGATAATTTTTCTTAATTAATTCATCTTGTACAAAAAAAAATGATGCCAAAAGAAAAGTTAGAGAAGTTTTCTATATAGCAAATAACATTAATGCCATTAATAGAAGAGAGGCATGTTTTGCTCTCTCTAAACAATGGACTAATTAAAAATTCAAACGCATTTGCATAATCATAACAATCGTTAGTTACAAAGCTATGAGTATGAGATTCAAACATGAAATCTCGAAAGCACTTAGCAATGCTATTATAAATTAGAGTAAAATTATAGCTTCACTATTTAATGTGAAAAAAAAAAGTTGCATACTTATAATAATATGTGATAAGATGCACTGTTCTTTATCCTTTTACAAAGTCAGGAATCTCTCAGCCACTATGTCCAGGGAAACTTATTAGCCATCTTACCTTCCCTTTCCATTTCCCACCTAAGTTTTTCCATATTCTTCTCTATATTGCTCCATCCCATCTCCACAACATAACCTTTGTCAACTCTATGGCCTTTATATCTAAATCCATTTATCTTTTTTAAACCCAACCTCAAAACCAAGAACCCACTTTTTGCATAATCACTTTGTTATATTTACTCTCCCACAACTTCATTATTTGTACTCTTTCTGCTTGCAGGCACTATATTTAATTAACAGATGCCTAATATTTTCTATGGCTTCCTTACATAATTTGCAGATTAAATCACACATATTTTTTGATTCATGTGAATATTCCCTTGTTTCTAAAGATCCTGTTTGAGCCTTAAATAATAAATTACTTTTGTTGATATTATCTTAAATTAATTTGCACCGAATATTCTGTTTATATATAAATGTTAAAACGAAGATTTGCATGGGTTAAATATATAAAATACATATTTTGCGGGTTCATCCATGTTAAAAACTTTTAATATTAATATACTGATGTTTCAACATGGTCACACACGCCATCCACAGAGTTATTAAAGGTAGAAAGATGGTTGTAGAGGCGCTACAATCACTGATTTGAATAAAATGTTAAAATTCCACCAATAGCAAAAAATGTTAAATTTAGGAATGTTTTTTAAAAAAATCTTTCCAAATAGGAGGAAGTTTGTATTAATCATCTCGCTTATTGATACAATCTGGCCTTTTAAGTGGCTTCTCTAATTTTGCATTGGTAGAGATTATCACATCTGGATATGATCCTGGTACTAGAAAAATCAATTTTATGACCTGAATCTATAGTATGGAGTGAGAGTGCTGATGATGATGAGTGTTGTTTAACTGCATTAGCATGCTCATCTCTCCTAACACTGATGCGATGATTACTCATACCTATGTAAGAAGCTTTACAATTTTTACATGAGATTTGATAGACACCATGAGATTCAAGAGGGATTGGATCCTTAGGCTTGGTTATTATATTGCTGATCTTTTGATGAGCAGAAAATGCTGTATCTATATTATAGCATTTTAATATACGTTCGATACTGTCTGTAGTTCCTTTTACATATGGAACACAAATACTAATAGCTGATTTATCATCTTTTTGTTTCCTATTTTGTCTATTTTGGGCTTGAAATAGGTTTTTTTATAAATTTGTAATTATAACTATTTGCTAATAAAACATTATTAATATGATTTATTTCTTCTTTCAGATGTGTCTCATCTGAAAGGTTAATTTCTCTATTTAAAAGAGTTTTGGCTACAGAAACTATCTGAGTTGGGTGATGATGAGAATGGAAATGTAAATATCTGTCTGTGTGTGTATCCTTTCTGTAAATAGAAAAAAATAAATTATTTAGTGTTCTGGTGACTAGAACATGAAGAAAAGGGAGTTTTCCATCAGACTCTGTCTCCATTGTAAATTTAATATGAGGATGCATATTATTTAAATGTAAGAAAAAATCATCTAATTTATTTTTTCCATGTTGCCATATGACAAAAGTGTCATCTATGTATCTGAACCAAATGAGAGGTTTTAAAGATGATGATTCTAAAGCACGAGTTTCTATATATTGCATGAATAAATCAGCTATTACTCCTGAGATAGGTGAGCCCATAGGAGTACCAAAAACTTGTCTGTAATACTGTCCATTGTATACAAAATATGTATTTAAGAGACAATGTTTAATTAAAGCAATAATATGGTCTGGTAAATTGCAATGTTGTGAGATTATATTTAAAGCTTCATCATTTGGAATGTTTGTAAACAAAGACACGGCATCAAAACTGACCAGAATGTCATTAGCATTAATTTTTAAACTTTTTAAAACAGAAATAAAATGAAAAGAGTTTTTAATATATGATTAAATAGATGGGATTGTAGGTTTAATGAAATCCGATAAGTATCTGGCTAAAATATGAGTTGGAGAACCTATTGCACTTACTATTGGATGAAGGGGGGTATCTGGTTTGTGAATTTTTGGAAGTCCATAAAATTTTGGACAGACACAAGATTTTTCACGAGGGATTATTTTATTTTTTATCTCTGTTTCAATAGGTGATTTATTAATAATAGCTTTTGTTGTTTTTTTCCAAATACGTAGTATGATCTCTTTTTGATAGTTTATAGGTTTTATCATTAAGCAGATCTAAAATTTTATTATGGTAAATGTCACGATCCATTACATTTTTTGCTATTGGTGGAATTTTAACATTTTATTCAAATCAGTGATTGTAGCACCTCTACAACCATCTTTCTACCTTTTATAACTCTGTGGATGGCTTGTGTGACCAAGTCGAAATGTCAGTATATTAATATTAAAAGTTTTAACATGGATGAACCGACAAAATATGTATTATATATATTTATATATATATATATATATATATATATATATATATATATATAAATACAAATTATTTTTATTCTCAATAATAGTTCTTTATCTCTCCAACTCCCTAATTTTAATTAATGCATCTATTCCACTACCCCATTCCTTGGCACTATAACACTCGCTAATTCTCCTAACACAATCATCCCATCTTTTGTATAAGTACACAGACATAAATTCTTTATCCATATATTTTGTATACAATAATGCTTTCTCCCCCATCTTGTTGTTTGTACTTTACTCATAACCCAATTAAATACTTTTTTGGCTCTTCTCTTATTATCCATAAATTGTAATTTACCAAACATTATCATTTTTTTTTCTGCATCTCTCATATAAAAAAACATGACCATCCCATTTCTGTTTGAATTTCTTCCTTTGCTATCCACAAATCTGCATCTAATGCATGTTTTCCTACTACTCATTATACTTTTTCTAAGTAATCTAACACCCCTTTACTAACACATAACATAGGATTACCATAAGTTAATCCTGCTATCGCCACTCTCTTCCATACAATTCTAGCTACATTATATTTATTATATGAAAACATTGTTAATTTTTTTATCAGTCCTTTTCTTTTCTTTGCTTCATTTATTGATTTTTTCACCCATTTATCGAAGAAATTTCTCTGATTACTTAAGATGATTCCCAAATAATTATACCTATTCACCACATTTAACTTAATATCCCCCAGTTACTCTACACAAAGAACTCCAATGGACATTATTTACATTACATTACAATAAATATAATTATTAAAATACATACATGAAATATAATTACTAAAATACATATATGTATATAAAAATCATTAAACTCCTTGCATCCCCCCATAACATATATATTTATTATAAATAATCTAAAACAAAAACCAATAATAATAGTAATAATCCCTTCCTTCTATTTTTAAAATTATAACTCTAAATTTTTTAACAATCTAACAATTCCCACTTTCCTCTTAATTGTGCTGGACCTTTAACCATGTTTACACATTTGTTTAAATTTTCTTGAATACATAAAGTCTCATAATATTTTCTTTCCTTATAATTTTTAACATACTTTATTACATGAACATTTGTTTCACAATTCATTTTATGCCCAGTATCCAAAAAGTATACATGGCTCTGCTTTTATATTCTTTCTGTTAATTGTCTTATCATGCTTCCTTCCTCTTTCCATGGTAGTCTTTCCTGTCTGACCTATATATGTCATGGTGCAAAGTCACAACTAATTTTATAAATGAACACTAGCTATTTTAAATATTACTCATCCTTTTTAAGTTACACATCCATTTCCCTAAAGATTTACTACTTTTATATCCTATCTTAATATCATCAGGTAATTTTCCTTTTATCAATGTCTTATATAAATGCTCTGAATATGGAACTGAAATATACTTACTATTTTATGCCTCTTCCTAATACTATCTTTTGTATTATTATTATTATTATTATTATTATTATTATTATTATTATTATTATTATTATTATTATTAGTAGTAGTAGTAGTAGTAGTAGTAGTAGTAGTAGTAGTAGTAGTAGTAGTAGTAGTAGTAGTAGTAGTAGTAGTAGTAGTATTCTAAAAGGTTATACAAGTTACATTTGACACATAGTTCTTACATATAAATTAGTTTCACAAAACTGCATATGTACAATGATTTGATCAGTAACTGTATGCGTTATCAAACTAGAAGTCTCTAAGCAAAAAAAAAGTTCAACAAAATCAATGATGATCACTCAATCATATGATAATATTCAATTAGATATACTTCAATTAAATTAAATCAGGAATGCATCTAGTTTGTGTCAGTTGGCTTTAGAACTGGCACAAGGATCCATGTTAGATATAGTTTTTTTTTGTTAGTGCTTTTATATAAGTTCTTGTATATTCCAGGTGTCAATGTACTTAGATTGATCTGTAATCTTCATGTCTCTTTCACGTATGGTTTGCAGCTTAATTCTGAATGTGTTTGGATGTCTTCTGGGATTATAATTGTATATGAAATTACACCTTGTACACCATAAAGCATAGAGTAAAAATGTGCAGATTCTTATTTCAGCAAAGATACCCCTTTTAAAAGAGTCAAAAAGAGTTTTCATATTGATTTTTTGATCCTTGAGTGAAGTGCTAATAATTTCACGAATGTTTTCTAGACTTGAGCATGAGAAAAAAAGGTGGTTTTGTGTCTCTGAGTCCTTATGGCAAAGATTACATATATTGTCTATGTCTTTATAGTTTCTTTAATATTTCAAAAAGTGTTGTGTAGGTAGCAAGTCTAGATTTATCTTTAGGAAAAAGTCAAAATATTTTGGTTCAAGTGACCATAGTTTGAATTTGTGACATAATTGTTTAAAATTAATATGAAGTGGAGTTTGTATATCATCTTGATTTGGATGTAGAAGTTGATAAACTTCCCAATATTTATATTTGTCTTGTGGTACTTTAAAGTTAAGAGTGTGAATTGTTAATAATGGTTTAAATAGTGTGTTCAGATATCCTTGGAGAGGAGGTGGTCTATCTGTAGGGGTAATCTTGGCAGCAATTTCTAAATATGGAACTTTTTGTGCACATGTAGATATTATGTTTAATGTTTTTTTGTATCCTGAAGACATGTATTGAGTGAAGGCCAAGGCCATTTTGTGAAAGGGGTTTTCTTAGGCATTTTATTGATTTCAATATTTTTTTCCCCAGAATAATTTTCTGCATAAGGAGTCTATTTTATTTGTAAATGCCTTGGTATAAATGATTGTTGGAGTAAAATAAGAGATTTTTGTAATCACTAGCATGTTAAGCAAGGCCATTTTTGTATATAGAGAGAGGTAGGCTTTGGAGAGTGAATTGACAGTCTTTTCCACTTTCTCTGTCAAATTTTTCTGTATGAGCGATCTCATAGGTGAATGTCGTAAATAAAATTTGAACCCAAGAAATGCGCTTGGTCTACCTTTGAAAACTTTATTAATGCTATTACCGGTGAAGATCTGCCATGCAAACGATTTCTCCATATTGAATGTTAGCTTGTATTCTTTTGTAAAATTATTAAGTATCTTAAGAAGTTTGGGAATTTGTTTTTGAGATGATAGAAATATTGCTATATCATCCATATATGCGATACATGAGATGTTGTCATTGATGGTGGGCACGTAGATTCCTGAAAATTCATTTTCTATTATTTTTATAAGAGGGTTGATATAGGCAGTGAACAGTAAGGCACTGAGAGATGAGCCCTGAGGAATGGACTGATGTGGCACTATTGGTGGTGAAGTTTTCCATTTAAAGAAACATAAATCTCACAGTTTAAAAGCAAGTTAGCAAGCAAGTTTAGATATGCGTTCGGAACTGAGTATTTTTGCAGAGTTTTAAAGAGAGTACTGATGGAAATCATGTCAAAAGCAGCTTCAATATCTAGTTGAATAACAACTGGACTGTATTTTTTTTTTATTATCTCTAACAGTTTCTATAGTTGACTTGAATAGAAAGGCTTCCTGTGCTGTTGAGGATTCTTTTTTGGCAAATTGCATTTTTGATAGGTTTGGCAAAATGAATGGCTCTATTTTATCTTTTATCACTGATTCTATTATCTTTATGCCAAGGGAGCACATTGAAATTGGATGTAGGTTAGTGGTGTTTGAGATTAATTGTTTCTTTTTCATAAATGGCACAAGCATAATTTGATTTAAGCCCTGTATTTTATAGATGCCTTTAGTGAGGTAGAAGACTAGGTTAAGCATGTATTGTGCAGTGATTTTATCAATATGTTTGTATACAAACTTGGGAATTCCATCTATGCCAGGATGACATGAATCTGGCATCACTTCTATTTTTTTAATGAAATCTTTTAAAGAAATTTTAAATTCATTTTCTGATCTATCTTGTGAAAAGGCCATTAGACTTGGAGAGGATACCCTCTGGAATTTTTCTCTATAAAATATGTAAAGCTGCTCCAACATAAAATCTCCATAGACAATTTCAGTTTGAACTTTAATAGCTGATGGGACTTGCACCTGGGAGGGGTGGCCTAGCACCCATCTAATGAAGTTTCTGGTATACTTGTGTGGCTTATTTTCTTTTTAATGGAGATATATTCTTTAAGCTGGTTTGTTAACTCTTAATATGTCTTCTTTAAAGCCATCAGACAGGGATGATTGAGATTTGATTGAGAAGTGCCAATAATTTTTTATAGGTATCATCCATAAGCTTTAGTAATTTTGTTGGGGATGTTGTTGTCCTGGTAAGATGATCAATATTAAATGAAAGCAGGTTAGTAAAAGCACACCATGCTTGGACTGGATCCATTGTAATATTCTTCAACTTGTGAAGATATATGTATACTTCTGAAAAAAGATATTCTGGTGTGCGTGATGGTAGTAGAACTCTGATGGTTGTTCCTGTATTAATTGTTGTTCTACTATCAAAATTAATTTCCAGTGACACTAAAACAGCTGCATGATCAGAGAGGGGGGAATTCTTTAATTGAATGCATATCATATTATGTAATGATGGCGAATAGAAAACCAGATCTATAAGTGAAGAATGTCTACCATTGTTAAATGACATGGCCTTCTCCGGCAGAAAGTCTCTTCCACTCATCATCGGAAAGGACATCTGATGTAACCATTTGCTGGTGAAGGTCTGATATGTCATGTTGAAATCTCCCAAAATAATCGTCGGATACATAGCCTTTATGAACCTAGAGTTAAGTGTTGTATAATTCTATTTATAATAGTGGGACCTGGGGAGATATAAACAATTGCTATGTTTAAGGTAATGGCTTTATGAGTGAATGTAATTAACAGCAAGTGTGCATCAATATGTAGGATTTTGAAAGAACTAAATGGGCAGGTTTTATCAATGATAAGGCCTGTACCCACTGATGAAGTGTCAGATGTGTTTGAGAAGGCTGTAAAGCCCTTGGAATTTAGCTTGTCTGTAGGGTTGATTAATGAGCCACTGTAGATTTTTGTTTCGATAATGCCCATTATCTGCGGTTTACCAATGTCATACCATTTAGCAAGGAGGTCAATTTTTTGTGGGGAGTTTAACCCTCTAACATTAAAATATCCTATTTTAATATCCATTATTTGTATGTGTGTGCACGTATATATCAGAATCTAAGCCTAGCATAGGAAAGTTTTATTCTAAAATAAAGTTAAATATTTTAATAAGGGAATCTGTAGTATATTTTAATGGATCAATAAATATGCATTGTTCAATTATTGTCTGTAGATTTGAGAGAAATATCATTGGATCTCATTTTCCTGTCTGTGAATGGATTTTCAAGTGAAACTTTATTTATGTTTGTAATACTATCAATTTCCTCTTCCATTGGACTATTTTCTGATGAGTATGTGGCAATTAGAGAGGCATTGTAACTTTGTGTGATGTTAGATTTTTTTCTAGAGACTGGAGGAGGGAAATCATTATCACTACTTTCACATTCTAGAACCATGAGTTTCTTGGGATTATTACCTGATTTTTTTTTAGGTGGCCGACCTGGTTTTCTAGTGATTTGAGGAGTTTCTACAATTTGTAGGGGTGGCAACACTGCAAGCGATTCCATTATTTTGAGAGATGTTTTATTAAGAGGGGGTGAGATTTCTGGATTAGGAGAGGAGGAAACTTCAATGCTATCGGACCCTGTAGTATGTAGAATCACCTTTCCACTATTGCTAATGTTAATATCATTTTTTCCCTCAATATTATGGTCTGTCGATTGCACATCTTCATCTACAGTCACTTCTTGATTACTATGAAAGTTTTCTTTTGGGCATTGATGTAAGGGGGATGCACTCATATTACCATTATTACAATATAAAGCCGGACAGTTACTAATAAGATGACCACATTCTTTGCAATGAAACCATTGCGGTTTTAGACCGTTTATAACAAGAAATAATGTCACTTCTTCATCTGCAACTTGTGTTGGAATATTTTCAGGATTAATGTTCTCTCCCAGTTTTACTTTAAATTTATAATTATTACCAAATATTGGGATGGCTGTATTTTTAATCTGTAAAGGCTGAAAATCTATCACCTTCCCGAATGGTTTCATAAGTTTAATGAAATCTGTTTCTGAGTAACCTAGGTAAGTTTTTTTAATTAAACCAGTAATAAAGTTTTCTCTGTTGGGATTGACTACAACTAATGTGTATTGCCCCAGAGTTTTCATTTCTTGTCGGAACAATTCTTTGCCTTCTTTGTTTACAAATTCAATAACCAGATAATGCGGATTCGGATAATCTCCCACATGAACTATCAAATTCCATAGTTTTTTATTATTTATCTCTTTGAATAGAAGATCCTTAGGGAATCTATATAGCGAACAGTTTCTATCTGTAATTGCTATGACAATGGAGCGTTCAGTGAAAAAATGTTTAAATGAATTGAAGAGTTCCTAGGGATCATCTGGTTAAACACTTCAGATATTTTATTAAGGCTATCATTAGACCAAGGCTCTTTTATTGTGTTAACATAGGTTTCAGTGGTTTTTGGGGTAAGATCTAGTTTCATCAGATCTCCTGCTGTAGAATGGTGAAATCTAGGCACTAGCTGTGTTTTCCTTGAGAAAACAATCACATATTATTTTCACTTTTTTTTATAACCGTTGATGGTAATTTTGCAACTTGTGCATAAGCACTTTTAAACATGTCTGAGCTGACCGACATCATGGCTGGATGTTGGACATCTAAGTCCATTATGCAATCAATCTGTGTTGCCTTTTTGTATTTCTCTTCTTTTTTTAATTAATCTATTAGTTTTCTATTTTATAGTTATTAGAGATATAAAACTCTTACCTATACTCAGTATATTTTATGATATTTTAATAAATTGAGGAGCACGATCTGAACGAGTGGTAAGCTAGAGGCGACCTCTGGTGCTATATATTATTATTATTATTATTATTATTATTATTATTATTATTATTATTATTATTATTTCTAAAAAAATTAATATTGTTTCTTTTATATCTCATACTAACATAATCATTTTCAACTTCCAATTTTTGTTCAAAGACTTTTTATATATTCAATGTTATCCTGTCATTTCTTAACTTAAACCCTTTCAAAGTTTCTACTTCCTGTGATCATGGCTGGTATGAATTGGAATCAATTATATCCTAAATATGAGATATAAAAAATATAGAGTAACAATGATTAATAAACTATTTTGTCTCCTATGTTCCAGTTGTTTAAGATTTTCACTCACTTGATGAGCTTCTAACTCTAAATCCCTATATTGATCAAAATTCAAGTTATTATTCTGTAAAACAAAAGCTTCCATAAGTTTTGTTTTAATTAAATAATTACCTGAAAACCAGTGATGGTTCTATTTTTTTAGTGAATCTATAAACTGATTTATTGAACCACAATATATTTTTTCAATGACTTCCATTTCTTGAAATATGATAATCTTAAAATTCCAAATTATTAATTCTAGAATTTAATATCTGAAATTTAGCATGCTGATAAAGAAACAACATTTTGTAGTAATATTTCTGGAAAAGGACTTATTTTTAATGCAACTATTATTTTTCCATTGTTAGTGATAAGGTGAAACAAACTTCTTGAAAACAATAAAAACTGACTCAATGTCTATGATAAAATATAATTTTAATTTTTACATATTTTTCTCTTTAATTCAAAAATGTGAGAGTCAGATTTTAAAGTTTATTCGATCAATTATAAACTTTGACCCTTGTAAATCAAAATATAACTATTTACTGATAATAACGACGGTACATACAATAAAGATATATATGAGGTTATAGAGACCTGGGCCAAGTGATGAGTGCTGGTTTTATACAAAAAGCATTTTTGAGTTCATCTGTATTTTACTGTATCTTTATTCACGTGATTTTAAAAAAAATGTGTGGTAGCAAGAATATTATTTAACAAAAGGTATTACACATGAGAAAGATAAATAATAAATAAAAAGTTTATCCATATATAGTGAATGTAAAACAATAATGAAAAAAGAATAATAAGCTGAAGCTTTTATAGATAAAAAAAATCATTAACAGCATTAAAAAACTACTTATATGGAAATATATATTTTTTACAAATTATTTACATCAATAATTGTTAATCATATTATTCTTATAGAGAATCCTGATTCTTCTATAATTATATGTTAAAACTTTATTTATTATTTTGGTATAAAATCACTTCATTCCAAAGAAAATATAACATAACTATCTCTCCCTACTTCCACAAACTGTATAAAAAATTCTGATTTACTGTATACAATTTATTCTAGATTTATTAACTGCAAGAAATAGTTATTACTGAAAACTGGATAGTAGTAATATATTCAAATCCCACTTTCTAATTATTGGTCTTTAATTTAAAACCTTGGTGATGGGTAATGAACAAAAACTAGTCAATTTCGATGTGGCACTACTATCTAGTGATCACTAATTGCTCAAATTTATAATGGATAGATTTGCATAATAAAATAAGTGAATTTACATCTATTGAAAAAATAATAACTTGGAATAGCATTTAGCTAATATTTAAACATTGTTTTCTATTCGTTGCTTAAAAAATGTTTACCTTTGTATAATTAGATTAAATGTCATTTCATACAAAATATACTAAACTACAACAAAATAAAATAGAATCACTATAGCAAATTCTTTTGTGGACATGAAAATAATTGATATTTATTTATAATTGAAAATATCCCAACTTGAAAGCTATAAAAAATTTTGGGTTCCAAGTGCTTTGCTCAAAGTGTCATGCATTGACCATTTCTTGTGAAGATCATAATAACTTAAATTGTACATGAAAAAAAATATATGTGTTGTTACTGTATATGTATTAAAACAAAATGATGCTTTAACAATAAAATTGTTTGTAGATACTTAAAATGTAACATTAAAGCCCATCATTTTAAATTAATCATTCCGTTATCTTAACTATCTGGAAATTAATGCATCATATTTCAACTATAATGTGAATATTACACCTTCTCAACAAAAGGTGAAGACTGCATCACAAATGAATTGCAATGTTGTTGTTTTTTTTTGTTTTTTCACTTAAATTTATTTCCCAATCCAATTTAATAATAAGCCATCCAATTACGATAAATCATGTACTCATTTACCAAGTAAAAGCAATTGGCTAAATAGGTTGGCTATAGGACAGTTAGTTAAAAAAAATGTTCTAAGGCTATTAATGAAAATTTCACACACCATACTGAAACCCTATCTCACTTCGTAATACATAGACATATTGACTAGAGAAACATTTTGAATTTCATTATTATTATTTTTATGGTAATAACTATTTTTGAAATTGTAGACTTAACATTTTTTAAAATATATTCATTTAATAGATGAAAAAATTCAATTTACAATGGAAAAAAATAATTCAATTAATTACAGGGATATTAAAATTAAAAAGATAGTAAAGAATTACAGAGTAAATATTGAGACAAGTATATATAAAAAAGTACATATATGGATTATTAAATAATTGGCAATCTAATATAGAATATGTACATAAAATATATATTATAATAATAGAATAATGAGAGCAATTAATTTATGTTTAGGGAATAAATTATTTGAAGAAAAATGAATAATATAAAGGAAGAGGCAATGAAAAATGATTATCCAATAAAATTTATTAATAAATTATGTAGTAAAAAAATATTAAAAAAACAAAAAGAAATTTGAATAAAAAAAAGATGTATGAGGTAATATATAGTAGTTACAATTTATCAAAAAGTAATTTCTTTAATTTAAAAAAAGATAAGAAAGGATGTCAACAAAAACATACTCATTTTGTGATATAAACAAAAGCAAAAGTACATAAATAATGGTGAATCACTGCCACTTTGAGAAAATTACTGATTAAGCAATCAAAAAATTAATTATAAAATATTAAATGAATAAAAATTATTTAAAAATAAATTACATATAAAAAATATAAAGTTAAAATTAAAAAATAAAAGCAACATAAAAATGAGTGCTTAAAAAAACCTTGACAATTAACTATACTGAAAGAATCTGTTAGGACACCAGGACAAGAGAATTAAAACTGGGACAAATCCAGAAAAACAAGAATGTTTGGACACTCTGGCCCAATCCAATAATTTGGCTCCTGAACTAGGAAAGGTTTCCCATGCCTGATTTAAATGCTGTTTCCATCTTGTTTTTAATTTATTTTTTGTTGTACCAATATATGACATATTCTTGATATCTTTTTTACAATCTAAGCATTCACTTATATAAATTCCATTCATGTTTTCAATATTTTTATTTTTGTTTCATTTATCAAATTGCCTAGGTACTTTTTGTACATTGGTATAAAAAATAAATTGCTTTTCTTTTTATATTTTTTTTAAACATCCTTCATTATCTTTTTTAAATAATTTTTTTTTTTTATAAATTGTAACTATTGTATATTACTACATACACATCTTTCCTTTAATTCAAATTTCTTATTTTTTCAATATTTCCTTTTACTACAAAATTTATTAATAATTTTTATTGGATAATCATTTTTCATTGCCACTTTGATGATAACTAATTATAAACATATCATTTTAATAACAGAAAATTATAATATATAATATTTCACTGTTCTTCATTTTTCAATAGGTAATATACATCCAATGAAGATGTGCATTTTTTGTTAATGGAAACAACTTTGTTTTTATATTTATTTTCACAATTTTAAAATATTAAAATTTCATTTTTGAAATTGTAATCATTAGAAAACTTTAATAAAGATATAAAATATAAATTAATTGGAAAAATTAATTAATTAATGTTAGTTAGTACAATACACCATGTTTACTCTCACAATGAATTAGACATAGATTGCTGAAATAGATTAGTGGTGGGTCAGCCCAAAAAAAGTAAAGGGCCAGTTCCAACCTGTGGGCCAGGAGTTTCCCATATATGTTTTAAATGATAAGAATTCAAATATTTATATACATAGTAAAGAATTTGGACATAAAAATTATATTAAAAATGTTAGAAAAAGTTAAATTATATAGAAAAAAAATTTATAGGAAAGTTTAGGTTGTCATCTGATCCTTCGTGTCAGCCGCTAGAGGCACGATTTCTAACCAAAAAACACATTAATATAATGTTCCTGGGCTAGTGATTCTCTATTAATATTGACTTTTTTTTGTTTGTTTACAAAGTGTACTTTCTTTTGTTTCTGAATTATTTTTCCCAAATAATATTTTTGATGATGGGATAATAATAGTTGTTTTTTTTTAATTTTTTTTTTTTACCAAAGGATCTTTTTTGGTGTGTGTTCAAATAGTAATTTGTGTTTTTTTTACAATTAGTATTACTGTTTTTGTAAAATTGGATTGACAAAATTCAAGAGAGAACGGGTTTTTTTTGATGGATCTTTAAATAATAATTCACGTTACTTTGATAGGTTTACATTTGATTGCCGACAACAATTATTGGGAGAAGTGTTGTTGTTTTTTTTTGCATGTGTGTGTATGGTTAAATAAAAATTAAAACCTTTACTTTTATCGGTTTACATTTGATTGACGACCGATTTGACTTCCTTTCATTTATAAATTATAGTTTTGGTTCTACAAATAAATATTTTTGACAATGGGACAATAATAGTTGTTGTTTGTTTAATTTTTATTGACAAGAGTGGGTGTTTTTTGGTGTAGATTCAAATAGTAATTTGGGTTACGTTTAAATAATAAGTTGCGGTCTTACTTTGATTGGTTTACATTTGATTGCCGACACTAGTTATTGAGAGGGATGTTTTTTTGTGTGTACAATTGTAGACAACAATTATTGGGAGAAGGGGTGTAACTGTTTAAAGAATAGTAGTTTACATTACTTTTAATAGTGATGTACATTTGATTGCTGACAATAATTAGTGAGAGGGGTGGGTGTTTTTGGGTGATGATTAAATACTAATTTACCCCCCTTTTATTTTACATTTGATTGCCAACAGCAATTATTGGGAGCTAAAAAGGTTGTTTTTTTGTGTATGTTTCAATCAAAATTGAAGTTACTTTTATCGGTTATATTTGATTGACAACGGTTTTGACTTTTTTTTATTTCATTTATAAATTATGTTTTTGGTTTGCCCAAAACCTAATATTTTTGACAATGGGATAATAATAGCTGTTGTGGTTTTCTTTCATTTTTATTGACAAGAGCAGGTCTTTTTTTGGTATATGTTCAAATAGTAATTTAGGTTACGTTTAAAAAATAATCACTTTACCTTATTTTTAGTGCTTTACATTTGATTGCCGACAACAATTAGTGGGAGGGGTGTTTTTGTTTACGATTAAAGAATAATTGAATGTTCCTTTTATTTTTTACATTTGATTGCTGACAACAATTATTGGGAGAAAGGGTTTTGTGGTTTTTTTTTGTTTTTGTTTATGTGTATGTTTAAATCAAAATTTAAGTGACTTTTATCGGTTACCATTTGATTAAAAACCGATTTGACTTTCTTTTTTTTTCATTTATAAATTATTTAGGTTTTCCCAAATAATATTTGATTTGACAATGGGACAATAATAGTCTAGGTTTCTTTAATTTTGATTGACAATAGCGGGTCTTTTTCAGTGTATGTTCAAATAGTAATTTGGGTTATGTTTAACTAATAATTTACTGTCTTACTTTGATTGGTTTACATTTGATTGCTGACGACAATTAGTGGGAGGGTTTTTTGTTTTTTTTTCTATACGATTAAAGAATAATTGACGTTCCTTTTATTGGACCGTTTGACTGCTGACGACAACAATTATTGGGAGAAGAGGGTTTTTTGGGGCTATGTTTAAATAAAAATTTTAGTTACTTCTTTTATTTTACATTTGATTGCCGACGACAACAATTATCGGAAGAAGAAGGGATGTACGTTTAAATAAAAATTGAAGTTACTTCTTTTATTTTTGACATTTGATGAAGGCCATTTAGAATCCCTCAAACAAGCTTGCCTTTTACGAAGTGAACATTTCCATCGACAGATGTTTTTGGACCTCAAATCTGCATATATTTGCCACACAATCCAATCTTTTCTTTCAGCAGCAGGATGTTATTTTTCTTTTTTTCTGCTGTAGAAATATTCCAGTGCTGGCTTCCGTGTCTGGCAATTCCCATCTTTTCAAATTTTCTGTTGTGGGAATTAGCCATACTTTTTGTCTCGGAAAATTTCTCGCTAAAATGTGACTCAAAGCGTGATTTTAAAAATTTTATGCTACCCCACCCTAATCGAAAATATAGGAGGAATACAAATTTAAGAGGAACAATCACTACTGTTAAAATTGATAAAATGTAACAATACATCAATTCGTCTTAAAAAAAAGGGCACCAATGAAAATTTAAATAATTTTGACACGATCACATTAACACACCCTCGTACGATATTGTTATATAAAATACATAATGCAGCATTACAATATAGTGCATGATACAAACAACTAAGGCATTTTCCTCTGCTTTTAGCATCGGAAAAAGCCACACTGTTAGCCACTAAGCCGAGTTAACACTCTTTCTAGATTTTATCGTAGAAAGAAGACTTAACTCTGAGTTAACACTTTACCTTTTAGCGTAGAAAGTAGACTTAATTCCAAGTTAACAATCTTTCTAGGATTTATTTTAGAAAGAATGCTTAAAGGCTTGGATGCAGCTGCGAAAATGGCATATTTCTAGAAATTTAGCTAGAAATAGCGCCTCTAGCGGCTGTCATGAAGGATGAGATGACAACCAAGTTTATAATAGAAATATGTATATTTTACCAGATTATATCAACTGAAGAAAAAGATAATTAATTTATAATAAAAAATTTATTGATATTGTACAAATCATCATGTTTAACATTGTATTATGTATAAACTAAATTTATGAATTACTAAAAATAAAATAACACATAATGAATAAAAACAAAAAAAATAATATAATTATAATTGCATGCGGAATTGTTTCCATGTTAATTATATTTGGAAAAATCCAAAGTTTATACATATTTTTTTCAAATAGACTGAAATGTTAGCAAAAGATATACATTACTATAAAACACAATATATTGGGTGGTATTTTTTTTCTTCAAATATTGATGTCCTTTTGACATATTAGTATTAGAATTTAACTGATGACTTTGAAGTTCATGTATATTGGATTTAAAATGGCTCATTAATCAATCAGCCTATTCTGTCAAAGGCAACAGTCAATATACTTCCAAATTATTAAACAAGATAGTGGAAATAATCCAAATATAACTACAAATAAAATGTCAACAACACAAAGTTTTAGATGATCATAATATAACAAAAATAAAAAAGCAAAATGACAGGATAAACAAAATGTGTTATGGTAATGGTAGTCATAGGAATAGTAGCAGCAACAAGAATACTAAAAGCTGGAATATAGTAGTAATAGGAGTTGTAGTAGTATTAATATATAAAAAAATTAATGTTATCTAATCTTTAACCAAATATACTATATAACTGATTCACTACAAAATAAATCAGTAAAGGTATTTAAATTCTGTTTTAAAAATACAGAAATAATTTATAATGGAACTTCTTTTGGATTAGAATAATAGAAGGCAAATTTTCTCAGCCCATAAATATTAAATTTTAATATAAAATTTTATAAGAATAATGCATGCTCTTAAAAGATAAATGATCAAAATCAATAATTTGTTTACTTACATAATTGGAAATAATTCACTTACCTAAAATGAAAAAAAAAAAAAAGATTAATTATATAAATATTAATCGTGGAAAATTTGTACCCAATATCTTATCATAGCACATATATAAATATACATGATTACATTGTATAAATTTTATATATTTTATTCAAAAATTGTATTCATATAAAATTTTGAATTTTATTTATTTTAATTTAAGCTCATAAGATATATAATTTGAAAAGTAGAAATATAATGAAAAGTTTGAAAATATAATCTATTTAAAATATATTGGGGAAAAAAAAAATAGCAGATAATGCTAAAAAATAATCTGCATAAAAGAAATTGTGTGTTGTTTCTACACGAATAAAAGTTTTAATGCAGAATTCAAAATAGAAATTATAATAATATATGAATATTTGTACAAATTAAAAATTTAATATAAAATTTAAATTTTAATGAAAGATAATAATTTAAAATCATATACATATAAGGAAATAAGTATGTTGGCTATAAACTAATTATCTGAAATTAAAATTCTAAATCTGAATTTAAATTCCAAATAAAGCCTTTCATATATATATATTATTGTGAACTCATAAAAAATAAACTGATAGCAACGTTATTGATCTTTATCAGCCATTATCAATCCATTAAAGAATGAAGACCTCTCAAATTTAATCCAATTTTTCTAATCTATAATTTTACTCCTTAACACATCAATAGCCTTGCATAATTTATCTATCCATCTCACATGTTCTCTTTCTATGCATCTTACAATCTTGGGTTTTAGTCTAAGATATTAATTGTCTATCTGTTACCATCTCGTTTAACAATATCTCTATGCCTCTTCCATTTCAGTTTATTAATTCTCTCAATGATGTCAATAATACTTTATTCCTTTTCAACTTAAATATTTCACTTTTGATCATAACTTGTATTTTCTGGTATTGTTCTGTCACTCAAGTATGTTATGTTTAGTCATTTTTTGTTATTCGTGATATGCATCTCTCCATGCTTCATTGAATGATTGAGTGAGTTGAAGTTTTAGAATTGCCCTCCTGTTAAATGATCCAATATCAGATCCATAAGTAAGAATTAATAAAAAGCATCTATTTAAAATTTTTCTTTTCAAGCATATAGATATATTTATTTAATTATAAATTATTTTTGACAGAAATTACTCCATCTAAATTTAATTCTTTTATTCATTTCATCCATTATGTTTCTATATATATTAATAGGCATTTGTAGTTGTTAATTTCTTCTAATTCATTATTATCAATCATTTTTATCTTCTAAGAAAAGACATTGGAAGCCTTTTTAATTTTCATTTTCAATCCTCTTTTTAACTTTCATTTAATAGCGTTTGCAACATTTCCCGAATCTCTAAAGAAGTATTTGCAAAAACAACATCTGTAAAATCAAGATGTTTTAAATAATCTTATATTTTTATTTCCTTAATTTTCCATTTTAAACAAAATATTTATTATTAAATTGTTGTAAAAGATTTTGAAGATATGGAATCATGTTGCCATATACCATAACAATGTTAATATTCTTATGACACCATATAATCTAATTACTGTTTACTGTATTTTACATTCATATCGGCCTTTCAAGCCAATTGTGCAAACGCTTTGAGAGTGTTAAATAATAAATGAATACCCTCTGACCAATACAAGATATAGAATTTATGCAGGAATAAAAAGAATCCTCTTATTCCTATGACTCAAATATTTATATATAAGCAAATCTGAAGTACTGGCACAGAAGGTGTGACAATATAACAGTCACTTTAAATTACTATATACAATGTCTGAATGAATGATGCCGATGAAATTTTCTAGAATTTACTAAGCGTCATTCCAACTGAAACTTCTGTGCCAGTACTTCAGATTTGCTCATATATAAATATTAGAGTCGTAGGAATAAGAGGATTCTTTTTATTCCTGCATAAATTCTATATCTTGTATTGGTCAGAGGGTATTCATTTATTATTTAACACTCGCAAAGCATTTGCACAATTGGCTTGAAAGGCCGACATGAATGTAATTACAAATTGTATACAGATGCTATAAAAATAAATGCTTATTTACTGTATTTTGATAAATAATAAACTTTTTTGAGATTTATTTCATTGCAATTGAAATAAAAAGTTACTCCAATTATATAAGCAGGAATGTCTAACTGCCTAAACTATTAAAAAAATTTCATATTATATCATTTAAAATCTAGTATAATTTCTCTCAATAATCCCTAACTATACCATTGATTTTTTTTCCAAAATACATGTTTGTGCATTTCATGGGTAACAAATAGTTAATGAATTGTTACTACCCATCTAACATCATCAGTTTTTTTTCTCCCTCTATACTGACTCTAGAATTGCTCTGTACAATGTATGAATAGGAACAAACTCAACATGAAATCCCACAAATACTATGACACTCCAAAAATATTTTATCTCTAGGAATAGTAATGTTCCATTACTCTCTTAATGTAATGCAGAAAGTGAGAAAACTATTTTTCTTAAAATTTCACCAATTCCACTAGCCACTCTATTCTTACAAGATAGGACTGTTCAAATTTTTAATCATTAAAATTCTCCCTCCTATTACATGAAACAAACCCATTAATAATATTGCATTTAAAACCACTGACAATAAGTGTCTCATCAGTAACCAAGATATTCTGGTAAATATGAATATTATCAGAAAGCCCCATATTATGTATAGCAATGTTTTATAAAATCGTACAATCGTTTTTTTCCTTCTTTCTAGTCATTTCTTTCTCACAATCCATAAAGTCAAAACATATAAGAAGACAACTTCTTAATTCTATTCTTAAGTATTCACAAAAACTTTCTATCATTATTATAGGCTAATTACCTTATCCACTTCTATTATGTTTCTTGTTAATGTCATCAATGCATTAATCAATTTCTTAAAGACTTAAATACTAATTATTGAATAAGTGTTAGAGTCATAGGTGTATTTTCGCCTAGATTTTTTCTAATGTTTACTAATTAGATCTAATGGTTTATTAAGCTTGTCCTCAAGATCTGTAAACTCTACTAAATCATAAAGAAAAATGATTTATAAATATTTTTGCCAAATTATTAACACCAATGTTATCAAACATTCTCATTTAGCAATTCCTTTAAATAAATATTGGATAAATTAAAAGACATGCAGAATTCTTGCCAATATTTACTTTATAAAATAATTATTGTAATATTCAAATACTTTTGATTCAGATACATTTTTTTTAATAATCATCAATGCACTTTTATTTCAAAATATTCACAAGAAAAAAAAATCTATAAAATGTCTCTTACAAATCAGTGAAATAAATATTAATATTTTTTATTTCTTTTTATATACCTCTCAACAATAAGCATCATTGTGATAATTAAATCTTTTGTTTCTTTACCCTTTCTACTCTAAATATACCCTTTCAATATTCTCAATAATTTACAAGCTGCAGATGAAATTCAAATTATTCCTCTCAATTCTTATACTTAACCTCATTAAAGTCCTTCTTCAGAAAAAATAATAATATTAATCACAAATATCAACAAAAATCCCTTCAAAATTTTCTCCTCTAGTTTTCAAAAATTGAATTATAATTTCAATGATTACCATAACTTTATAATTATTTACAACTTAATGGCCCATTATTGCATAGCCTATCTTAATTTTTGATAAAGAAAATAAAGTGCAAAATATAAGATAAGTTATGCAATAACGGACATTTAAATTGTAAATAATTAAAATTTTCAGATGATTCTGCAAAAAATAAGTTAGGCTATGTAATAATGAAGAATTAAATTGTAAATAATTGTAATGTTCAGATATCATTGAAATTGTGATTCAATTTTTGAAAACTAAAGGAAAAAAAATTGAGAATATATGATAATATTTGTAAGCAATAGTTTTATTTGTTGATAGTTAAAAAGGACCTCATGAATTTAAGTACAAAAATTAAGACAAATAATTGTAATCTTACCTGCAGTTTGCAAGTTATTGAAAATATTGAACGCACATATTGATAGTAAGAAGTGTCCATAACTATAATATTTTTCTACATAAAAATAAAATGTGTAGTGAAATCTTCAAGAATAGTCAACAGGAATAAAATATAATTTAATATAAATCAATCTAAATAAAATTGAAACAACCAACTAATAATATTTACAATTATTTAATTATCAACCCGGCTTTCATCTCTTATTGAGAGCTTTTCAAGATATAAAGTTTTATATATCACATGACTTAATAACTATATTTACTCCATTTATTAGACATTATTTCACCTTCGGTAATATAATTAACATTAGACATATAAATACATAAACAAATGACATAAAATATAAAATAAAATTGCATAAAAAACAATAATAATAATAATAACAAGCCCTTAAAACTATATAAATGCATATATTTTAATATACCTATATAAATAAATAAATATTCAACTTCCCCTTCGCTTTTATAAACCCTCATTCGCAATTCAACTCTAGTTTTTTACCATAATTTTTAAATCTTCCAATTATCTAATAATGCTCATTTTCCACCTAATCTTGCAGGACCTTTAACTATATTTACACATCTATCCAAATTTTTCTGAATGCACATCCTTTTTCAATTATTTTTTGCATGTTTCATAACTCTAATATTCTTCTCACACTCCATTTTACGACCAGTATTTAAATAATGTATATATGGATCTGACCTAATATCTTACCTATTAATCACTCTATCATGTTCCTTCCCTTTGTCACTTATCATTCATCCTGTCTGTCCTATATAAACCTTATTATACTCCCATATTCAATTTTATAAACCATTCCTCCCTTATTATTCATACCACCTATCTTATTTGTATTACATTACCATCTACCCAAAGACTTATTTCCCAAGCTATTCTTATATCATCTGGTAATTTCTCCCTTAGTAACTTGTTTATACACATACCTTGAATACAGAATAGACAACCACTTATAATGTTTATACTTATTCTTATCATATTTATTTCTACTATTTATACTTTGATTTCTAAAAATTGTTTTAATTACCTTTCTTTTATATCCTATTTTAATATATTCATTCTTTACATCTAATTTTTGCTCATATGCTCTTTCTTAATTAACATAAGTTTATCATTCTTTAACTTAAATCCCTTTCAAACCCCTACTTTTTGACACAATGACTGATATGATTTTGGATCAATTAAATCTCTAATTTTTCTATCTTTAATATAATGCTTTACCACTATGTCATTCATCATTCCTCTCTTCACAAAAATATCTAAGTATTTTAATACATTTATCTCTTGCTCAACTGTAAACCTAACTTTATATTAAAACTTTTATAAATTAAAACTAAGTGCATCAGCAATTCAATATCATAAATATTATTAGGCCAGTTAATTAGAAAATATAGCTATATTCTTGAGATATCCAGACTTCTAAATGATTGGAATATATTTTCTTTTCCATAACTTGATTAACTTGCACTTTATAATTGCATAAAAAAAGGCGTAAATCCAACCACGTATGGTACAATGGCATCCCAATATGAAATTTTGAAAGTAAAACCACTACCTGAGATAAGTAATAATTGTAAAAAAAAAACTTTAACCTGATTATACAACAATAAAAAAATGTTTTATATGTTTTCAAAACTAAACACGGTGGTGGCTCTTGTAGATTTTAAAGTCACAAGTGTTGACCAGGTAGACATATTCTGGAGAAGAGACAATCATAGCCCTGAGTCCTTATATGCCAGTATGTAAGATAAGACTATCCTTATATGCTCATCAGTCTTATAAGAGCAGGCTCCCAAAAATGGGAGGGTGGACCAAGCCCCATAAGCCAATAAGTCTCAAAAAATTAGAAATGCTTGTATATGCTTAGACTTGGGTTTCTTATTGTTAGTCTTATGTGTGAATGAAAAGGATATAGGTGAATGGGGAAATATTTCTCATACATGACACTTGTGGCCAGTCTAAAGAAATTTGGCAGTGCCACTAATAAAAAAAAATTATTATACTTGAAACTTAAAAATAAAATAACTTCAAATCCATATTCTATTCTTGTTTTTTGGGGGCATCTGGTAATGAATAATATTAAAATACGTATGGTTCAGGAATGCCTTGGCATTTGGTAATATTAAAAAGAAGCTTTAAAAAGTAATATTTATAAATGTTTTAAAAGAGCAATTTAATTTTCTTTTTTTAGTTAGCATGATTTATTTTTTAGATAACGTGCAATGAAAGTTATTTTTGTTTCAAATTATTTATCTATTTAATTTAATTAAAGTTAAAATTGGAGAAAATAAAAAAGACATACAGATTACTAATCCAAATAAACAAAAAAAATTTTCAAATGTAAAAGAAAGACTATGTTAATTAAAAATGGTGGAAATATTTTGTAAAAAAGATACTTTGTAGCTGAAAACTAATAAAGAATGCACAGGATGAACTTTTATTGTGATAACAAAAACAAAAAATAATATACACAGAAGCTTCAAAACTGGGTCGAAGTATAAAAAGAAAAATCTAGGTCTTCTTGTTGTCTTTTTCTTGGGGTATGAGGTTCTCATAGAGCCCTGGAGTGAAAAATCCATCAGCCCAGGAACACCACTCACTTGCTGAATAAAGTCTTCATGCAGTAATGAGAACAAAGCATCAGAGACACTGTCTTCTGTAATACAAAGGTCACTCCAAAAGAGCTTCTGAGTACAGCCTTAATACAGACAAGGGCCATGGAAATGTCAACAAAAGAAATCAGTTAATTTCCAATGAGCTCAGGATCCCCAAGGGATACATGTATACTACAAGAATCTACACAAACTTATCAGTGAGTTAAGACTATTCATACCCTATTTGTGACTACAAATATTTGCAAACTAATGTTAAATATAAGCTTATAATACCAATAGAGACATTTGCTGTTCTACTGTCAGATGAACCATTTTAATTATTCAAATGTGAACTATTTGGAATTTATTAATTGGTGTACATTATTATCTGGATTAGCATGCATGTTCTTTCCAATTTTATCTAATAATTTATCATTTAAATATTTTCATTTGTTATAATAAAATATTTACTTTAATATAACTCTTTCATTTGTTCATTCTTAATTTTATTTTATTAGTAAGATTTAATGAATAAGTTACCTATGCCAATGCACATGTTTAATAAAATTCCTAAGAAAAATTAATATAAATGTTTAAGTATCTTTAAGTGTAATTCCAATCTTTTCAGTTATTTGCTTTGAATTTATGGTATATGAGGAAGTTAGGAGTCTACAGACTATGGCATCCTAATTTATAAATTAAAACTAACTTCTTCAGCAATTCAAAATCATAAATATCATTAGACCAGTTAATTAAAAAATATAGCTATGTTCTTTAGATATCCAGACTCATAAATGATCTGAATATATTTTCTTTTTCATAGCTTGATTAATTTGCATTTTCTAGTGCATAAAAGAAGGCCTAAATCCAACTGTGAATGTTAAATTAGATGATAAAAGTTAAATTAGTCCATGAACAGTATAATACATTGTGAAGGTATTTCATAATACCACTAAGTTTATTTTTAAATGCACTCACTATAATGTTATACATGTCTACATATTATCAGATATTTGAATGGAAAATTATTCAGAAAATAGATAGAGCAAACATACAAAACAGTGGTTAAAAGATTATAATTATAAAAGACATGTGGAAATATTTTTGTAAAAAGTTTTTAAATTATTATTTCCAGACAAAATTAAAAGTATCTTTATAAACAATGATTGAATGGAAAAGCAAGCCAATTACAAGCTATAAATCAATTGAAAATAAAAATAAATGTAATATTATATTTTATCACATGATCAGATAACATATTGCTGCATTAGCAGGATGCTTTTTTTTCAACATCTCTATACAACTTACTGTAATCTGTAGTAATTAAAAAAAAACAAATGACAGTTGTAAGAAATCTCTATTTTGAGCTGTCTTATACAATACACCCACAGTAGTTTCAAATTTGTCTTTCATCAGTAAAAATCTTTGGATCTGGTAATAATATGAACCTTTAAAATCTTCAGAACCCTTCCTTTAGGAATTATCATTTATTTCTGATAGCTATCCAGCTATCATCCTATATTGAAACACATAAAAATTCTTTCAATCTTAGCTAATTTGCTTTAATAACTATAAAGATCTGAAACCAGTTCAAATTATAGATGTTATTGTGTCTTTAGTTTTTTAATAACTATAGACAGTTATTACTTATTAAAGCTTATAATAAGTAGCATAGAAATGGTGAAAGAAAAATATATACTGCTAAAACAGCTAATGAGTTAAAGAAGTCATGTGATAAAGTCATGTGATATTTTATTGGTTTATATGAAAGCCTGTTTACAAAATGGAGGTGATAGTTGATAGAAACTAAAACACCATAATATACAAAAATTGAACTGATTTCAGATCTATATGGCCATTTATGTAAGCAAGTTGTCTAAAATTGAAAACATTTACATATTTTTCAGTTTGACTGATAGATTGATAGTATATCAGAGAGACCAATGATTTCTAGAGGGAAGAGGTATTTAATTCTAAAGATCCAGATACAGTGTTGCCAAATCCAAAGCTCTTTACTAATGAAAGCTATAAACTTGTAATTAGTCTGATTAAATTGGATAGGGCAGAATAGGGCAGTGATTTATTAAGCACTATCATGTAAAATCTATTAGTTACCAACCTTATAGTAAGCAGAACATAGGTGATGGAAAATATATATATATTCTGACATAGAGCAGCTTAAATTGTATTAATTTATAATAATAAAAAGTAATGAAGTAGGTTAATGTATGCAGATATGTAGAAAGCTGATTAAATAATGAAAAAATAATAATAAAAACTAAAATAATACTAATTTTAATGACTACATTAGAAAACAATTTTGAAAATAGAAAATTTAATATTTTGTTCTTTTTATGTAATAAGAATTATTCTCATGAAGTTTCTTTTGTTTTTGTAAAAAGACTAGAAAAATAAATTTCAATCAGTTCTCAAATATTGTTAAGGATTTATTGAAACTTGCTAAAGATCACTTTCAATCTTATTTGGATTAAAATATTACTTTGTGGATTTATAATTATGATGTAATAATGCTAAATAGTAAATAGTGTTTAAAGCTAATCTTTGCAATTCTTTCTTGATTTGTCCCAAATACTAACTATTTATAAAACTAGTGAAATATTGACAAAATAACCACCATAGATCACATGACCCCATTCTCTTAAACTTGTAAGACATAAACAATGAGCATTGCCAATTTCTCAACAAGCTTTGTGATAAATGCTTAGCCAGAGAAAGCATTTAAAATATCTCTTTTAGAAATCCCTCCCTTTATCTCTGACCATGGTTTTGTGCTTTGGCACTCCTCGAAGGTCACTAGGGTAGCTTCAGATATTGTTCGTTTTAAATAGTAGATGGAAATTATTTAAAATAAGATGAAGATAAAACAGCTTTTTAATAAATATCCTAATGCAAATCTTCCTATAAAGAAACAAAATGGCAATATCTGCATCACATTTGACAAGTTCTGGGTGATGATGGTTTAATTAGTTTTCTGTCATTGTTATCTCCTTATTTTTTTTCTCATGTGTCAAAGTATCGGCCGGGAACCAAATCTGTGAACCTGAGACAACTGCTTATAAGGCAGCTGTGCTGACCACTCAACCACCAACGCTTGGCATCTCCTTATTTTAAGTTAGATGGCAGCTGAGTTGACTATGTTTAGCTGCTTGAAAAAAATCTCAGCCTTTGGAAAAAAATTCATTTTAGCCTAGATTCAAAATTCAGACAAAAAAATATGGAAATTAAGTACACTAACTGTACAGAACTTGGCCTTTATCTTAAAATAAAAAATGATAATATATATACTTATTCAAAGCAAAAGCTTTTTATTTCTTTTATGTGTATTTGGTGTCAATTCACAAATTATTTATTGAAAAAAAATATTATATAGGTATATATTCTCTAACTTAGAGTGTAGAAAGTAAAAAGCATTTCTTTTCAATAAGATTAACCACTCTTTAAATCATTAGATGTTGAAGACATAACTTTCTTTGCCGTAATAATATGAATCTTTTAAATAGGTAATTTTTATAATCAATATTTCAATATTGAATTTCATGCCTATGAAAAGAAAACTGATGGATTTTTAAAACGTTTTCTGCCATTAATGTGAAAGTTGATTCATATATTAGTCTTTTATTGATCTCTAATATCTGCTTCTGAAACATATTTATATAATTTTTACATGAATTTATACTTAATAATAAAAACTGATGTTATTATATATAACATATAATTTTGCAGAGATTTAAAATCAATAAAAATTATTTTTTCACCTTTTTTTATTTAACACTTAAGTAATTTAAAATTTTATAAACAACACAAGAAATTTTAAAATAATCTCAACTTTACTTTTTAAATTAATTTATTTCTAATGGTTAGGCATTATTATTCCAAAAACTTTACTAGCCATATATATGTATTGTGGTTGCTGATTCCATCTAAAGTAACTACGTTATTGATCTTTTACAAAAAGTGTAAAATCATGCACTCTGTGTTTCAAATAGTCTCAGATTTCTCCTCATTTGGTAATCACATATCCAACTGAAGTGGCTATCGACTATTGATCAGTAAATGCATGTCTAGGTAGAATTATCTAGTCTATATTAGAAATAAAATCGTATGGATGTAAACCCTATTGTCGTCCATTACCTATAAAGTTAATCCTACAACATTTTTTAATAATGCTTAGTAGGTATTTTCCATAGTAGATTCATATAACCATTTTTAGTAATATATAAAATACAATATTGTTTTTTTGTTTTTTTTTTTATATTTATTAATTACTGAATTAAATCCTGAACATATCTACAATGAACAATGTATGTACACAGTAAATCATATAAATGGATATTATGATTATTTAATATAATCTTTATAAAGATAACGTTTTAGAATTAGGTTTGAAACATAAACATAAAATTTAAAAATTAACATATTAAAATATATACAAAAAGTATAGATAGGTTAAATAAATACACACATGTATTTAATTTTTTAATTTTAAAAAAGACAAAAATGCTTAATAATTATGGAAACAGCCATGCTTTTGACCAAGTACTGTGACGGTACTAATCACAGTTTTTAAAATCATATTCTTTGAATCATTCTTAATATTGTTTATTCCCTTTAGATTCAAATTGATAGTAAAAACATAAATTAATATAAATACTAAGAGATTAATTTTTAAAAAAAATTAAAGATACTAATATCTCACTAAACAAATCTGAAGAAAATATTGTGTTTCATTTCTTTTTTAATCAGTTTTCCATTTTTTGATTTTAAGGACAAAAACAAACTTGAAAATGCTCTCCTCATTATTCTGAGCAAACCACCAAGAATCAAAAGTTTTCTGAACTTTACTTAAACATTTATAATTAATTTTACAAAACAATTCCAAAATTATCAATAAAATACAAATTTTTTCATGTTTACATTTATAATCTTTTCAAATATCTTTTATTATTTAAAAATTTGTATTAACATGCTAAAAATTGATGATCATAAATGTGCATTAATTAGCTGTCAAAATTCAGCTATCCTGAACTTTGATGATAATTTCTTAATTATAAATAAAAAAATTAATTTTAGAATAATATTTGATAGATTTGTGTTTTGTAATTATTTATTCAGATTTTATTGCACTTGATCAATAGGAAAAAAAAAGAACAAAACTCATTGTTACCATTATGTAATTCATATTATTATTTTTTATATGTTGAAGGTTCAAATATGATTTTTTAAAAATATTTTCCATTTGTTAATTTAAAGTTATAAAAAATCAAATCACATTTGTTGAATTCTATTATAGAATAAAGATTTTAAAAATAACATAAATGTTGAACTTTTGCCTCAAATTATCATTAGGATTTGATGAAAAACAATTGTTATGCAATGTTATTAAACATTAAATTAAAGTTATTTTTAGCACATTATTTATAAAAACTGAATATATTTTTATATATATTTTATAGCACACCTTAAATGATTTCAAATTATTTTTTAATTAATTTCAATGTAGCATTGCCATAACCAATAATATTAATTATTTCTTATCCTGATATGGTTCCCCTTAAATTAAAAATGAATTTAATTAATGTACTTTCTTAACAACACATGACTTCTTTTAAGGTTTTACTTCATCAATGTAGTTTTTTTAAATATTCTTTCAACGGATTTTTTACATTCTCCTCATGTAATTATAACTGTAGTTTATATATATCATGTAAATGTATTAAAGAATTCCTATTCTGTAGATGCAAGTTAAGACTTTTTTAAATTTATTTGTAATTGCGTTAATATATATATATATATATATCCATCCCTGTTATTACATTTATAATTAAAAGTTAACTTCTTAGAAATCATTTAAACTTCATTCTTTATTTCATTATTGTAACTGACTGGGTAATTTATTCAAATTTTTCTTATTTTCATATTCTAAATTTATTTTAATAAAAAATTATTTTATGGTATATTTTATTCAACTTTTTATTGTCTTCTTAATATTATCATTATTACTTTGTATTTGTTTTTGTTTTACAACAACAACAACAACAACAATAATAATAATAATAATAATAATAATAATAATAAAAAGAAGAAGAAGAAGAAGAAGAAGAAGAAGAAGAAGAAGAAGAAGAAGAAGAAGAAGAAGAAGAAGAAGAAGAAGAAGAAGAAGAAGAAGAAGAAGAAGAAAAAGAAGAAGAAGAAGAAGAAGAAGAAGAAGAAATATAATAATAATTAATATACATATAAAATTGATGTTTAAATAAATTCAGTATTAAAAAAGCAGTAATAAAGATAATGTACACAAATAAAACAAGATTTTAAATAATATGTATATAAAATTATAAACTTTAATTATAAATATAAAAATATATATTAGCATAACTAAAAAAAATTTTTAAATGTATGTATGATAGAAATTCAGTGACAAAATGGGCTATTTATATTTGCTAATTCAGTTAATGCAACTGACAAAATATTTATAATTATAACATCTAAGTGACAGTGAAATAAAAATTGTATATATTTTTAACCATTTTCTTTTGAATTTTACCATTATCTATTTTAATTACACCTATGAAAAAATGTGTGCAAACGAAGTTCAAATTTTATTAATATGTGCAGTATTTAAAAATATTGTTTGGTTTTATTTTCTTTTGAAAATTCCTTTAAATGAGTTAAAGGAAATTAATTTAAGCATTTGAAAGTATGTATAGGCATGTCATTTGTTGCTTTTGTTTTGTTTTAGAGAAAATTTGCATTTATATCTGGAAAAAAAATTCTAAAAATCTTTTATCTCCAGATACAATACATTCTTTGACAAATGATATGTAAATATTTAGAAAAATAATTTTAAATAAGATTGAAATTATCTAAGTTCAAAAAAAAGAAAAATTCCATAACATTTTATTAATTATTCTTATTTTAAACTGAAATATTCTGGAGATTTAAGTGCATACGGTATGTTATATATTTATGTATGTGTTAAAATGTTTCAAATGATATAGTCACTAGGAACATTGATCAAAATTAAAAGATATTGAAAACAGTTCAGCATAATATAATAAAACTTTTATTTTAATCTTTTCTTACTCAGCATTACTAGTATTTATATCAATTATTACAATTGTATATGAATATAAAATTAAAATGTTTTAACTACATATATAACTTTTTTGATATATATATATATATATATATATATATATCAAAATATTATACCGGTCGAAACCCAGATATATATATATCAATATATATATATATATATCATCCATCCAATACATAAATATGTAGCATTTTCTAATACATATATTCTTGCATCCATAGAAGTCATTGAAATAAAATACCATAAATATAGCAGTCCTACCATATATTTACATTCAAAAAACATATATAATTACAAGATTAGAATATTATGTATATTGAAAAAATATTCAAAATACTTTATATTAATAAACTAAAATCTATTCTTACTAAAAGTTGTGTTAATTAAAAAAGAAAATCAATTATATTTGTTTTGAAATCACACAGAATTTTATCAAGATAAAAAACAATTAAAATCACTTCTTGTAGCATTATGATATTAAAATTAATTAAAAATACAGTTGAAAGATGAGATAATGTGTACTATAAAAATCAGTTTATAAAAAGTAAATTGTCTTATAAAAAAGTGAGTTAAACATTTTCTTTCCTAGCTATGTCATATTAAATTATGCATCTGTTAGAGATATAATTTTTATAATAACGTAACAATGCAATGACTAACTCATTAATATACACAAAGTATTTCATTTGGAGATGGCATGCTGAGCCTTATAATTTTATTCATTCTTTCAACTACATGTATCACTATTTTATTGGTTTTGTATTCCTTTTGACAGCAGAAACTGAAAGTAAAATATATTAATTTTAAAAAATCTGAAAAGATCAGAAGTTTATAGCTAAAAAATAAACTATAAAGAATCTGAACAGTTGTTGATTAGTAGTGTACTGGTCGGTTCGCATGATCCTATAACTCGATCTAGAATCTGAACACAAGTACCTTAAGTCCAATAAGTCCAATCATGCATAAGATACACATGTCAGGAACACTCATGAATTCTGTCCTGTATGTCCAGCTTCCAGATTCAATTACTTATGAGCAGCAACTCTAATGATACTAGATTTAATTTATTTTGGGCCACCATCACACAACAGAGAAACAAAGAGACTCAAAGGAAAATCATGGCAAGTGCATTTATACATATGGTAAAGACATATATATATATATATATATGTGTGTGTGTGTAATATACACATCAATATATACATATATCAAAATACAATAAAATTTACATAAATTATATTATTTTTAGAAGTACTTTTGACTATACATTTTGTAGTCTTTATCAACTATATAACATTGAATAATCAAAACGAGACAACCTTTACAGTACCCATAGTTCAATTCAGATTTCCCACTTTGTCAAATGTTAAAGAATCGGCATAACAGAATTGTGGGAAATCTGAATTGAACTATGGGTACTGTTAAAGGTTGTCTTGTTTTGATTATTCAATGTTATATAGTTGGTAAAGACTACAAAATGTATAGTCATAAGTACTTCTAAAAATAATATAATTTATGTAAATTTTACTGTATTTTGATATATATATATATTGATTTGTATATTACATATATTGTGGAGCAAATACAGATATCAAACTTAATATATATATATATAACATTAGCAGGATCTAACTTTCCACATCATGACATTAATAATTAATAATTATATCTTAAAATAAACTAAATCAATTAAATAAAGCAATTGCAATGATCAGAGATGATTTGTTTTATATTACAGTTAATCATCAACATACATAGAAAATTAGAAATGTATACATTGAATTATATTAGGTAATTATCCTCATATTACAAGTAAGTTGTCTTGTGCTTATTTCACACTTAACATGGTATTTACACATAAGTTTATATATTATTACTTTTGGTACAGTGTTACAATATTTCAATAATTAATATAGTTTGATTATGCAGCACGCAATTGTAATAATTCACCTGCATTACAAAAGAGAAACACAACCTTGACTGATTTCAGGATGATTTACATAATTGTTGGTTGACTAACTGACCAAATTATCATAAGTTTATCATATATGTAAAATATATGCAATAAAGATTTATTTACTTTATTTGAATGAATAATGTATGTGGGATCATTTATTTAAATAACTATATCTGAAGTCATTAGGCAACATATCAACAGAAAATGAATTAATCTATAAACTACATTTAGCTATATCACAGCATCACATTTATAGATATTTATAGGCTTAAGATTTCAAAGGAGGAATATAATATAATTAAGCATCGTGGTGTTAACATAAAGGTCAAGTAAGATTTTCAGACCCATTTCTTGGAAGTAGAATGCTTTATCATTTGAAGTAAAATATATGCCGATTTGCCACATCCACATTCTCATAGAATCAGATTTTAGGAGTTGAGGGTATTGGATGGAGTTGCTATTGGCTGATTTTGTCCAAGGTCATCCATTGCCCTGATTATGACCTAAATGAAGATGAGATGGTGCATCTCTTGATAAAGCTTTTTTATGAAGAATAAGAGCCTATGCTAGCAACAATTGGGATAGACTAATAACTAATCAAGATATATATAATTAAGCTTATTACCTATAAAAATAATATCAAATGTGATGGTATGATCGGATTACCAAATGTAGATCAAAAGGCATTATCATAGATTTACAATTAAATTTGACTTAAACCAACATTCTACACCCCTTTCATTTCATTCTTTAATAAAAATTCCACATATGTTTGATCTAAATGCATTTTACAGTCTAAGATGTGTTCTAATTAGTAAAGTATACATATATGTTTGAATGGGCAAGGATCGAGAAACATAAAGAAAACATATATAATTAATATATTGCACTAGTAAATACTTACAAATCAATAAACATGTGTATAACTGGTAAAATAATCAAACATGGAACTTTATCCCCCCCCCTCTGTTGTTTACACAAAATGTATCAGAAAAAAAAACACATTTGAAAATCTTTTCCCAACATGGAAAGCGCCTGTAGTTTTTAAAGTAAAAAAAAAATAATGAATTGGTGCTCCCTTTTAAAACCTTTAGCCTGATTCTTATGAGATGAATCATGTATGATTGACGTCACTCTAATTTCATCATTTTAATGCTACGATAGAGAATTTACAGTCATTGGAAAGGTTTTTAAAAGTTCTGTAAGATGCTGCCCTCTCTTGAATTATTTTACAAGTAAAAAGTCAATAAAACTGCTGGTAAAGCTTAACAAAAAAGAAAGCTTGATGTTCATTGGCTTTTAGCCATCAAAGACATTCTGATTGGCTGTCAAAGACAAAGAAACTGCCTAATCAAAAAAAAAAAACACTAAGATTTTCATTTCGAAATGATAAATAAATGTTTTAGACCATTATAAAAGTATTTTTTTGACAAATTACAAATCATTTTCATAAAATTTGATAAAAAACAAAATAATTTTAGAAAAATATTTAAGATTTTAGTAAAAATATTTAAGATTTTAGCAAAAAAAAAATATTTACTTTTCCATAACGTAAAACTGAAAAAAAAAATTTATGTCAGCAACTCTTTTTGATTCATTACTAACTTTCGCTTTTATTTTGCCACTAGCGAATATTTCTACAATAAATAAATAAAAATTTATTTTTGAATAAACTTTCGTTCACTTTCATAACCTGACAAATTATTAATACTTTTTACAAATGAAACTAAAGTGAATATAATATTAAAAGGTGAATATATTTTGACAATTGACTTTGTCTTCAGTTTGTGAAATGGCCAATTAAAAGTTTTGATTTTTAATTCACTCAGCCAATAATATAATTAGCGGTTAAAAGGTTAATAGCAAGGAGCTAAGATAAAATAATTATACTTGTGAGGGTAGGAGTTTATTGACATATCATATGCAATTTTAAAATATATATATATATTAAACATAAAATATTAATAAAATATTAAAATATATATATATATTAAACATAAAATATTAAGAAAATAGTTCTTGCATCAAATTAAATTTCAATTGAATTATGAGGTTAATATAAAGTATTTATAAAGTGATATGAGTCACTTGCATTAAAAAAATACATATTATTTAAAGATTTATAAATTTAATGAGAAAACAACAGGTTACATAATTTATAAGATGTTAAATAATAAATTTTTAAATATTTAAGAATTACTGAAAAGAAAATTAAAGAGTCTATGATGGTGGCATTTTCAACTGTTTTATCTTCATTCCTGGTGATTTTTGACAAGTTGTGAAGTTCATATATGGCTCATTTTGAGCATGAATGTCCTTCTGATCATTTGGGAAGCAGATAGCAGATTTCTAGGTCAGTCTTTAAGGCACAGCATCAAAGTTCATGAATATTTAATGGTAAAGCAGCATGCTGGAAGTAGCTGGTTCAGGAGTGTTTGGGAAAATGTGCATCTTTCCCTCCTACTCAGCATTGTCATATTGAAATTTTGAGTGATGTGGATTCATTTGGCCAATGCCTCATGAATTTAGGTACTCTTCATTACTTGACTGAAATTGGGCTCTATTTATATGATTCCTGATTACTTACAGACTGCTTTCATGCTTTATTACCTGATGCTATAAAAATGTTGCTACAGAAGTTTTTAGATGAGGAATTCACCTTTTGTTCTGAATGTAGTACAAAACAATGCAATTGGGTTGGTAAGTTTCTAAAATGACTGTTCCAAATCTATTTCTAGCTTAGAAATAGATTTTACAAAATGATAAATTTTCTTAAAGGAAATTGATTTTATTTAATAAGATTTATAATGGATTTACTATTTTGATAATGCTAATGAAGTTTTTAAATTAATATTTGGACTGCTTCTAGAAGCTTCCAAGATGATTGCATCATCCTGTGCCCATCATTAAACAAAATAAAAATATTTTAAACCAAATTTGAAATATAATTTTAACTATATATGATAATATAATGTATATGAATACAATAATTAGTTTATTCGTAATCCCCCATCACCTATTACATATACATGTCCTTTACACATAAGTATGATTTTTAAATTATATGAAATATTATTTATTTATTTATTTATTTAAAATATCATTAAATATCTGTCAGTGCTATTTTAAAAAGGAATTAAAACAAATTGGTTTATATAAGAATGTATATTAGTGCAAGGACAGAATTTTAATTTGGTTTGGTGATGGGAGATTGGATATGACCGTGAAATGCAATCTGAATCTCAGATTGAACTACTTCAGTAGAAAGACATTGTGAAAATCATTGTACACTCTACTGCAATTGTTATTAATGAAAAGTGTAAAAATTGTATATTTTTCATAATTTATTTATTTAAATATATATGATTATTTTTACAAAATATTTATACAGTAATTATTAAAAAAGAAATATTTTCATAATTCCACTTAACTTTTTATTAATGTATTTTATATTTAAACCTACAAATTAGGAAATTTGTAGTAATTGGTGAAACACAATTACAATCAGTAATGGTGTGCTAAAATACATATTATAGATCTTCTGTAATATTTTAATAATTATAAACAGACTTAAATTTTAAAACAGACTTTCACTGATTGAAGATGACTTATTAATTTATTTAAGCCACTGTTGTGACAATGATCTTGTAATAAAAAAAAAGTAATTGTTCTCATTACACATTTCGCTTTATAATTTTCTTCCTATATTTGCAGTTCAAATGTCTTCTTTAAAATGATTTCATTTTTAAACTTGTATTTGTTACAAATATAACTCACTTTATTTGAATTCTAATATAAAATAAAGATGTAAATATTAAAGCCAAATGTTTAATATTCCAAAAATTTCCACCAGGGAGAACAATAGAGATATTAACCTGATGAAAGATTAAAACAAAATGAAAAAAGCTATTAAAACATAATAATTATCAAAAAAAAAAGGGAAATAAAAATAAAAAATTTGAATATTTTTAATGAATTTAAATTTAATCTACATCTATATATATAAAGATGCAAATATATATATATATTAATGGAATGAAAATCTTTTAAACAAATGACAAATACATGTACCAAATGAAAGAATTTCCTTTAGGGAGTTTTTTTTTTTTTTTTGTGGCAAAATAAATATCATTTTTGATAATGTTTACTTTCCAATATTTGCTTTAATAATAATATTGATAAACAAAAAACCAAAATAAGATAACACTGGAATTCCATTGATTTATTTATAAATATGTGTGCATATATATATATATTTCAAATGCAAATATAAAAATAATGTTATATTATTATTGAACTTATTTCTTTTACAAAATAATATTTAAAAATTAAAATGTGATATTTCAATAAAATAATAGAATAACTACTTTTAGCACAATGATAATTGTATAATTATGATAATAAATATGAAAACTGAAATTATGGACACCTAAATCCATTAAATTTATTGTAAAAAATCTACATTGATTACCTTTTTTCCCATGTAAAAATAATAATTTTCACTAAAACTGCTATTAAAAAAACCCAGCCATTATATCTTTATGGTTTTTGTTGTTGTTGTTGTTTTTGGGAGGGGGGCAGGGGAGAATTACAAAAATCTGCTGCAAATTATATATAACCTGATATAAAATATGTGTAGCATATGATGTTTTTGGTACTTGTAAGTTTTCAAGTAAACCTAGATGGTAATCTGTATTCTTGATAAATCTACACTTTTGAGGGCCACTCCAAAAATGTTTACAAAATTATGCCTTCGGAAACGAAGTATTTAATATTTACATTTTATCTTTTGTTGCTATTATTTAAAAAAAAAATCATTGCGGAAAAATTCATTACCATATTTACAGTTTATTTTTTGGGAGATTAACATATTAACAGAATATATATATATACACTTCATCCTTGTTGGCATTTCAAATGATTGCTCATAACTGTTAGTAAAACAAGCAAAATTCTCCATACAGTAATGCTAATCAGTACGAGCCAAAGTAATCAATGGATGCCAGTAGGCTTGTGCATAAAATCTCTATCTAGTGCCTATTCATCCAATATCCCAGACTAGTTTCAAGCTTGCAGATCTAAGTGCAGTGCTCTTACATCCAAGGCTCCTAAATGATGAAAGACACAAGCTAAAGACTAATCTGGGGATATTGGATAAGTAGACACTAGATAGGGATTTTATGCACAAGCCTTCTTGCATACATCCACTACTCTGCTTTGCACTGAGTGGAACTACTCTATGGAGAGTTTTGACTGTTTAAATAATTTTATTATGAGTCAGATATCCTAAAAAAATTGAAATTGAAATTAATTACATTTTAAAAAATAACATTTAATTTCATTACTAATTTTTAGATTTTTTTTAATGTAAATTTTTTAAAAGATACATTCTGATCTAATTTAGTTTTTGAAAAAGAATTTGATATTTAATTCCTGAAAATCTAGTAAGAGCTCTATTGTAAATGTTCTACCAAAGTAATATAAAATTATAAAAAATCGTAATTGTATATTAAAGTGGTATTTATAAAATGACTTCTCCTCTATCCCCCATTATCTATGCATCTTTTCATTTTATTATACATTTTTTTAAATATTTTTTTTCAAAAATATAAATTCTTTTTGTCGTCATTGTTATCTCCACAAAACTGTTTTTCTGCTAATTTGCAACAAATACATTGTAGTTTAAAGCCATATTTAGTTTGCATTTTTTGTTTTAAAATATTTATAAATGTGCCTCAACATTTCAATCTAACTGGAAAATTATAATTTTTGATAAAATCTTTCTTCATAAATTTCACATAATATGAATCTATATAAATATATATAAATTTGATTTAAAAAAAAAAAGGGGGGGGGTTGAAAAAGAATAATATAATAGTGTGAAAATGATATTATTGATGTTATCTATCAGAATTAAAATTAATAAAATTTCAATAAAATATTTTTAATGTAGAATTCATCCAATTCTAAAACAAAAAAAAATGTTAAAATTGAAAAACATTTAATAAAACAAAATCAAATAAGAAATAATGACTAAAATTATAAATATTTAATTGTATATAATTATACAAATATATTGCCACATGATATATATATATAAGATTGCATTAGGATTTCGATTTTTTGTCACCACATTGTCACTGTGGAAGATGATCACAGAATTAATTTCACCAGATAGCTAATAATAACTAAAAACATATTTAAAAATATGTAAAAGCACTCATGTTAAATCGTAATCCTTCTACCTGATCTTTCTAAGATCTTAGTTCAAACTCAATTATGTTTATTTTTTCAGTTATCTGAAACATAGTCATATAAAACTAATAATCAAATAGTGTTACTTTGAATTAAATGATCTTTCTAAAAAGAAAAAAAAAACAAATTCTAATATTTCTTAATTAGAATAATAATATTTAACTTAATGTTAAACATGAATAATTTATTAGAGGCAACCACTACAAATCCTTCAATTGATTTACATTTAACAAATACAATTTGTTTTTTAAAAAAACATATTTTAGACCAATTAATATTTAAACTGGTGACTATAACATCTGAACTGCAACTTTACCTTTTTTGATTCAGTATTATAAAAATTTCTTTTTATATTCCTATATATAGAATTGGCAATACATTTGCTATAGTCAGAAATTAGGAAATCCCCCTATCAATTTACCAATATAAAGATATATTTATGGTTTGCTTCTATAAAAATGCATAGGATATTATTTTACATTCTTGTTGATTGTGATGTTATATTTCACTATTTACTTCTATTTATCAATATTTTATCTGAAAGGCTCATTTTTATTTTTAACATTATTTTCATTTATTGAATTTATGTTTTGTTTTTGTTTTTTGTTTAAAAAAACTTAAAGATGAAACAGATAAATTTATTTTCATTAAAAATTTCAACCAAAAATAAAACATAAAAAGATTGAGGTCTAAGATTGGGTCGAAATAGACAGTTAAAAGATGAATTGTCAAAAGATTTAACAAGAAATTCAATGCATAAAATTTAAGAGAACATTAAGTTGATAACATGTGTTAAATTTTATAATAATCAGAATGTATCTATATTTTTCAAGTTTAAACTAAAGGCAATCATTTTTTCAAATCACCTCAGAATGCCCAAGTATCATTTTGCCTATCAATAATTTAAATATAACTATCTTGGAGAAAAGAATATAACAATAATTTATTGACCAAATTTTAAAATGTATAAATTTATTACTGTTTAAGAATGTGATATTTATAAATACAAAATAGTAAATAGTATAAATAAAAATAATATAAGTAGATATTTGGTTGCACACATGTTTAACTTACCATTGACAACATCTGCTATACTTTTTTTTTAATTTAAAAAGTTAATCCATTTACTATTTGATCTTAAATATACTAATTATTATTTAGGATAAACAATCCATATATATATATATGTGTGTGTGTAAAAAAAACTGCAATAAATTATTTTATTTGTAATATGAAGGATCAATAAGTAAACTAAAACTAATTATTATTTTTATGTGTATTTAATATTTATCATTTATTGAAGATAATATAAATAAATATTTTCTTTGTGGTGAATATGTGTATTGTCTTTGCATCATATGATAGTTGAAACAATAAGAACATTATAGGATAAACTATTTCAAATTATTAAATATATTTATTAATTAACTTCTTATTCTTTTACTCATTATAATATCCTGTTTGTTTTGTAGTTTTTATTTAAGTTACTAAAAATGTAATATAACAATAATAATTCAAAGTCTCTAAATAGTTAAAATAATATAAATTTTATACTTTATTAGAATTCATCAATCATCAAAGATGAACTTAATGCCTTCTTAGGTATCAATTAGTTATTTGGGTATAAATAAATCATAATTCTATATTGACATTGTTCAGCTTTACATTTATTAAAATATTATTGATAATTTATCTTATTCGGATTTAATAAAAAAAAAATATTCCTATTATTCAAATGTAAAGCGATAGTCGATAAATTGTTAATACAAGCTTCATATATAAGTGTCAAATTTAAATAATTTATTTCATTCTTTCACATTTATAAATTTTAGTGCATAACAAAAAAGGGTTATTTTGTAAATTAATCCTGGTATAAACTACTATTTAATATATTCAATTATAAATTTTAAATAAACTATTATTTATTTTATTTATTACAATTGTTACATCCAATCGGGTTGGTATTTGTTTAATAAAAATATTATTAATAGATTTTTAACTTTATTCCAGTACAAATTTTGCCTTACTTTATTCATAGACCTTAGATAAGATTATTTCTCAAATTTATTTTCTTACAGATTTTGATTTGGTCAATTTATGTGGTCCTATTAAACCGTTGGCCAATTTATACTATTACAATATTATATATATATATATATATATATATATATATATATATATATATATATATATATATATATATATATATATATATATATATATAATGTAATATCTGTATTTTGTAGATAATATGTAAGAATACTTTAGGAATATGTAGACAATTATCAAAAATCACAGTAATAAAACTTAACAGTTTTTGATATTTGCTGTGCCAGCCTTTAGAAATAGTATATATTTATCAAAGCAAAGACTATAATGAACATTAGTGTATACATAAATATATCTGACATGTAAAAAAAATTCAAACTAGTCACTGATGCAATAGATATTAGCATAGAATATATATATATGCAATTATATAACTGAATATAGTTATATATAATATATATATATGCAATTATATAACTGAATATTTGTAAATACAGTAACTAAATAATTAAAAATTTTATCCATGCTGGATTACTGTATTACCATTAAACCAATAGTAAAAAGAGGTTATATTCCATATAAATCAAAAGTGCCAATGCCACACAAAATGGCAGGTTTGAAATCCTTCTTATTTAGAAATAATAGTCTTTGCAAATATTCATCAGATAAAGGCAAAAATATTGAAATATATTCGAATGAATTGTTAAATGTTGGCTATAATTATAATCACATATATAATGTTATTAGAGATTTTAATACAAAATATAAAAATAAAAATTTTGATAACAATATTGATTCTCCTGCTAATAAAAAAATATGGATATCAATCCCATATATTTAAAATTCTCAAGTAAAGTTTATAAGAAAAATTTATAAAGATATATGTGATGTTGCATTTTACACACCTCCTACATTAAACAAATTAATAAATAACTCCAAAGATAAAACCTCATTCATAAATAAAAATTGTGTCATTTATAAATGGATATGTAGGTGTGGCAGTAAATATATAGGTGAATCTAGATGTACATTAGAAAAAAAAACTAAAGAACACTTGCTATTAATAAAACGTGTTCAGAAATTGAAACAAAATTGCATAGTAGATAATAATATTTCAGCATCTGTTTTTTACAACCATAATAAATCATGTATTTATGGTTTTGACTTCAATTTTAACAGTGTAAAAATATTGAAAATTGAAAAAAATAATAATAAAAGAAAAATAAAGGAGTTCTATGCTAATATATAAATATAAACATGACTTAATTAACAGGCAAGCAGCAAATGTTAAGATCACAGAATTGTGGGAAAGTTAGCATTTCAAAGCTTTAGTTGACACAGATTACTGGATAATCGAAAGCGCTCCTAAGTGGATAAAATTTTTAATTATTTAGTTACTGTATTTACAAATATTCAGTTATATAATTATGTATATTACTTTAAAAATACAGATATCGAATCACAGTATTATTACACACACACACATATATATATATATATATATATATGCATTTAAAAATAAGCCAAACTAGTCACAGATTACAATAGATCATTAAAATATTTTCTAATATCAATCACAATCAGTGACTAGTTTGATTTATTGTCTCATGCATAAAAATGTGTGAATTATTAATGCTAACATTGTTATATTAGCATATCTGCATGAATGTAAAAATAAACAAATTAGTTGATGATTACAATAGATATTAGCATATTTACTAATACCTATTATAATCAGTGACTAGTTTGATTTATTTTTTACATACATGCAGATATGCAAATAAATATGCTAATAGTCTTTCTTTTATAAAAAAAAATACTCTGTAGAGAAAACCTTATTCAGAAATTAGCAAAATTATTAAGATTTATTAGTGTAATTTTTGACAATAGTCTACATACTCTTGAAAAATATATTCTTATATAATACAATATTAATATTCCTACATTAACTTTTAATATATATATATAAAATACATATAGGAATATTAATATATGTATATATATAATTGGTATATATATATATATATATATATAACCAATTATATTGTCCCAATACTAAGCAAATATTATTTCGTTATAATTTAATTTCAATGGTTCATGAAATGTTCTGAAATAAATCAACAGTAAAACCAAGAGCTCTAACTTATAAAATTTATATATATATACTCTTTATGGTTTAAAAATACATTATTCAAAAGCTTTGCTTTGAATTAAGAAAAGAAAAACACTTCTACATGTATATTTTCTTGTGGATAATAATATAAAAGTCAAATTTAATTATATTATCTATTTATCTCAGAAATTTCATCCTATTAATATGGTTATCTGAGACTTGAAAATAATTTAATGATGATAATCTAATAAAAATTGAAATAAGGTTAACAAATAATTACAGTACTTCCTTTTTTAAAATTTTCATTAAACTGTCATCTAATATTTTTTACTAATTCTTACAAATGTATAACTACATTTAAAAGTTAAATATATCTGAACTAAAGCTGAAGTAGACTATAAAAATTGTTCTTAAAAGTCATTTTTAAAACTTTTCCAAAGTACATTAACATTTTTAACAATCATTTTTCTGATGACTGCTAAAGCTGAAATGATGAATATAATGGCCAAAGTTCCAGCTGAAGAACGAAGAAAATAAAATGGGTTTTCTATGTTAATAATACTTATTATGGATAGAAAAAACAAACTTAAAGATCGTTAGCTGAGTGCAATGTAGTTTTGAAAATTAACATTATCAATTATATATATATATATATATTGTGTGTGTGTAAGAAAGATATATCTATATATATATATATATATATATATATCAATTATATATATATATATATATTGTGTGTGTGTAAGAAAGATATATGCCTTTCATTTCCCCACAACAGTATACTAATTATTTAAATTTTATTTTATTAACAATGTCTTACCTATTTTAAAAGTCCAATATGGAATAGCAATTTTTTATTCCATAAGAAAAAAAAAACGTTATATATACATTAATTAAATTCATATAAATATGTCAAGCGTTGGTAGTCGAGTGTCAAGCATTGGTGGTCGAGTGGTCAGCACAGCACCTTACAAGCATTTGTCTCTGGTTACTGGGTTTGCTTTCCAATCTATGCTATGACACATGAAAAAAATATGTAATCTACTTACATTGTTTATGTCCATCATCTCCAGAAATTTCTAGCAACATACAGAATTTTATATATATATATATATATATATATATATATATATATATATATATATATATATATATATATATATATATATATCAATGTTTCATGAAAAATCAATAAAGGGCTCTTGCAGGGGAGGTATTTCCATCAATAAAATTAGACATTAATAAATAGCTCTGCTCAGGAGACCAGTGAAAATAACATCAAACTCAGATTCTATTTACATAGAACTCACAATGCTCAAATTGATATTAAAGTCTGAATTCAATTTGTAGCAATAGTTTAACTAAAATCTCCTTTGAATTGGTTTACTGTTGATTGGAAAAGTACAACTTATAATGCATTTTTTAAAATAATCTTGTCCTCAAATAAATATTTTAAATATGTAAATAATCATTAATTAAATAACACATAAATATATGCTTTATTAACTTTATTTATATATTCTAACTATAAAAAATTTAAAAAAAACATATTTTTTTTTTTTTAAATACACCAACATTTATAAAAAATCAGCTAATCTCTTTCAGGTTACAAGTTTCTGGCAATTGAGCCTGATGTCATCAGTTGCTTGGGGAATCAGCTGAAATGTGATATGCAGACTGATGCAATTTGCAACAGGTTAGTAGTCATTATATCAAATCTTGCCAACATAAGCCTATAAGAATCTGTAACTTTTTATTGAGTGTATACTTAAATAATATTAATAGTTTATATATTTATGTAATTATTAATTAATATTTATATATTTAATCTTCAACAGCATGTGATACCATTAGCAATATTCATAACATAATTGTATAACTTTTTATAATTTACCCAGGTGTTCATATCAGGATTTATTTAGGACTATCTGTATTTTGCAAAAATCACATTAGTTTGAATTTTTGTTGCATACTGCTTTATATTATTTTGAGGAAAGTTTAGCAGTATAGGGTTGTTTTTTTTTACTTTTTATACAAATATTATAATATGTTATAAATAATGTTTACAAAAATAAAAAATCAAATTTATTTATTATAAGTTTAGTCTAAATAAAAGTAAATTTATTTCTCCATTTTTTCAACATATGGTTTATATTTTTTACTTTTTTTATACAAATATTCTTATAAATGATTATAATTTTACTAAAAGAAAGCAACAAACTGATCCTAGTTAGTAATCCATTTTTGGAAATATCTCTATAGTTAATTTTTTTCTATTTTTTATATTGAAATAATATATTTTTGTTAGTAAGACATGTAATAATTAAAATAAAATTTATTTCATTAATTGTAAAAAAAAGCAATCACCTGCTTCCAGTTATAAACTATTCTAAGCTAATTTTATGTCTCAAAATTTTGCAATCCATAGTTATATTTTTTAATTTTTTATACAAATACAATAATATTTATTGTAAATAATGTTTATAATAAAAGAAAATCAAATATGAAACATAATTAGATCATAAAATAAAACTTTTTGAGGGAAGATATTGCATATCACTGGGGGGTTTTCTATTATAAAATGACATTTTTGTTGTCTAAGGTTAAATGTTTATTTAATGGAACATTATTTATTTATAAGCACTGTTTTTAAATTTCTGCTAAAATTGAGATTCAAACTTTAATATCAAATTGAGTACAGTTATACTGTTTAAACAAAAAAATGAATGTATGAGTTTGGGGTTATCTCAACTGGACACTTTACAGTTAATCATGTCATATTTTATCTGAATGAAACGTGTGTCCTTCAAAAGGTTACTTCATATTTCATCAAATATTGCCATATATAAGAATGTAAGTTATTATATATAACTATAGTAGTATATATGCTTTTCTTGGAAATTCAAAGAATGAGATGCAAGGAACACAGATATGTCATGGGCAATTATAAAAATGGCAACTACTAAAAAAAGTCAATATGTACATAAACAATGTGAATAAAGTCTTTGATTCAATAAAAAATTCCACATTATAAAATATTCTCATGAAAATTGATGCAGAGAGCTTATGAAAAATGTCTACATATAATTAGATGCCAAAAATAATAATACCAAAACCAATTATTTTGTAATATATTAGTCTGAATAATGATATCTATCTAAAATCACTTTTCTTATTCAACTTATATTCTGAATATATGGGAAAAAGCATATATTGACACAGTATACTCCTATCCTCATATATGTTTTACCTATATTCCCCATAGCTCTATCTGTGTCAGCTTTAAACCCTCCATGAGTGCATACACCTGGGTCTCTTAGTATCTTTTTATATGATTTTCTTTTATGTAATAAAGAAGTTCATATTTCACTTAAAACCCAATTTTATACACATGCATTAAATTTTACAAACCCTAAATGCCTGTTGGAAAAAGGTTTGGCAATAAATTTAGATATTGTAGAAGATTTAGAAAAAGATAATAAAACAGAAATGGAACCCATTCATTTTACAGCAAAAATGATTGGAGAAAGTCTTCAACTTTCTAATCAATTGGAAAATCATTTTCTTTTTAATGGCACAAATTATGAACAAGCTCTTAAATTCCAACAAGAGATAAATAGTTATATGTCAGTGTTATATATAATGTGTATGTTTATATTTTCTTTTATACACATATATACATGGAGAAACTTTTAGACAGAAAAAAGTTACAAGTAAAAGTATTTAAGAACTTTTAATTTCTACTTAAAAAGAATGTAACTTTATTTTGTCTAAAAGTTTCTCCATGTATTTATGTGTATAAAAGAAATTTTAACCATTAATCATTATTAATACACTCATGGAAGCATGTTATATATATATATATATAAATTTACTGTTAACACTAACTGAAATAATCATACAAATATATAAACCATTACACAATTACAAATATCCAGTAACGCCCTCTGTTTAATAGTCTACATTTCAATAATATCAAACTTCAAAATTATATATATATAGTTGCTCTCATGGAAGTGCATTCTCTAACAGGTAGACAGAAAAGTCTCGATATCATGAGTTTTATAAACAATTAGTAAAATCATCATCTCAAAGTTTAATTATCGATTACATTGTTGACAGAAAACCATTAACACAGCATGAGATTGAAGTTGATGATAATTGTATTTTGTCTTGTGATGAATCTAATTTCTTACCAGTTCACAAATGAACTCACATATTGTCAAATAGTGATAATGATTAAAATATGTATGAAAAAATGTAAAATAAATTACACATAAAAACATATTGCTTTGAATAAAATTAAATAATTAAAAAAAAGGAAAAAAGTTTGTCTTATATCAATTTTTTTTCAAATATTTGAATTTTTTTTATTCATCCTTTGTTTCCTTATTTTTTTATGTAAATTTTAATGTAATTTTACCTTGTTGCTTTGGTTTTATGCAATTTCTGAAAATTAAGGAAAATATCCCACATTTTTCAATGTAAGTTAAGTCTATTTTTGTGCTATTTTTTTAATGCAGGTTTTCTATGGAACCTATCTACCACATAAAAACAGACGCAGGTATATATAAAAATGCTAACAGTTATATATGTGCCACTGCATATATATATATATATATATATATTGTAAGAGATGGATTACAACTGGCCTACATACCTCCCAATTTCTTTTTCAATAATTGAATTCAGACCAAGTGGTAGGCAAATAAATGTCTTATCTACTTGCTTATACAAATGTAGTATATCTATATATAAACATACAGATAAACTAATGAGTTTGAAATAAAATATCTTACATACTTGCTTGTATCAAAGTAGTATATACATTTATAGATAAATGTAGACTGAAATGTTTGATAAACTATTTTTTTTTATCTATTGTGAGAAAGCAAATAAATTTATATATATATATATATATATTGTAAAAGTAAATAAAAAATAGACGAAATTATTAATTATTAAAATATGTTTATAATCTGTCATTTGTAACAGTATACAAATTAATGTAATGATGAAAAAGACTGCTATTTTGTAACCGACTACAAATATATAGATGAGTGATAAAATGATAGTTGCTATAATTCAATAACTAAAAACTAAACAGGATATATGATATTCTCCAGTGGTTCATCATTTGTAACCAAGTAAAATTAAATGAGAAATGAATTTACTGTGTTAGCTAAAATACAATTTATAATTAAATAAGGATGATGCTAACATATAAATAAGAACATATGCATATCATGCTCTATTTGGGTGTCTATTTTTAACTAATTAAATATAACATTATAGCCTGTTTGCAACTATCCTAAACATTAATTCTGTCATGCTAATAATGAAATAAATAAATTATCTCATTTCTCAATACTTAAAATAACAACAATGAAAATTAAAACTATTATCATCAAAGATTTAAAATATTTTGATATTGGGGAAGTCATTTGAACAATAAAACATACTTGTCATTGTCATTAAATAAAATAATATTAGATATAGCAACTGAATAAAAAATTACAATGAAATCCCTGGAGTGCCTTATGCATATCTCTAATAATAGATTCTGTTAACCAAAATCCTTCTCCTTCCTCTTTCCATGTATATACGACCATTCATAGTCACATGCACACACACTGATGCTATTTATGACAACTTATATAAAAAAAATATTATATAAAGTTAATAAGTTGGAAAAGGAACAGGATCACTTTTATTCAGTTTAGCTGAGGACATGGGTTTTCCACGAGCGCCACTAGATTGTTCTAAATCTAGATAAATATTATCTGTGCATTGTGTACTGAGTTCAAACTCATTCGGTACATTTTTACTACACATGACTTGGATGACTAATGAACAAAAAAATGACATTCTTATATTTTATCTATGTCAATAAAATCATAAGATCCCAATATCACAAAACTTATATATCCCAGACTCTTATAGACATTACTAGCTCATTTTAAGTATATTGATGAACAGATGCCAAAAAATACTCTTATTAATGGCTTCCAAATAAACATAGTGAAGACCATTACTTAAGTGGATGGCCATGAAACAAGTTACTTAACTTAATTATTTATTTCAATATAAAAGTAATAATGATGATGATAATAATGATGATGATGATGATATCAGCCATAGCTTTATAATGAACTCACAACAATAAATTTATCTTTATAAACTCATAGGCACTTTTTAAAATCATCCTTTGTCAAACTGGGATTTAATTATTACATTCACTAGCATTTATACAAGTTTATGGTTATTTACTAAAATACTTTTATAGTTAAAACTAGGATTCAATAATACCAGTGATGACTGATAATCACACATCTCCCCATGTGATATTCAACTTTCTATAAACCCTTATTTTATTAACCATATTAATTATTAATCTTGGGTTGATTGAATGATTATTATTTATTGTATCAATGATGATGGTGATCATAACTCATGTAGAGTACTATGTTTAAATGGTGTTTCACTCAATCATATGATATCCATCTTTGATGAGGATGATCAAAACTCATGGGCATAACATAATTTTATCTTTCTATCATTAACCTATAATTATTAAAACTTGGTTAGACATCAAGCATAATCCTTAAATACTTAAATGTAAATCAACATTCTAGCTTACTTAACATTTTGTGAGCACTTTCTTAATCTTTGTGAGTGCTGATAATTTTTAATATCTGTGAGTGATGATGATGATCATTTAAATGATAGAATCAAGACAAGAAGATACAACAATATTTTCAATAACAATGGGAAACCATTTAAGATATATAATTATATTTTATTAATACTATTCTCCTTTCTTTCTTTAAAATCACATTAATAACTGTACAATTGACTCTATTATTATATTAATTAACTATAGAATTAATACAAAATTTTATATACGCATAACCAAATAAATTTAAGTTTGTCATTTTTGATATTTTAAAATAAGCTGGCTTAAAATGACATTTAAAAAAATATTTCATTGAATGCTTACTTAAGACTTTCCTAACTTATTATATCATAAAAATAAATTTCATATGTAACTTCTGTGTTTTATTTCACTTCCATTCAAATGTGAAGCCCTGCTTTTCAATTTACCATATTTAAACAAATTATGCATAACCTATTCTTTTGACGTGTTTGCATAAGCAGTTACACATGCACACACACCCTGTGATATGTCAACATATATTTTTAAAATGTGTTCCCTTATATTAGGGATTAATACATAAATCACATATATAAAAAGTATTCTTGCAACCTTGAGCAAAAAAAAATAAAATACATTATATCAAATTTAATATGCAACAAGATAGATAAATAAAAAAAACATTATAAATGCATATATTTATAGGTTGCTCATTATCATAATGAAGAACAATAAAAAAAAACATTTCAATATTACAATATATAATAAAAAAAATATAAAAAAAAATAATGAAAATTTAAGTTTGAAGATTTAAACTGTGTTTGTGTTATGTTATGTGATATTGAGAATAACCATCGATAAACAAGCCCTTAATGTTTCTGTATCAAAAGAAAAACAAAATGCTTTGATTCTATCAATTAAAGTTTACTTTTATTAAGTAAGAATAAAAGATTTGTTAATGAAAGTTCAAAGTTACCCAATTACTTTCACTTCCCATGATCATTTCAGGTTTAAATTTTCCGACTGCTCACCTAACCTAGCTTCAACTGGCTGGTTGCACCATTTAAAAAAAGAAAAGTTCTTGCAGATACTTTTAAGATAAACATGAATTAATTGACTTGCTTATTTCCACAATTTTAAAATTATTTATTGTTGATACTTTTGATAACGCTGAATTCATTGACTGTCTACCATTTCAAAAAAACAGTTCTTGTTGATACCTTCTAATAAACATGAATTGATTGACTTGCTTATTTCCACAATTTTAAAATTATTTATTGTTGTTACTTTTGATAACGCTGAATTCATTGACTGGCTTGTTTCTACCATTTCAAAAAAGGAACAGTTCTTGTTGATACCTTCTAATAAACATGAATTAATTGACTTGCTTGTTTCCACAATTTTAAAATTATTTATTGCCAATACTTTTGATAATGATGAATTGGTTGACTGGCTTGTTTCCAATTCTTAAAAAAAAATCATTGTAGACACTTTAGATGAATGTGAGGAAAACTTTAAAAAAATTGATTCATAGCTTAATCAAACCTAGTTATAAGGCTTTTATACAATTTCCTTTTTCTTTTCTCTTCTTTCCCCTTCTCCCTCCATTCAAAGGCAATGAACCCATAATAGGCCAGGAGCCAGAAAAGAAGCATTTCAAATAGCTTGTGTGGTTGGCTTTAAACTCGATCATTCTGTTGGTTATAAAGGACTTTTGGTATAAGTCCACACATAGATCAGTGAGTTAACCCATAGATGTCAGATTTCAAGAAGCAGAAGAAGTGGCTTTAGCAAGGCAAATTCATTGTATTATACACAGCAAAATATATTAATATCATTTTATATAATTGTCAATAACTTCTTCCAAGAAATTCAATTTTGTTCCCTTTCTTTATCTTAATCTTGCTGGGAATTATTTATATATATGCACATCTTCGTCTATACTGACTTTAAAACAACAGTCATTTTTCTCCTTCCTCAATTTTTACAGAGAGAAAAAAAAATCAAACGCTCACACTCTTTAAAAAAATGAAAACTGTCCATTTCCTTTGGATTTCATGAACTCAATCATTACATCTCTGTCTAATAATAATGAGAAAAACTGAGCGCCTTCTCTTCTTTAATAATATTGAAAAAAACTGAGCTTACATCTCTTCTTTAATAATATTGAAAAAAAACTGACCCCCTAAATATTGTTTCATTCGTTTATATTGTGAATCCTTGATCAAAGAAAAGGACCACCTGGAAATCGTATCTTGAGATAAAGATCAAAGTCTCACAACTTTGACAGGTTGTCACAATTAATAAAAACTTAGGATTAATTGTTACATTTATTCCATCCAAGCATCACCTCCCTCTCTAGATATCTACAATCTAGATAATACAAAAACAACAAAGCCTGCAATCTTAGTCATTAAAGATTTGTGTAAAAATGTTTTATGTTTAAAACATCTATACTCACACATGTACATTTTCATATCCTAATCTACTAATCTTGATCACTTTACTTCACACTTTCTTTCTGATCTGCTTTATTTAATAAGAATATAGCTAAATAATTTCAACACATTACTTAATGAAAATATAATAAATCCCTATATTAAATATTGTTTCTCATTACCTTCTCTCTTTACAATTGCTTATTTATTAACTATTTATAAAGTATATAATAATAAATGCATATATAAATCCATATATATATAAAAGAAATTTTTTTTCTTAATTAAATAATATATATGTGGTGAAATAAGAACATATACACAATATATATATATATATATATATATATATATATATATATATATATATATATATATATATATATATATATATATATATATATATAAACATACAGGTAAACTGATATGTTTGGGAAATTAATTCTCTTTTTTTTATCTATTGTGAGAAAGCAAACAAAGTTGCTATACACATGATGTATATATGCATATAAATGAATATGTTTGTCGATTGGTAGAAATTAATCATTTTTCTATTCTTTTTATTCATTTAATATTATTAATTAAAAATACTAATTGACTGACATAGAACAGACATAATTAAAGATTAAAATTAATATGAGGTCAGAAATGATCAAATTTGGAATAATGAAAATCAAATAAAAATAGTAATAATATTTATAATTTGATTTTTATTTAATTAAGCTGTAACAATACATATTAGCTAGTGAAAAAAAAAGGAATGCAGCATTCTTCACTTGATTTTTACTTTTTATTAAACAGCAGAACTGGTCAGACATAAAAATGAAAAGCCTTTTATTTTAAAAATAATTTAAAGGTTTTTTTTTTTAACTTGGATTGAAGAATACTTGAAAGTTAAACTTTGAATTATAGTTACAAAGAAACTGATGAAATAATTTATCATACAAACTGGAATTCATTATTATATAAATGATGGAAAAGAAATCTGAAATTACTGGGAATTAACTGTTTCTTCAAGCTAGTTTAATATATATATATATATATATATATACGTATTGGAGCCACGTCATAAATAAAAGTTTATAATAAAGGAATATTTATAATGTATTCAGGGTAAGAAGTCAATACTGTAAAATTTCCTAAAGCTGGCTTCAAGTCATTATGTAATTATAAAATTTTTCATGTCTGTCTAGAAGAACGCTGGTGTACTGCCATTTTCCATGGATTCATATGGTCAGGAAAGATATTTCATATGTGTTTGTTTCAATCAAGGAGCATGAGATATATAAATAACAACAGAGTTGCCATGGATATTGACATTTTTTGGACTGAGTGCTTGCTTTACTCAAGATAAATTATATATCTTATTCACGTGATGATTATTTTTTTTTGCTTTTGTCATTTTTATTTGAAAGTTTATATATTGTAATTTTTTTTATTGTGTATTTAAAATTCATTTTTCAAATTCGATTGCCTACCATTTAAAAGTATAATGAGTGGATGGATAGATATCATATGTTGAAATATTTTTTTAAAAAAATCCACTACCATTAATATGTATTATTATTTTTTTTAATAAAAATAAATTTACAGATTCCTTTCAACATCAAAATGACCTCATCTCAAGTAAGGTTTTTCATATATTTAATATTAAGAGTAAGACTTTAGGGCAACAAGACTAATTAATTTACTAACATTTACTTGTAATTTTGTTTTATTCTGCATGCATAATTAACTCACTGAGTGAATGGGCTTTAGCTATCATTAATTTCTACCATGACTTGCATACAAATAAATGGGAGTAGGTCAGTTATAATTATAATATATTTACCCTAGTCTAAAAATATTATAATAATTATTTTAATGGGGTAGTTTCACAATTAGTGAACTTTCATTGTGCTTTTCTTTTTTGTTGTTTTATGTATATATTTAACAATTATATAGTATAATTTTGTATATAATATACTTTAAATTATTTTGTTTCTGTTGAATGAAGTCATCAGGATGATAGAAAAACCATTCTGGATTATCGAATATTTATCTATTTTATTATTTTTTATTTGTAAATATTTATTTTATATATGTTGTTAATAAATTAAGTTGTTTAAATCAATCTGATCTCTGTTTGATCATCACCATCATCACTGTGCATTGATACCATTAGATGTTGATCATCATCATCACATTATGAATTTACACTATTAAAGGTTTGATGATCATCATCATCATTGTATATTGCTCTTATAAATAATTGATCATCATCAATATTTTTCTATATCTATGCTTATATATAGGCATATTTGGTTTATAATTGAGTAAGTCCATCCCTGAAGAGAGCTGACTGCAAGAACTCCCTGAGTTCGAATTCTGTGGTGTAATGGGGCCTAAAAAGGGAGATGTAATGAATATGCACTGGTCTAAGTTACATTGAAATATTGTTAGTAAATTATAAGTTAGTATATTGAAAGTAGATGTGATTTGGAACTGGGCATTTCATTGTGACATCTTTAGCATCCTATTTGAAGGCCTAGGTCTGACAGTAGTGAGATGTGCTCCCTTTGTTAGATGCCATTCTTGATTCAGTAACATCTGACACATTCAAATGCATCACTGAATCATGAATTTTGGATATGATTTGTTGTAGGTTGGTTGACACATTTCATCCAAATCATCCAACTACTTAGTCATATTCACATTGTTGTATGGTGTACCCAGTGGTTCTAGTATATCTGGTGCCAACAACTTTGGAGTAGCAGGTTCCAACCTTATGAGCACTGATTATTTTATTGGCCTTGTGAGATAAAAATCTAAACTTTTAATTGGTCAATTCACAAACCCAACTGTCAAAATAGATTCCACTTTTAATATTATATTCACTTTAGTTTCATTTGTAAAAAGTATATTAATAATTTTTCAGGTTATGAAAGTGAACAAAAGTTTTTTCAAAAATAATTTTTTATTTATAATTATAAAAATATTCAATAGCAGCAAATCTAAAATGAATGTTACTCACCAACTAAAAAGTTTTGCTGATGTCAGTGATTTCTTTCCCAAAATTACATTGTGGAAAATTAAATATTTTTTGCAAAAGTCTTAACTATTTTTCTAAAATAATTTTATTTTTAGCATATTTTATCAAAATAATTTATAATATCTCAAAAAATACTTTTAAAATGGTCTAAATCATTCGTTTATCATTTTCAAAATGAAAGAAAAGAAATCGTTATTGACAAGTGATTTTCTTTGTCCTTGACTATTAACAACCAATCAGAATCAAGAATGGATGGCCCTCTTCCTTTGTTAGACCTTCAACATCAGTTTTATTGATTTTTTTTACTTGTAAAATAATACAAGAGAGGGCAGCATCTTATGGAACTTTTTTTAACTTTTAAAATTAACGCAAAATCTTAATGGTAGCACTAAAAATGATGGAATTAAAGTGACTTGAATCCGTCTCATTTTTAACAAAAATGATCCCTTAAAAGGGTAATTAAAACAAAATTGTAATTATAATAAAAATAATAAATTTAAGGGTAACAAACTATTATAAAAAATCCTTAAATCTGCAGAAGTACTTTCAGTTAATTTCTTAAACCTGCTTCAACTGCCATTATATTAAAAAAAAATTAATCGGAAGTACTTCTGCCGATTTAAGGATTCTTTATAATAGTTTGTTACTGTTAAATTTATTATTTTATTAGAATTATATATATATATATATATATATATATATATATATATATATATATATATATATATATATATATATATATATATATATATATATGCAAACAAATGTCTGTAATACATTAGATATATAGCTATATTACAGGAGCTATTTTAATTTAAAATAATATATTTTGAATTGTAAATTTTGTTTTTTTAAAAGAATCAATTTACATTTCAAACACTAGAATTACCTGTGTGTATATATATATATATAGTACATGTACTACCATGAAACATATATTGCACAATATTATTTAGTCATTTTTTATAATTGTAAATAAAAATCATACCATGCACATCTGTGTTAATATAGTGTGAGATAGAAATCTAAAATTATAATTATGGCAGTAATATTTTTTCAAAATATATATTTTTATAAACAAGATCTACTCAGTTGGAACTATTTGTAAGTCTTGAGTGATTAGAAGTGATCAAATTTAATCACAAACATTCTGTTACAAAATTAAAACAAAGGTTTAAATGATTTTAGTAAATTAAAGTATAAAATCTTTAAAAAAGATGCTAAAGGATTCACTCTCAAAAATAATTTTGTTGTCAGAATTATTGCCTGATTTTGGAATTGTAATTAGGCCATATTTTATACATCAGAAAGACTCACTGTATTTTTCAAAAAGGGTTGTCACTAGATTCCATGCCAGTTGTAATTTTGACATGTCAGAGTAGGAAGGTGAGATTTGCTGTTTTTTTCTGGCAAGATGGTGATAATCATTAGTTTCATCCTACATGTCAACTGGTACAATATCAACAGCATAGGAATGGGAGACATTCCTAACAACAGCCTTCCACAAGGAAATAACTAAATCATGCTGTCTTATCTAAAGATCCAAAGTGCTACTACACCTTCCATGTGATATGATCAAAGAACAAACTGTAAAAAGCTAGGTAATCCTCCAAACATCACAAAGCTCTGAAATAAACTTTCAATCTTTGAATCTTAACCTATTTAAAACTAGCCTATAATTTAAAGAGGAACATTCAAAAATCTAACTCTTAAATTCTTGTATAGAATAATAAAGTCATAAAACTTTCCAAAGACTCTTTATTAGCTTCAATTTTACTTTCATAAAACTCTTTGTTAACTTCAATTTTACTTATTCTAAAATATAGTAACTGTAATCTTGTGTTTGTGTTAATCTATCTTTGTACTACAGTTATACCTACGATTTTATCTGTTAATTTCTTTAAATCTTATTTTTTATATGTTATAATATGCCAAATATCCCAAAACAGCAAGCCTATATTAAACTTGATAAACTTTCTAACAAAGATTCAATAATGTATATCTTCCATTAATTTGATTTTAATAATACTTATTTAACTCATTAACATCCTGTTTCAAAATCCTTTCATGTTGGAACAATTACTGATCATTGATCACTCATTATTATCATTGTAAAATATATTTATATTATATAAATTATCTATTATAAAGCAGCTTGCAATCAAAAGAGAAATAGGAAGACATGGTAGGTAACTTTATTTTGCTTAATATTATTATTAACCTAGCATGGAATTTTGTTGTAATGTCATTAGAGATAATATGTAATGGCACTAGTTAACAGGAAAGGATAAGGCAGAATTGAATACACAGTAGGGTTGAGGTTGGGGAAGTTAGAGAGAAAGTCATTTTAGGAGGGGGGCAGCAAATAGACATATTGGTCAATTTTCTTTGGAAAGTTATCATTAAGAATTAAAAAGAATAAAATAAGGAAACCATGTAGCTGTCTAAGATTAATATTACTGAAGGTATCATCATGAACGATGACGTGGAAAGGAAATAATGCACAAATCCAAGCATAGAAAATGAATTGATAAAAAATTCCTGGTCTGTTAGGGAGATGTCAGCAAGAAAAGCAAAAAGCAATAGTGAGGCTTTGGTTATAATTTTGCAGAAAAGAAAAAGAATGAGTCTGGATATATTATATATAAAGGGAAAACAAATAGAATATTTTGGAGATGAGGGTGGAATTGCAGTCTAGGACAGAATTAGAAGCTAGAAATCAGAAGAATGTGGAAGAGATTGAGGAGAGAAGCAAACAGCAGCTTTTGTGTACGGAAGTGAGGTTAGAAACCAAAGTACAGTAAAATGTTTCAGATAAGGAGAATAGGAATGAATAGAACATTTTGGAAATGGGGTCTAGAATTAAACAGCAGCTTTTATATATGTAGGAGAGAGTAGAAACCAAAGTACAGCAAAATATCATGGAGATGGAGGAAATCTTAGAAACCAAAATACAGCAAAATATTTTGCATATGGAAAAGATTAGAAACCAAAGTACAGCAAAATATTTTAGATATGGAAAAAAGGTTAGGAATGAACAAAGTATTTTCAAAATGAAAGGTAGATTAGAAATCAAAGTACAGCAAAATATATTTGAAATGGTAGCCAAAAGCAAATATAGAAAAGTGGTTGGAAACCAAAAGATGGCATAGCATTTCAGAAATAGAAGCCGGGAACAAACAGACTCTTTTGGATATAGAAGCTAGAAACAAACAAGATCTTTTAGATATTGAGGAGAGATTAGCAACCAAACTACAGCAAAATGTTTGAAATATGGAGGATAGAAACAAACAGGATGTTTTAAAGATGAGGTTCAAACTAAAACCTAGGAAACAAAAGTGGAAGGCAATCTTAAAAACTATGGACCAACAAAGAACCTTAAATCTGGAATAGAGACTAGAGGCTAGATATCAGAACACTATAAAGATCAAGACTAGAAAGCATAAAGTTTTAGACTTGGTTGTCGGCTAGAAGGTAGGGGCAAAGAAAATGCTGAAATGGACCAGAAACTATTAGAGCTCTTAAAAAGAAACTAGGGGCTAGACATCATTAACATTGTAGAGATTAAGGTTAGAAACCATAAAGTTCTAGACTTGGTTGGAGGGCTAGAAATCAGGAGCAAAGAATATGCTAAAATGAGCCAGAAATGATTAGAGCTCATAGTTACAAATCTCAGTGATACCACCAAAAGTATGATGATCCAAAAAAAAAGAATTTAAAAACATAAGTTGAAAAAAAGAAAACATTCTTAAATGATGCAATCACTCAGATGACCATCAGCATCCAACATTTAAAAAAGAGGTGGGGAAAGTAAATGCAGAGGATGATAATACTTCAGATGAGAAACCTGGAAAAGAGATGAGAAATCAAAAAATAGGCAGGCAAAATAAAATCAAAAGAAGTTCCAGCATTAAAGTAGAAAGTAACTCAGTGTCTTGTGGGAAGGATAACAACTTACAGACCTCAGGCAAATAACAATGAAAAGGGTCTCATGCAATAAGTGGACCCAGTAACCTATAATGGTGTTTAGAATATTTATATGCTGGGGAACATCAGAGGTTCAATATGTGTATGCAAACACAAGGGTCTGAATTCATCCAATTAAGGTTTTTAAGGGAGGCATTTCATAGAGTACAAAGGCAAATGTAGAGAGCCTACAAGAACTTTCATTTCAACAAGATTGGACACTCAGACCAAATTGCTCATGCACTTGACAATCTAAAAGGATATGTTATGCTATAGTGGGATTGACAGTCAGATAAATCCTTCACCTTCAAGAATTATTTTTCTGCCTGTTTTGGGATGTTCTGGAGTGCTGAACACCAAAACTGGATATACCAGATCATCATGCATGAATCTGATGGGTCAATCTTCAAACAGACTCATACCCAATTCTTCGTTAGACTGGTTACTCAGTTCTGATTGATAACTGCTTTCACTTTCACAGATACCCAGATAATCCTCATGATTCAACAGAAGTATGCCTCCGCATGTGCAATGAATGATAGTAGGATACACGATCAGGATAATAAAAGAAATGTTAGATTTCCAGGCCACAGTCGATTCAATTCATTTTAATGGGGAACCTCCAGAAAAAATTCAGACACTTGAGCCTCCAGGGCTTCAGAGACTTCAGGCACAAGACACTTGGGACAAAATAGTGCAAAATAGTGCATAAGGATGACAAAGTACCTTGATTGGGACATATGATGTCAGGTGTCTTAAACCTTTAAGGACATACTCCCAGATCCCATTTAAACAAGATGATCCTTGATCACTAACAGATCTGCCTCTCAACTACACCTAAACAGTAATAATAAAATTAACCAACTACAGCAGCACTAACCTTATTGATGTATATTTGTTAAGAAAATTGAATATCTTTTGTGTGTATTTTATCTATATCTCTTTATGTATATAATTATCAATTCTTTTAGTGTGTTTGTAGACTTTTGTTTGGGGATCCTATAATAATCACAATGGTGTGTGATTGAGTGAAAAACAGTAAAAATAGAAAGGATTAGCCAGGCAAAGTACCATTAGAATCATTAATTTATCACCATTAATGATTAAAAATACATGATTGGATATATGGATAAACATCTCTAATATTTTAAATATAGCTATATTACAGCAGGTGTGTTAATGTACAATAATATATTTTGAATTGTAAATTTTGTTTCTTTAAAAGATTCAATTTATCATTTTAAACATTACAATCACATCTATATATGTGTAGTCTATGTACTACCGTGATACATATATAGCACAATATTATTTAGTCATTTTTTATAATTCTTAATTTTAACAATAATCATGTCATGTGCACCTGTGTTACTATAGTGTGAGATAGAAATCTAAAACTGCAATTTTAGCAATAATATGTTTCCAAAATATATTTTCTTGTACGCAAGATCTACTCAACTGGAACCATTGATAGGCCTAGAGGGATTACAATTGATCAATTTTAGTCACAAACATCCTGTTACAAAAATTAAAGCAAAAGTTTAAATGATTTTAGTAAATTAAAATATAAAATCTTTAAAAGATGCTAATGGATTCACTCACAGAAAATAATTTTGTGGTCAGCATTATTGTCTGATCTTGGGATCATATAAATATACACTGTTTTCATTGCCACAAACTCCATTCCAGTTGTAATTTTAACATGCCAGAGAAGAAGGGCAAGATTTGTTGTTTTCTTTGCTGGGGAGATGGTGATATATAGTCCCATCCTACATGGCAACTGCTGTAGCATTACCACCATAGGAGTGGGAGACATTCCTAAAAGCAGCCTGCCACAAGAATATAACTAAATCACACTGCCTATTCAGAGATCCAAAGTACTACTACATATGCTGCCTGATATGCCCAAAGAACAAGCTGCAATAATCTAGGTAATCCTCCAAAGTCCACAGAGCTCCAAAATAGACTTTCAATCTTTGAACCTTAATCTATTTAAAGCTAGCTTATAATTTAAAGGTTAATGTTCAAAAATCTAACTTTTAAATTTTTGTCTAAAATAATAATATTTACCAAGGCTATATCCTCGAGAATATGCATGTAAAAATGTGATAATAGGGACCTCTACAGGTGTTTAACCACAAGCTTACGCTATGGAAGAAACAACTGTAGAGGTCCTTACTATCGCATTTTTACACACATATTCTTGAGGATACAGCCTCGGTAAATATTATTTACGTAATCAATGTGTGTTTAATAAATTTATAATTACAACTTTAAATTACTAAAATAATAATGTAAAACTGCCATAAAACTTGTCTAAGACTCTTTTGTTAGCTTTAATTTTACCTATTTTTAAATATAACTGTAATATTGTGTGTATCTATAATTGTACTATGGTTATACCTATGGTTTTATCTGTTAACTTCTTTAAATCTTATTGTATTACATCTGATAAACTTTTAATGAAGATACAATAATGCATATCTTCCACTAAATTGATTTTAATAATGCTTATTTAACTCATTAGCACACTGTTTCAAAATCCTTAAATGTTGTAATACTAACTGATCATTAAGAACTCATGATTATCATTTTGATTTAGATTTATATAATATAAATATCTATTATGGCTTTTATAATAAGAGTTATAAATTATGACTTTGAATGTCTGGGTTTTTTAAATAATAGACTAGCCTTAGAGATAGCATAAAGGTATATGTATTAATGTATTATTAGTTATCCTTTAAATATACTTTTTCCTCCCTAGCAAAACTGATAAAGATGCAGATTGAGAGTATTAATTTAGATTAATAATATAGTTTAGTCCATTAAGTTAACATGATTATTATGCTAATATTAAGAATTGGGTTCTGTTAGTTATGCAGATAGAACCTATCTATTTTATGCACATAATTTAAATATACAGATTTGTATTTTACTTTATGTGATGTGGGAGTGTTCTTACAAAGATGGGCACATACATTGCATCTTGCTGCAACTTTTAATTTGTTCATGGTGGAGGCCAACCCATATACTTAGTTATGATAAGGCTATATTTTATAAAACTGGAAAACAGTGATAAAGACCCTATTTTCTATTATACCTATCAGAGTTCCTGAACTTCAAATGTTTGTATATTACTAATAGCAAGCCATCTGGTCCTAGGGTACCACACATTTTTGATGTGAAATCCCATCAATAATTATCCACATGCACAGTAAACATATTAATTGACATAGATATAAGTTATTTACCATGCAGATGCACACATATATTTAGACATTTAGGATGAGATACATTGTAACTCAATTTAATATCATCTCACTATGTAATGCCTGCATGTGTTTCATACCACATTTCTCATTATATACTTATTTTTTGATCATCAATCAATAAATCTATTTAAATTTAACTTGTGTCCATGTCATTGGCTCAATTCTAATTTCCGATTCCAATTTAGTTATCAATTATAGTTTTTAAGTGTTAATTTTCCTCTTAAGTTGGAATGTTATTAGTTCATTTTAGCCCTCTAGTTAGTCACTGAGTGCTTAATTTTGGGTCTCATGTCTCTCTCTGTTTGGAGCCATCTCATGACTTAATTTATAACTTATGTGTAACCTCAGAAATATTCATATGGTGTTAAACTACAGAGTATTGGTAACTAAATTAAAGCTTGGTTGGACCTGGGATCTAACTATCCTATTTTGATCAGATTTAGAGTATCTTACCTGGACTCTGGGTTTTGTTAGATGAATTTAAAAGTCTTACCATTACAATATAGCCTCATAATTCATGAAATAAATATCAACAAACTTTCCTATACTGATCATATAAAAATTATTAATGAAATTAAAATATCTGGTAAATGTTTATTAATTCAGTTAAAATATGGAGTAAAAAATGAGAGTGTATTTAAATATGAACTTGTCTTTAAACTGTTAGTGGAAATATAGAAAGCATTTACAGTTTTCAACATGAATTATTCATAAAAAAAATCCACAAGTGGATAGGGTGAACAAAAACTCTTGAAAGATACTTAAATGCAGAACATATATTTTAAAGTAGATATAGGGTTGTTTAAATTTACTAGATTTCCTATAGTATTCTTGAATATAAAAATGAACAATGTAATGTTTGTGAAATTTACAAAAATATATAAATCAGAGTTGATCATATTATTTGATATAATTCATTAAAAAAGTCCTTAGGCTTTAATCAGGTTGTCAGGTAATGAAAAAAAGCAATGAAAGAAATAATGTGTAGATAGACATATAAGGAAATGAATATCCATGTGTGTATATCATCTTTATTGCTGACCAAAAAGTGAGTATATAACTACCCCATAAAAATGGTAATAGAGTTTGATAAATATTTTATTGTCTATCATAAGTGCTTTCTTCATCGTGATAATTAATGCTGTTAAAAAGCCTAAAAACAATCAGAAAATAAATCATTCTGAAAAATGGTATTCTGAGAATTACCAAGAATGAATGTTGAATTGTCTGCACTTACTAAATAATAAATAATTATTTATTTACTTGAATAGACAAAAAAACACTAAAATGACAGGCAAGTTTATTAAAATTACATTCAGCTGAGAAAAATGAGATGTTTATTTTTCAATTTCCAATTGAAAATTAATATTAAAATCTTTATCTCAATATTCAAATATTATTACTACTAACCCTAAGAACATTTCCCCAAAATGTGTTAAATTTTATTAAAACTTGATCAAATTTTAGCACACATTAAATATTGCTGCCACGTATATAATAATGTTAGTTTAACAAAATTTCAAATATCAATAAATTCCCATTCTAATTTCAGAAAAACAAGACAAACATTAATAAAATTTTAAAATGAATTTTGGAATGATTATATAATCCAATCAGTGAACTATAAATACATGGTCTGTTACTCTGATTATATGACATCTTGCAAAATTGAATTTTAATTTCAAAAAAGTTTTGATAGGTATTTAATTGCAGTTCTCTATTATATTCTAACTTCAGCTAATAAAAGTCATTAATATCACATCTATTTACAATGTTTTTAAATAATTTTCGTAAAGTAAATGATGTTTACTTCTCATAAAGCCATATTCAAATTCAATATAAAAAAAAACTTTTTAAGATATGATCTATTCTCATTTGTTTTGTATATTCAAAATACAATTATAGTAATTATATGTTGAACTATTTCCAAACATCTACTATTAAATATTGAATAACTTTACACTTTCCAAATTCATTCAACCATTAGTAATAACATACTAGTTAATAAAAAAAATCATTGTTTCAAATGGTCCTCTGTCCATCTAGCATTACCTTAAATTCACTATTCATAAATGTAAATATCCAGGGTTTATTCCCATACCCATCTGTTGAAAAATTGACGATATACTAACTTGTGCTCTATTAGTAACCATTGAATATATTTGAAAAATTTAAATTAAGTTTGAATTTATGTAAAGAAATTTAATATTTAGTACTGAAAGATGAAAATAGTCTAACATATAATTACTATTAACATACCATCATCACAAACCTTATAGAAACTTATAATGACCATTTAAATATCATAACATACAGAAAACTGAATAACAAATTATTAACTTTACAAATTTCACAATGAATTTCAGAACATAGCAGAAAATATTTACATAATATATCCTTGACTATTTTTATGCAATATGGTATGGTAAAACAATAACTATATGTACAGTTAACTTTAATCCTTAATTTGATAAATTAAGTGACAGATCATGAGAGTATGAATTACATGTAATCATGCTTTTTTGCCTCTTTCCATTGACTCATTGTAAATAGAAAGATTTTGCCAGTATTAATGTGTAATAAGAAACAAGGACTTAATCAGTGAAGTATTGAATAGCTTCATGCTCTTAGATCTAACTGCTTCAGCTTCACCTATTTAAATAGAAAAGTAAAGAAGGGTTCCCCTCTTTTCTTCCAAGGTGTAAGCTTGTGGTTAAGACCTGTAGAGGTCCCTAATATCGCATTTTTACACGCATATTCTTGAGATTAAAGCCTTAGTAAATATTCCTTAATTTTGACTTAAATTTTCAGGATGATAAGCATGCAATTAAAAAGTTCCTGAGTCTAAATCAGCAAATAATAAAGTATTGAGTTATTTCAGTATTAATTATTAAACTAAATTCATTCTATATTATATTCAAAGATTAAAAATATTATGTAAATTTTTTTTTTAATTTCATAAAAGTAGCTCAATCATCATTATTACAATATAACTAGAAGTCAAGTAGATGAGATTCTAGCTTTTCCTATTAATAAGTTAAATTTAAACTTTCATCATTAAATCTACATCATATCTTAATGTCTGCTTCATAAAGTTAGTGAAAAAATCCATTCCAAACATGATTTATAAAAAAAAATGTATAATTAATTTAAAGCTTCTACATATTCAAAACTAACTATAGTTTCAATTTCAAATGTCACATATTTTCCTTCTATCAGTAAAAAAATAATAATTACTCTCATATCATAAAATAACAGTTGCATAATTGAGCAAAAATGTCCATAAACATTTATTTTCAAACATCGCTATAAGGCTTAACAATTAGTTGAATCAAATGTTATATTAAAAATCATACCTGTGTTGATGGTACACTATTTACATTTATTTAAAATCAAAAACCATGTCTATAATCCTTTTCTCTCTCTAAAACAAAACAATATCATTGGAATTCATTCATATAAGAGTAAAAGCAATCTATTCAGTAAATCCTTGACAATATTTTACTGTATCCAATAACAATGAAATTACATTAAAATTACTGCAATATTTTCTGTAACTTTTATCTTTTTAAAATTAGAATGACAAAAGTATTCTTTAAGTTCAAGTAAATATAACTTTATGGATCTAATTTTCCTTAAAAAATTCCAAATAATTTTGTAACTATCAAATTTAAACATTTTTTAGATATACCAAAAAGATTAAAAACATCCCATTTTTAATGTTTGTTTCAAAATTAATGATGATTTTATTGTACTTGTAATTATATATAGGACTATCCCCATCATCTAATATTAATTGTTAAATGATTTAGAAAAAAATAAACTTTGTTTAAACTTTCCAAACACATTAGTGGTATTGTCATTTCCATTTCATCAGATCTTACTAACTTGCCCAAGGATAGCAGTAAAATTGTAATCAAACCAGAAATTTTTATACTAATGAATATTAAATGTAAAGTGCTGTTCTAACCAACGAACCATTCTTTCAAAGACAACAGTCAGTAGAAATTGCATGTGTTTATATATGAGGTTCATCATGATTTATCCACTTTTCTTCTTAAAAATAAAAAGATTTATGAGTGTTTTTCAAACTTTGTGAATTACAGCTTCTTTAACTTTTCTTCTCTAACCAACATTTTTGTCCCAAACAAACATATGATTATTAGTTCATACATCATGTGTTATTTTAGCTTCATCTGTGTTACTTTGTTTTAATCTTCAGTTTATACTCTTTCAATTCTTTTCAATGAGATAATCAGTTTCATAAATAGACATTCCTCTTATTTACTTGAAATGTCAGTCTTTCAAAAGTAAAAAATTAGATTTTTTAAAGATGTGATTTCTCATAATGTGCTATGATAAAAGAAAGCTATTCTAATAATATACTAATTATAGATTTTCATTAGTTTGTCTGCTGTCCATTGTATGTATACATTCACTACAATATCGATATATAACTGTTTTTTCTTTTGATGTTTCATACTGTTAACAAAGAGTTTATTTTATATCTATCTTTTATTTTTTCCAAATCACTAGTTTCTAAACAAACATTTTTTGCTCTGTATTATAATGATAATATAACTCAATGTTTTATAATTCTTATATGGAATATTTAATTGTGTGTAGAAATTTTCTATCAGCATTAGTCTTGCTTTGTACATGAAGGAGTCTTGACCCAAGAACATTCAAGAATTGTGAATTTTGCTGTTATTATTTTATGGTAAATTTAATTTGTCCAGATGTTAGAAATAGTACTTTACAATGTGACCATATAATAAATATATCATTGAAATAGTCAAGTCAATCATTAGGTGGACGTGGATTGGTATTTATAACTGCTGTTTCAAATTCTTTCATGTTAATGTTGTTAATCAGGGATGGATGCAACTAATCTATAGCTATCCTGTAATACAACATCAAATTTTTCAAATTCAATCAAGAAATACAATGTTAACCACTATCTGCCCTGAGTAGCAGTATTTAATGGAAAAAACTGAAATCACCACTATAAATATCACTTTCAATCTGGCTCATTATATCAATGGTACATGTGTTATTTAGATATGTGGTAAAGGATTATTAGAAACATTCTTGACACATACTAGTCCTGTAATCTCTTTCAATTAAATTCACACAAAAATCAAAACAAGAACAAAAATTGGTGTTCTTGGATGTCTCCATGTGTTAAGATCAAGAGTAAAGTTTACAAAAACACACATACACACTTGATATTACTTTGCTTATACATGCAATCATGACAAAAACAAAAAAGGTTATAATATAACTATAGAATGTGTAGCAAAAGAAGTTTGTTCAGAAACCAATGATTTTAAAAAAATATTATATATAATACAAACTTTCATAAAAATGATCAGCCCTCAGCTTTCACTAAGAAACCTTAAGTAGCCAATCAAAACAAATTTTATTATCAAGGATGGCAGACAAACTAAAGCAAATATTTAATAACTATAACATTATAACAGTTTCCCAAACTTATGGCATACCATTAAAATCCTGACCTCTACAAGTCAAAACATTAAATACTGGAAAACTGCAGCTACAGCATATCATAAATATATGAAAGGATGTACAATAATAAAACCAATTTTCCCATGGAAAATTAATTGAAGTACAAGCTGATGACTAGAAATTAAAAACAGGTGTATCTAGAGTAGTGGGCTATGTATGTATAAGGAACAGGAGTTTCATTAGAAAAAGATCAAAATATTGAACAGAAAAAAATAAGTACAAAGTAAAAAATTTAAAGAAGTTTCTCACATAGCAATGGCCAATAACCACATAACTGAAATTATTACTGCTGTTCATAATGTTTATAAATCATTAATTAACTTTTCCCATAAAAAATAAATGGAAAAATCAATAGGATCCTTGTAGATAATTATATAAATTTTCTACAGACTATTGTCTTTAATAAAATATCCTAGTTGGTTAAAGCATCACCTTAACTCAATATTTAAAAATCTAAAGGTCTTCAGTTTGCTTCCCATACTAGTATTATTACTAATCAGGCAATATTACATGAAGAAGAGAAGAGAATAAAACCACTTAATCCAGTATTTTATATATTAACCTGTATGATTTACTAACAGTTAAACATATTTGAAAAGCTTATCATAATGTATGAATTTAGATGATTAAAATATTTCAACATATAATAAAATATCATTAAAAATGTTCATATATTTTTTTATATTTATATTCAAATAATGTAAAATATTCTCTCTATTTGTTTATCATGTAATCATGGCTATAAAAAAGATTCAAAAGACTGCTAATTTACTATTGTGATATTGTTTTTGAGATTAAAATGTTAAATTCAGTGTGTCTAAATATCTAAAGTATTCATTTCTTTCAATAAAATCATTAAGACCACTGTTACAAAAAATGATCATAATTCTTATTCTAATCAACTCTTAAGAGAATTCCTGTCTAAGAAACATGACAAGCTTAATAATGGAAATTAGAAATGTAGTGTTTTATAGCTTTTGAAACGTAGGTCATTAAACAGTTTTCCTAAAAAATTAGCATCAAGTTACCTATAAATGTGTTTATGAATATATATATATTGTTGCAGGCCCAAAGTATAATAATGCATGATTGTTACACTATATATTTAATGCAATATATATATACAGACATAAACAACTAATATAAATGTTTGTAAATATTAACAAAGTATTTGCTTGAAAGTTTATGATGATAGCGTTAGATTTAAAAACTATATGGTATACTATTTTCATCACCTAATATTAACTGTTATTTTTTTTTTAGAATTTTTCAAATATAATCAGCTGTTAATAATAGCCCGCAGATTATTATATAATACACTGTTTTGAATCTCTTCTAATAGTGATAGTATTCGCAATAAAATTTATCTTGGAACCTATAGATTCATGACTGCTGGCTTTAAGACAAAGTTTCAACCAACTATGTGATTGCTTAGGGCATTGCCTTAAATTCAATATCCTTGAATCCAAATGTCACATGACTGCATTTCCTTTCTACTACTTTCCCTGCTCAGACTAACAACATCAAAGGGAGAAATGATGAATTCATGTGAATCATAGTGTTATATACAGTTATGTGTGTTATTTCCTAACAACTGATTGTATATGAATAGCTTAAATTAACTTTGAATTTATTTAGCAACATTTGATAATATTAGATGATAAACCTAGTCTAACATATATTATCAAAAGGTCTGTGTAGTTTTAACACTTCATGGTTAATAATTTTATATATACTTTTAAGTGTATACATTAAAAAAAGTGTAGTAGTTCTAAATATATACATGAGTATTCATCCAATATAAGTAAGTTATATATATATAACGGTATAAACAAACATTATCCAAATAGTTATGGTGACGATAATTAGGTGAATTTAACAGATGAAAAAAATAGTTTTACACAAAAGTATGTTTTACAATTTATTTATTTTTACCGTTAATTATTTATGTTTTTATATTTAGTATTTTCTATAACGGGTATTGTACTTTTACATTTAATATATTATAATGGGACGATCCTTTTCAGGATTCGAGGAAGTCGCATCTAGCTATAGTCGGACTTTGAGTCTTCTTATAGAATACCATGGATGATGTGATTTAAAATACAATCCAATTCACTCCTCTATTAATAACCTCGTTACTGTCGGAATTCGAGCTCAGAGTAGAAATTTGCAATCGACTCTCTTCAGGCATTTCCACAAATATCCCATAGTAATAATAAATTTAATATAAGCTATATATAACTTCTTTATAAATATTAAATCACTAAGTTGATTTAACATATATATGCATGAGTATGTATATTTATAAATATTGATTTTATAAAACGACTAAATAAAATAAACAAACGAGACCTGTTTAATTTTGAAATCAAGTTTAACACATTTTAATCAGTAATAAAAAACAAAATATTATCACATAAAAACATTAAAATTTAGAATTATAATCTGTGCTTATATACACTAATAAATTATTTAATATTAAAAAAAAAAATAATAATGTAATCATTTACATATATATATAATTTAAAATCATGCGTATAATAAATACACATGCCACATTATAAATCTACCTATTGTGTCATTAAAATAATTCAGTGTGTGTTGTATGTTTATATACAATAACATCCATTCACACTAGATTAATAATAGAATGTCTTCTGATATTAGTTATGTATGTTTAAAAATATATTATGTTAATTGTCATGTAAGATTCAATTTGGAATATAATAAAACGTACTTCCAAATTGAAATAATTTAAAAACATTTACCTTAGTCAGCTGTCATTTCCATCAGAGTATATATCAAAATATCAACATCTAAATTTTATTAAATAAATAAAAAAAAATAAAGTGTTCATCTTATCAGTTCTCCACTTTAATATAGGAAGTAATTTTTCTAAGTAAATATAATTATCCACAAAGGAAATAAAATTTAAGAGTTCTTAAATTATACAATGAAGTAATCCAAGACGAGAAAGAATACAGTTTTATATCCCTCCTTAGACGAAATAAAATGATGATAAATGTTGGAACATAAAGTTCATTGATCATCCTTCGAAGAGGCAATCCAAATATTCATTCTTTAAATATTTATGTAGTAAAATATTTAACATCTTCTTCAATATAATATTCCAATATTAAAGCAGCTTTTTTAAATGAGAATTACGACGATTATATTTTAGACATTGATTAAGTAGGAATAAATTTACATGTTCAAGTTTAAAACATCAGTAGAAATCTCTGGCATAAATTATCTAGCCAAAGAACATCTCTATAAATTTTTGTCTTCTTAAATTTATATTTTGAAAGCTCTTTTTGAAGATGTTGATAACTTTTATAACTTTGTTAAATTCACTGATTATTATTTTTTTATAGTTCTTTATAATATTCAAAGGCAGTAAATTAATTACTTGAAGCAGGTTTTAAAATATTGAATCTTCTTTTTTTAATTTTTCTTAAATGTGTTCTAAATTCGAACACATTTAAATTTACAAACGTAGTTCTTGCCTTGATAACTAAATAGAAGATTATTGTTATAACAATATTAGTTCGTTTTTATACTGGATTAATTTCAGCAAGGATATCACATAATCATGCTCACACTCTATTGTTTAAAATATACAATTTGTAATTAACCCCAAACATTTATTTCCTTTGTTTCAACTGATAAAAATGCAATGTTGACTTAAGGCTTTGTCAAAAGTCAAGTTTTATATTAACAAAAAAAAAATACTATTAGTTAGAAACATTTTATTTATGTGTGTGTATAAATAAACCAGAATTATTCATTTTTAGAATTATTCTTTTAATACTAACTAGTCTATATATATATAGCTGATACAAGAAAAGCTTAAGATAGGTGTAAGTTATTTATATCTGTTGATTCGATATAGGCACAGTTAAATTCACAAAGAAACACAAATTGTTTTAGGTGAGGCTGATATTTTGATATATACTCTGATGGAAATGACAGCTGACTAAGGTAAATGTTTTTAAATTATTTCAATTCGGAAGTACGTTTTATTATATTCCAAATTGAATCTTACATGACAATTAACATAATATATTTTTAAACATACATAACTAATATCAGAAGACATTCTATTATTAATCTAGTGTGAATGGATGTTATCCTATATAAACATACAACACACACTGAATTATTTTAATGACACAATAGGTAGATTTATAATGTGTCATGTGTATTTATTATACACATGATTTTAAATTATATATATATGTAAATGATTACATTATTATTTTTTTTTAATATTAAATAATTTATTAGTGTATATAAGCACAGATTATAATTCTAAATTTTAATGTTTTTATGTGATAATATTTTGTTTTTTATTACTGATTAAAATGTGTTAAACTTGATTTCAAAATTAAACAGGTCTCGTTTGTTTATTTTATTTAGTCGTTTTATAAAATCAATATTTATAAATATACATACTCATGCATATATATGTTAAATCAACTTAGTGATTTAATATTTATAAAGAAGTTATATATAGCTTATATTAAATTTATTATTACTATGGGATATTTGTGGAAATGCCTGAAGAGAGTCGATTGCAAATTTCTACTCTGAGCTCGAATTCCGAGAGTAACGAGGTTATTAATAGAGGAGTGAATTGGATTGTATTTTAAATCACATCATCCATGGCATTCTATAAGAAGACTCAAAGTCCGACTATAGTTAGATGTGACTTCCTCGAGTCCTGAAAAGGATCGGCCCGTTATACATGGCGCCCATAAGGCATGAAACAGTAGTTTTCCATTGGTTAAATCCATAGTTTAAAAAAATAAATAAATATATGAGTATGTTGTGAATTGGTAAAAACACTGAATAATAAATAATAGAGACCTTGAAATAAAATAAACCGTAGCAAACAGATAAATCAGTCGCTTTAAAATAAATAAATAAATACAATTATAATTTGGGCATTAAAATATATATTATAACAACATCTTATAAAAGTAGGAAAATAGAATTACATTTAAGGGCATAAGCACAGCATGAAATCTTATGGCATATATTAAATTATTACTTTGAAAGGAAAGTTACTTATATTTATATATAACTTTAAATTTTTTTTTTTCGTTAATGATAACTAGAAGTGGGAAAAAGCTAATAATAATGGAAGTAAAAAGTTTCGAAGAATCTTTAAGTAATAAAGATAGTGAAATAGAAATTACTTCAATTAGTGATGAACAAGGGTCTTTACAAGTCCTAATGTCTGAGGGGTCTGTAGAAGAAGTTGAACATCCTTCACAAGTTCATATGACAGATCAAATATTACCCCAAACACAAAAGGTAACTGAAGCTATAATAGTACAGCCTCAAGGAAGTGATAATTATATGGCTCAATTGGTCCGAATGATAATGGATATGAAAGCTGATATGGTCACCAAAGCTGATATGAATAAAATGAATTCTAAGATGGATAATATGAAAGCTGATATAAATAATATAAAAGCTGATATGAATAATATGGCAACCAAAGCTGATATAAATAATATCAAAGCTGATATAAATAATATAAAAGCTGATATGAATAATATGGCAACCAAAGCTGATATAAATAATATAAAAGCTGATATGAATAATATGGCAACCAAAGCTGATATGAATAATATAAATGCTGATATAAATAAAATGAATGCTGATATGAAGGGAGAAATGGCTAGAATGAACGATAATATGGTAACTAAAGTTGATATGGATAATATGGAAAAGAAATTAAAAGAAGACAAAATTTCTATAAAAGAAGAGTTAAAGAAAGATATTGATAATGTTAAAGAAAAGATGCAAGTAGAAATCAAAGATGTTGAAAATAAATTGTGTGAAGAAATGAAACAATTATCATTGGATTTAAATAATGTTCAAAAAGATAATGTTGAAACGAAACAAACAGTAAATGAAGTGAGAAAAAAGATGAATGAAGGAAACTTACAATGTCAACAACATTTTAAAGAATTTAGTTGTAGTGTAACTAGTCAATTAAAAATCAAATATCACGAAATACACCAGAGCCAGGAAACATTTAAAAATGAAATCCAAACAAATCAAGAAAAGTACCATGAAAAGATTCAAAAAAAATTTCAAGATATTTATGTGAAAGTAAATCAGTTTAATACAAAACAGAGTGATGAGATAGAAACAAGGATGGAATTTAGTGAATCCATAAAACAAGACTTAAGGCAGCTTAGAGATAAAGTGGCTTTAAATGAAGCAGATATAATTATAACTAAAAAGGCTTTAGAAATAATTATAAAGGACACAAGTGGAACACAGAACCAAACACATCACATAAATAAAACCACTACCCAAAATTTTATCCATGTTGAATCTCAATTAGATAAAAATTCACAAAATATAGAAAGGCAATTAAGTGAACATAGCCCAAATATACAAGATGATAAAGATAAGAGAAATGTAGAAAATAATTCAGATACATTTACCCGAGATATTAATGATGCAAGAAAATCCCTATTAGAATCTATCTTTCCACATCAAATGATGCAAGAAAATGAAGAATATTTTATTCATGATAATTTTGATGAAGTTAACCCTAACATAAATCAAAGTAATTCAGATTTACCTATGCTAACACCACATATCAATTCTACAGTGCTAAATAAACCATATAATCATACAACACAAATGAATACCATTAATCAATTTGTGCGACTCAAGGTTTTTAAGGGATTACCAAGTGAAGCACCCATAGAACACCTTAAGAGTCTCAATTTATATTTTTCAGTAAATAAGATTTTGACTGAGGGAGAAAAACTGATTATTGCTTATAGTCATTTACAGGGGGATGCACTCCTATGGTGGGAGTCATTATTCAAAACTCCATCCACATTTAATGATTACCAAATTATGTTAATTAAAAATTTTTGGAGTAGGGATAAACAAGAAACATTACTTTATCAACTATTTCAAGAGAAATATAGGCCTTCTCCGGGGGAAACATTAACTAAATTCTTCCGACGTCAAGTTACCAAACTTAGAACATTAAGTACTTATCATTTAACAGAAGGTGATATTGTTCGTATTGTCAAAAGAAACTTACCATGGAAAATTGAGCAAACGTTGTTATGCACAAACACCAATAGTATAGAAAAAGTAACAGAATTACTTAACAGTATTGATTTAAATAATACTAACATATCATCAAGAACTACTGAAAAGAGAAAAGAAGAACTCACAGTAAATACTATTTATTATAAAAAAAGAAAGAATAATAATGACATAAATCATTGGAAAGGGAAGTCATTACAGCTAATCCCTTCTCATACGTACTCAAATAAGAGTAATCAAATATCAAATAATAAAAACAAGATGAATCCTCTCAATAGCCCAGAAAAATGTCAACCTACAACCAGTAATCATGCACTGAAAATACAACAGAAACCAAACTGAAAAGGTACTTGGGGTCATGTTCCTCACCTCAAGAAGCCGAAAAAACAATGAGGGACATAAATAGAATGGAAAGCTGGGAAATCACTAATTTGATGCATTCATGGGAGGACAGAGCACCTGATTTTGCTTTGCAAAGTTGCCCCATGATAGAGGTGTTGTTTGAGGACATACCGGTTAAAGCATTATTAGATTCTGGTAGTCAAATATCAGTGGTGTCAGATGCATTCTATCATAAAGTTCTGACAAAAAACCCTAACATCAAAATCTTACCACTAAAATCCACACAAGTCACCTTGGCGAATAATAGAAAGGCCAAATTATTACAAAAACAAATTTGGATACAAATTGAAATTGGCCAAACAACCCTCTATCATGTCTTTCTTATATTAGATGGCTTAATACATGAGGCTATCTTAGGGGCAGATTTCCTCCACATGAACCATTCTATCCTTGATTTCTCAAATAAGATAGTTAGGATTAATGATGAGGTTTTGGAAATGACATTGCGTCCAAGATATGGTCTTTTTGAGGTTGAATGTATGATATCTGTAATTCCACAAGCACTAATTGAAAGTAAAATCGCAGAATCTAATTTACTTGGAGGCGATGACAAAATTAAATTACAATCTGTTATTAATGAATCTGGCCCTATTTTTTCAGAAATACCAGGGATAATAAAGGGTTTCCAGCAGAAAATAAATCTTATACATGACCAACCCTTTCAATCCAAATCGTATCCTATACCATACCAATATCGTGAAGAGATCACAAAACAAATCAATAAGATGCTAGATTGGGGAATTATTTCCAAATGTTCTTCACCTTATTGTAATCCAATTGTTACTGTGAAGAAGAAAGATGGGTCGATGAGATTTTGTTTGGATGCTCATCAACTGAACAAAATTATGGTTCCTGATAGGAACATCCCACCACCCATCCACGAATTGTTCGTGAAGTTTGGAAATAAGAAGGTATTCTCTACCTTTGACTTAACCTCCAGTTATTGGCAAATCGAACTCTATCCTAATGATCGCCAATATACTGCCTTCCGATATGAGGGTTTTACCTATCAGTTTAATAGGATGCCCTTTGGATTGATCAATAGTGGTGCTGGCCTTATACGATGCTTGGATAAAACCTTATCCCCTGAGGTCAAACAGATCATTACAATTTATGTGGATGATGTAATTATTGCATCTACCACTATTGAAGAACACCTTCAACATCTAAGATTATTTTTTAAAGAGTGCTGTGTGAAGGGAATTAAAATCAATTTCAAGAAAAGCACGTTGGTATGTAACGAAGTGGTTTTCTTAGGACATATCATTGGATGCAATGGGATAAGACCTCATCCTGATAAGATCAGTGCCATACAGAACTTCCCAAAACCCATGAGTAGAAAACAAATTAGGTCATTCTTGGGACTGTGCAATTTCTACAATCGTTTTTATCGAAAGTTCTCTGACCACATGGAACCATTACTAAAACTTATTAGAAAGAATGAAAGGTGGAACTGGACTAGTGAACAAGATGAGGCATTTGCAAAGATTAAAACAGGGTTCTTAGAGCAAACCATCTTAGCCTTCCCTGATTTTAACAAACCATTTATTGTTCAAACGGACAGCAGTGGTTATGGATTAGGGGTAACATTATCCCAGATCCAGGAGGATGGTCAACCTGGTGTCCTCTATTTCATCAGCCACCTCTTGAAAGGTCCAGAATTAAACTATATGGTCACTGAGAAGGAGGCACTAGCCATAGTGTGGGCCTTCCAAAAGTTTCGACAGATGCTTCTTGGATCAGAGGTGATAGTGGTCACGGATCACAAAAGCCTCGAATTCCTGAATCACAGCTACTTGACTAACAGTCGTTTAATCCGGTGGAGCTTGTTATTGCAGGAATTCAATTACACCATCCAATATTGCAAAGGATCCAAGAATGTTGTAGCGGATGTGCTCAGTCGAAACCCATGTAGGTCAGAACAATGTAACCTGTCAGTAGATAATGCCTACATTTCTAACATCGATCTAATTATTGATAGAAATGTAGAGAACGATTTAGAAAACTTACAAGACCCACAGTCTAATGATCCTGACTTAAATCCCATAATTAGTGCATTAAAGGGGGAGAAAGTTCTGCATGTGCCAAAAGATCTTATACGATATAAGTTAGAGAAAAATGTCTTACTTTATAAACCAAATTTGGATATTGAAGAGTGGAGGGTAGTTATACCCAAATCAATAAGAATGCCACTTGTAAAATATATACACTGTCTATATGGGCACTACGGTGCTCATAAGACAGAACATATGATTAAAAATTGGTTTTACTGGCCAAAGATGTATCAAGACATCTTGAAATCACTGCATGATTGTTTAGTGTGCCTGCGAGCAAAGCCAGTAAACCAAAGTTATGTTAATTCAATGAAGTCTATTATTCCAGTAAGACCAAATGAGATCTTAGCAATAGATTATTATGGACCTTTGCCTCCATTCAATAAAAAAAAATATTTATTAGTTGCTTATGATCTCTTTTCAAAATATGTGTCAGCTTACCCAATACCCCAAGCTAATACTAGACATACCATCAAAGTATTAGATACCCTCCAATTCATTGGGATAGGAAAGCCTAGAACCATATTAACAGATCATGGTACTCCTTTCTTATCCAAAGAATGGAAAACATGGGTAGAAAGATCTCAAATTAAACATGTGCTTACCTCCATTAGGAATCCTCAGTCCAACCCTTGTGAACGTGTAATGCGGGAGCTTGGTAGGTTGTTTAGGACTTATTTAGGAGATGAGCATAAGGGGTGGGTTAAGCTAACCAAGCGTGTAATTGATTTCATCAATTGGAATGTGAACGAATCAACTGGATTCACACCAATTAGATTACACTTTACAAAAACCGTACCAACCTTATTTGCAAGATATAAGCCTATGGCTACATATGCTGAAATAGATACAGAAGAAGATAGAGTAAAAGCTTATGAACAACTTATAAAAAAGGCCAATCAAAGAAATAAAAATGTGAAGACAACTTCACACAAGTTCCAAATTGGGGATCAAGTTTTTATAAAAACACCTCATATGAGTAAACCCCAAGAGAGCAAATATCAAAAGTTTTACCATCAATATGAAGGACCTTATACTATCATAAAGCAAACAGGTCCCAATGCATTCTGGATAAATATAAAGGGAGACATTAAAGGCACTTACAATGCTAGAGCTTTAAAACCCTATTTTGGTCAAACAAATTAATAATGTTTGCCACATTTTACTTATGTATAAAGTAAAATATTGAAAGAAAAGATCATTTAGAATAGGTAAGGGGGGGGGAGTTTTCATTTAAAAGTATAAGGGTATATATATGTATAAGGATGTATATAAGTCAAAAGAGATATTAATTTTCTTTGATGAGGGTATGTTGAGCAATTAAAATTAATTCTTAGGATACCTGAAAACTAAAACTGTTTTAAGAGTTAATCCATGCTGAATGATGGATGTTCTTGGGTTTTGGATAGTTCTCAAAAGAGTCCATAAGTCTTAAAGAAAAGCAGGATGGAGACTACCAAACAAATATATGTGACATCTATAAAAGATGCACATGACAATAAATCCATCAAAGGAAAATAAATAGAAAAGGGAAGAAAAAGAAAGAACCCTATATATATATATAAACCTCCTTATCCTTCTGTTTAAAGTGAATAATATTTAATGTAGAGAAAGAGAAAGGGTTAAAAAAATAGAGCAAATAATAAGGGTTGATAAAAGCAGGAAAGAAAAACAAGCTCCACAACTTTATATTTAATGCATACATTGACACACATTAAGTGTCCAAATTTTAATGGTAAATATAAAATTTGAACTTTTTAAGGAGGGGGTAATGTGAGAGTACCATATGAGCCTCACCTAAAACAATTTGTGTTTCTTTGTGAATTTAACTGTGCCTATATCGAATCAACAGATATAAATAACTTACACCTATCTTAAGCTTTTCATGTATCAGCTATATATATATATATATATAGACTAGTTAGTATTAAAAGAATAATTCTAAAAATGAATAATTCTAGTTTATTTATACACACACATAAATAAAATGTTTCTAACTAATAGTATTTTTTTTTGTTAATATAAAACTTGACATTTGACAAAGCCTTAAGTCAACATTGCATTTTTATCAGTTGAAACAAAGGAAATAAATGTTTGGGGTTCATTACAAATTGTATATTTTAAACAATAGAGCATGAGCATGATTATGTGATATCCTTGCTGAAATTAATCCAGTATAAAAACGAACTAATATTGTTATAACAATAATCTTCTATTTAGTTATCAAGGCAAGAACTACGTTTGTAAATTTAAATGTGTTCGAATTTAGAACACATTTAAGAAAAATTAAAAAAAGAAGATTCAATATTTTAAAACCTGCTTCAAGTAATTAATTTACTGCCTTTGAATATTATAAAGAGCTATAAAAAATAATAATCAGTGAATTTAACAAGGTTATAAAAGTTATCAATGTCTTTGAAATGAGCTTTCAAAATATAGATTTAAGAAGACAAAAATTTATAAAGATGTTCTTTGGCTAGATAATTTATGCCAGAGATTTCTACTGATGTTTTAAACCCGAACATGTAAATTTATTCCTACTTAATCAATGCCTAAAATATAATCGTCGTAATTCTCATTTAAAAAGCTGCTTTAATATTGGAGTATTATATTGAAGAAGATGTTAAATATTTTACTACATAAATATTTAAAGAATGAATATCTGGATTGCCTCTTCGAAGGATGATCAATGAACTTTATGTTTCAACATTCATCATCATTTTATTTCGTCTAAGGAGGGATATAAAACCGTATTCTTTCTCGTCTTGGATTACTTCATTGTATAATTTAAGAACTCTTAAACTTTATTTCCTTTGTGGATAATTATATTTACTTAGAAAAATTACTTCATATATTAAAGTGGAGAACTGATAAGATGAACACTTTATTTTTTTTTATTTATTTAATAAAATTTAGATGTTGATATTTTGATATATACTCTGATGGAAATGACAGCTGACTAAGGTAAATGTTTTTAAATTATTTCAATTTGGAAGTACGTTTTATTATATTCCAAATTGAATCTTACATGACAATTAACATAATATATTTTTAAACATACATAACTAATATCAGAATACATTCTATTATTAATCTAGTGTGAATGGATGTTATCGTATATAAACATACAACACACACTGAATTATTTTAATGACACAATAGGTAGATTTATAATGTGTCATGTGTATTTATTATACGCATGATTTTAAATTATATATATATGTAAATGATTACATTATTTTTTTTTTTGAATATTAAATAATTTATTAGTGTATATAAGCACAGATTATAATTCTAAATTTTAATGTTTTTATGTGATAATATTTTGTTTTTTATTACTGATTAAAATGTGTTAAACTTGATTTCAAAATTAAACAGGTCTCGTTTGTTTATTTTATTTAGTCGTTTTATAAAACCAATATTTATAAATATACATACTCATGCATATATATGTTAAATCAACTTAGTGATTTAATATTTATAAAGAAGTTATATATAGCTTATATTAAATTTATTATTACTATGGGATATTTGTGGAAATGCCTGAAGAGAGTCGATTGCAAATTTCTACTCTGAGCTCGAATTCCGAGAGTAACGAGGTTATTAATAGAGGAGTGAATTGGATTATATTTTAAATCACATCATCCATGGCATTCTATAAGAAGACTCAAAGTCCGA